>CANUEG010000001.1:0-56093 GCA_947859175.1 Gandaritis pyraliata | reverse complement strand
AATCTGGTGTCTACAGATTTGTCTCGTAAAGGCGAAGAGGGTTGCGTAGTCTGATTGATATAGGCAGGCGTAAATTTTCAGAAAAAAATATAAAAAGTTATTTCCCCTCTTTTCCCCCTTCCACTTTTGTTCCACTTTCATTTTGGATTTTTTTACACCATCTTGTGTAGGTAATAAAAAGTAGGTATAGATATAACTATAATACTGTATTAGGGTGTATTGTAGCTATATCATGTAGAGGTAGGAAGACGTGGTTTACCTACCTAGTACTATACTAACTACTAATAACCACTCTGATTGTGTATTATAATATTATAGTAGGTAGGTAGGTATATGTAGTTGCGATATTTCTTAGGATTAGTTTATTTATTGATTGAGAGATATTTATTATTTTTATTATTTACTTGTACAGAATATTGACGCGGGTGATGTACATATAATTACGAAAATGTACAAAAATATATTATTAAGATTTAGGTAAGTAAGTAATGTAAGTAGGTAAGTACTACCATTGAACTAACACGCCTGCTACACGATCGTAAACAGGGTCATATGCAGAAGTGACCTCTCAAGATCATCGTGTTCTCGATAGATTTCTGTAGTTTACGACCGTGTGTGTGTGTGTGTGTGTGTGTGTGTTCTCCGATATGACTTTCGATAACCTTCATCCATGGGCGTGCGCTACCAACCGCGGTTGGCAAACACCGTCGGCGATCGTGTAGCTCCTTGTTGCCGACAACGCTATGCTATGCCAGTTGCGCTGCGGCAGCCGGCGCATGCGCACGCGTGCGTGCTCGCGCGCGGGCAGTATGTATGAAATGAAACAAAAACCTGTACAGGTGAGGCGAAGGTTAAATTGCGAGGTTGTAACCCGGCAATTTCTCATACTTGTTTACATAAAAAAATGTAGCTTATTTAATTTTATTAAATACTTTGCTAAGTATTTTTACACAATACATATTAATCTGTCTTTTTTTAAGCTATAGTTAGGCAAACAGGCCCACCTAATGGTAAGCGGTAGACGACGGTGACGTCATCTATTGATATCCGCAACACCAGAGGTACTGTCGATGTGTTGCCTACCCTGTAAAAGTCTTTTTAAAAGAAGGTCATGTTGTCGGGTGATGTGATGTAATGTGATGGGCAGACCTCGGGATGAAGCTCGTTCCACATCGCGCACGCCACACCTGTGCATGCGCGTGCGTTGAATAGCTTTGCACGCGTCAACGAGCATTAAAAAAGCAAGCACTCATTCGATCTGAATCCGACAAAATACGGTCCGAAGGTTGTAAACCTATTTGAATGGCAGCTTACGCACTACATCCGTCATCCGTCATCCGTGAATCTCCAATGAGGAGTAGATTTTTGACGGGCCGAAGTAGCCGTAGTATAGTAGGTAGTTATGTTACCTACCTGCTGTTTGTATCGATGGATGATTGCGCACTGTGCTGTGCTGTGTCCGATTCCAATCAGAGTTTTATGGTCGGCCAGTGTTGCCAAATGTGTTGCCGAACCTGAAACTGCATTTTACAAAAAAATCACCTTTTGAGTCGTGAAGCCTTAATGAAATCTGACGGACATAAAAATCACTTATTCATTTATAAGTTTGAAAAACTAGAAAAACTGACTTCAATTCGACTACCAGTTTTATCATCAGATGATGATGGTGATGAAAGTTCATTGGGAATGTTTTAGTGACTATAAAAAGTAACAGGAAAGCAAAATACGCAATTTCGTGCACGTGGTTAGCATATTTTTTCAGTTATTTCTATTTAAGTATAACACAAATTATCGAACCAATTTTTATGAAAATGAAATGGAACTAATCTGAAAGTATATTCTTTTAGATAAAAAAAGAATTTTTGAAATCGATTCATAAATGACGGAGTTCGGAGTTAACAAACATTAAAAAAACATTGGAATCGGACCTATGTACTCGTAGGTAGGTAGGTAGGTAGGTTGGTAAGGTATGGTACCTAAGCAGAGTTTATAGTTTTAATTGTACCTCTTTGTAAATACTTATTGCGATAATGATGTTAATTGTAAAACATGAATAAGAAATGTTGTAATAATTTAATTACCTAATAAGTAAGTCAAAACAGGTAGTCTATTAAATATTTTTGGAATTTTCATTCAAATCTATTTGTTTTGTTTTGGTATTGAGAAGCCTGCTAGACGATCATTAACAGGGTCATATTCAGAGGTAACCTCTCAAGATCATCGTATTCTCGATAGATTTCTGTAGTTTTCTACCGTGTGGAAGGATGTTCTCCGATATGACTTTCGATAACCTTCATCCATGGGCGTGCGCTACCAACCGCGGTTGGCAAACACCGTCGGCGATCGTGTAGCTCCTTGTTGCCGACAACGCTATGCCAGTTGCGCTGCGGCAGCCGGCGAATGAGCACGCGTGTGTGCTCGCACGCGGGCAGAATGGATGAAACAGTCGCGCTATTTTGACGGCTTAAGCTAATTATTTTAATTATCTAAGTGGAAACTTGGATTGTTGATTAGCGATAAGGCTGCCCTTAGTACCTTTTTTTTTTGTTAACGGGGGGAAATCTGCAACCAGACACCTCGCCTAGACACCAGACAGCTACCTACTATAATAAAATAAGCGCCTTTTCTTAACAAAGAAGTGTCGTAATCATTCCTGTGGTAGATATACGTCCGCGACACGCGGGAGCTCACGTCGCAGTCGCACTCAAATTGAAAGCGTGTCGGTCGAGAAGTCGAGAACCGTGTGGTTAGTACGCCGATGGAGTCATTCCTGAAGATCATCGTGTTTCCGATCGTCTAGCAAAGCTTTTCTTCTCCATATTTGGTCGAGCAAAGATCATGATGCTTTCAAAAGATACCTTTGTGATAAACATTATCCCATCTAAAACTTTATTTACTTAAGTATGTTGATATAAAATACACTTTGCCAAGTTGTTGATTAATAAATTGAAGAATGTTGTGAGTAGGTAGTGTAGGTACATTAAGTACCAACTTGGCACCCGGGCGGGTTGTTCATCTCATTAGTTTTATCGGTGACCCCGACGTCGTTTGAATAGGCAATTTTGAATTCGGGATTTCATTCATTTTGTAAAGTTTAACAATGTTGGGATAATTCGTAGAGAAGATAATTCATCTTAGGTACTCTACCCAAGTAAGTACTCGGAAGTTCTGGCCCTGGGCTGCTTGTCTTTACAGCTATGATGTAAGTACTAAGTACATAGGTTTAAGTACATAAGTACAATTATGATGTTTTCATACGATCAACTAAAAGAAATTCATACCTAGTGGTACCTTGGTACATAAGTGTAATAATATCAGTAGTTAGGTACCTACCTATATACACGTATCAAGCTGAGCTGAGGCCGTTTCACACTACGCAGTGTGCTTCTAAAGATTATAAACGCAAAGTTTGCATGAATGTATGTATCTATGTATGGATGTTTGTTACTCTTTCACGCAAAATCTACTGATCCGATTTAGAAGTCAATCAAAACGATAAAACAGGACAGAAGCAAAGTAGCGCGCAGAAGCTAGTTTAGAATAAGTTATTTTCTCTCTTCATTCAGTTTTAAGTTCACATACCTGTTTCTTTTTTACTGTACTTACTATTTTTGTGGTACTTAGTAAATACAATTAAATGCGATCTATCTACTCTATATACCAACGCATAAGTACTAGGTAACCAATTTTCAAACGATTTTGCATACTTACTTATAAACGTAAAAATATTAATTTAAACCCCCCCAGGGCCCATGGTGTCATTTCCAATATCAAACTCGTTACAAGATACAGGCGTCGCAGCTCAGTCGGTAATGGCTCTGCCTTCCGTGCTGTGGCTCGTGGGTTCGATCCCCACTGAGAACAAACATTTGTGCTTGGAAAATATAGATGTTTGTTCTATGTCTAGGTGTTACTATGCATTTTAAGTATGTATTTACAAAAAAAATTATACAAGTATTCTATATATAAGTTGATTTGAACTCTGTTTTTATCTCTACTTAGCATTAAGAATTCAGAGTTCACTTTAATAATTTTTTTTTGTTAGAAATGCATTTGTATATAGTTATTGTTTTTTAAATTAAAATACATTTCTTGCTATAATATCAAAAAAAAATTGTAACAAGACTTTGTAGGAAAATAACAAAACAAGTACCTATTCTATCAGCATCTAGTTCCCATTATCACAAGCTTTGCTTAGTTTGGGGCTAGAGGGCGTTGTGTGTAAAGTCCATGAATATTTATTTATATATTATTTGCCGTTCATTTTAATCATTTGCATTTATCGTTCTCGCTGCACACAGCTCGACTACCAACAGGCGATAGCTTGTGGAACAAGCTATACACAGTTACGTCACCTCGGACTCCGCGGACTGGCGGTGGAGTGGAGTCTCCGGTAGGAGGGGTGGGAGGGGTAGGGGAGGGGAGGGCACACGCACCAGTCCTCAGAGTGCGCCGTCAGTCGGCGCACGCGCCTGCTCATACCCACTGATATTGTGACGTCACGTGCCGTGCGCGACCAAACCAAACATTACTTTCTGTAAGTACGTAGTGCCGCCATCGCGGGATAAGCAGTACGTGCCTTGCCTAGGAACTATAGGATTCTCTACTGGTTGAAGTGTTATATTATAGCCTGCGCGTTAGTCTTCGAGCGGTGAGAGAGAGAGACAGACGACGACGACCTCGCTTGCCCCGAGGGGGAGGAGCGAGACTATTTTCCTCGTTCGTGGCGTCGGAATCTAGAGATCGGCACCGACGCGGAGCGTATTCGCCGAGTGACCGCGGGCCGCCGCCGCCGCCGCCGCCGCCGCCGTGATGCTGCTGCTACTACTGCTGACTGCGGCGGCGGCGGCGGCGGAGCAGCTGTCCGGCCCATCCGTGAAGCTACTGGAGGCAGGCAAGGAGAGTTATGTTAATGTGAATGGTAAGGAAACATTTAGAGAATCTCACAATTTCAAACAATCTAATACTTCTTCAATTTTACTATCTTTCAGCTTCATCGTCAGATGTTGAGATGTAAAACCATCTCAGAAATGAAGCCAGTGGATTACTCAAAATTTGCATTGGTTTAGTTAATTAACTAAGTAGGTAGGCACATTAGCTTAAACTTATTTTAAAAATCTAACTTTCACATGCTCTCAAAATCTAACTTAAAAAAGATTATCCCAATCGCCTGCCGGGCACCAAGAAGAAAGAAAGAAAAAGTATTTATTTTGCAACACACACACAACAGCACAACAATACACTAACACACTAACTTACAAAACTACTTATAACTAAAACTAAGTAAGGGTGCAAGGTGTCGTCGTTGTGCCGGTGTGCGCAGGAGTCAAAACAGCCTTAATACCACCAAATACGTAGCCTCCCCCGCCGGCGCATAGCCATCACGAAATTATTCTTTCTGTGGTTTGTTCTAGTGACCGTAAACACCACTATTTAATAACAGAAAATATTTTGACCTACAACGATTTTGATGACACTATATACATATAGGACTATAATTACCTATTTAATAAAAGAAAATAAATAATAAATGTCACTCCCACTAAGTGATATACTATTTACGACGTGACGGACACGAAAAGTGGAAAAAATTGGCTCAAATGTGTGGGTTGGGGAATACTTTTCATATGAGATTGTACCAATTTATATACGGTTCGAACATCCAGAAGCGAAATTGAATAAAAAAAAATACAAAACTGAACAGGTAGGCGTGAATAACCAAACTCAAATCAGCTAGCACGTCCACATACTCTGACCAATCTAAGCGATCCAACCTATCCGACCATAGTACAATACAGTGAGTCTCGCACAATAATTAGCAACACAAGAGATGTGCATCGGACGAAAGTCCGACTGAGACTGACTCATCGCTCTATTCACCCCATCTTATATAGGAGCGAGTAAACAAGTGACGTCAGTCGAATGACTGTTTTGCAAGCTCTTTGAACATTGTTTTTTTTTGTTCGGTGTTGGCGTCGCACGTTTTGTGCATTTGCCATTTTACATTGTTTATTCGTTAGTTAAAAATAAAATTAGGGAAACATACATACATTACACATACAAACAAACACATACAAACATACTTACATACATTTTATAACAAGCGCGGGATCTGACAAGCGGGATAGGAGTTAGAATCAGATTTGAATGTGTTTATGCTTCAAAACAATGATGTTCTTATAAGAAGAAAATATTCTAACAAAGGTTTATTTTTCTTTTGTTATTAAATTAACTGTTATTCTTTTTATTTTTCCAAAAACTCGGATTTTTTTGCGCTTACTATACCTACCTACTTAAGTGATAACTATTTTAGGCTTTTTCGTTCTATACCTAAGTACTTCCTCTGTCTGTATACTCTTATTTAATAAGCTGTTTGTTTTCCATGTAAAAAATAAAATAAAACATGAATTAAACGCCTGTTACACGATCGTAAACAGAGTCATTATGTAGAGGTGACCTCTCAAGATTATCATGTTCTCGATAGATTTCTGTAGTTTACGACCGTGTGGAAGGGTGTTCTCCGATATGACTTTCGATAACCTTCATCCATGGGCGTGCGCTACAAACCGCGGTTGGCAAACACACCGTCGGCGATCGTGTAGCTGCTTGTTGCCGACAACGCTATGCTATGCCAGTTGCGCTGCGGCAGCCGGCGCATGCGCACGCGTGCGTGCTCGAGCGCGGGCAGCGCGCGATTTCGACGGTTATATAAGCTAAGTGGTAACTTAGATTGTTGATTAGCGATAAGGCCGCCTATAGTACCTGTACCTACTATACATTATAAATGATGTTTTTATGTTATTGCTATCCCTAGATTAATGTATACATCAATCTAGGGATTGCAATAACATAAATAACATGCATTCGGCTACCTACTATAAAAAAATAAACGCCTTTTCTTGACGAAGAAAGTGTCGTAATCATTCCTGTGGTAAATATACGTCCGCGACATGCGGGAGCTCACGTCGCACTCAAATTGAAAGCGTGTCGGTCGAGAAGTCGAGAACCGTGTGGTTAGTACGCCGATGGGCGTCGCCGTTCCATCAACTATACCTCGCGTCGTCGATGGACTCATTTCTGAAGATCATCGTGTTTCCGATCGTCTAGCAGGCGTTTAAATAATGGATCTCACTGAAACTCAATACTTACAACTCTACAAGAATATTAAGTGTTTCATGTAGAGTAGAGTAGGTGTACAAACCACCCCCAGCCACTACAGACATTCCAAGATGTCGGGAATAGTCGGGATGGATGATTGCATCTCAGCTATTTGCCTTGTATCTATGTATTTATCAATAAAAGCGATTTCTTAGCTTATGATTTCTGTCTGGTTCAACGCCAAATAAGCCATCCCAGATTTAATCGAATTGCACCGCTTTTTCCGCAGGGGGTCAGCTCATAATCCATTACGAGGACAGCGACTACCTCAAACTAACCTGTCCGACCGGCGTCGGCGAGGCAGCACTCGATGGCACGGTGCTGGCCAGAGCGCGCGTCAGCACGCGCGTGCGCCGTGTTACCATCGAGCGCTGCTCGCCGCCGCGGCGCGGGTACGCGGCCCTGCTGAAGTGGCTGCACATCGAGCTGTCGGCGCCGGGCCAGCTCGTGCTGCAGCTGCCGGCCAGCGGCGCGTCACTCGACGCTTCGCATCTCGCCGAGCTCCCGCTCGCTAGCCTCACCCTGCGCGCGACTTCTCGCCCGCCCCCCGCCTCGGCCGACCTGCTGAGCTGGCAGCCAGCACTACGCCGACTGGAGGTGCGCGGCGTGCCGCTGGCGCCGGCCGCGCTCCACCCAGCGTCGCTACAGCTGAGCTCGCTGACGCTGGTGGGCGCAGGAGCGTTGCGCGTGCCGGCGCGCGTGTTGGCGCGACTGGAGACGTTGGTGGTGGACGAGGACGTGCAGGTGGAGGACGCGGCGCCGGCGCTGCGCGTGCTGCGCATGTCGCTGGCGCCGAACGCGGTTCTGCCGCCGGCTGCACGACTGACGAACTTGACGCTGTCAGCGTGGAGCGCGAACGACCGGCCGTGGGCGGCGTGCGACGCCCTGCTGGCGCTGAAGCTGTCGAACATGGAGATCTCGTCGCTGCCGGAGCGGTGGCTGGGGGCGTGCGGCGCGCTGCGCTCGCTCGAGGTGACCGCGGCGCCGCACTTGAAGGATCTGCCGGAGCGCTTGCTGGAGGGCTTGGGCGCGCTGACGACGCTGCGCTTCCACTCCTGCGGGCTGCAGGATCTGCCGAAGAAGCTGTTCGACTCGGTGCCGAGCCTGCTCGAGCTTGAACTGTCGAGTTGCAAATTCCTGAAAACCTTGCCCGGGTGAGTCGCCGTATGCCGTGAGGTACTTTTCATTAGATTTATTTGTGGTTTTATTGACTTCTTATCGTACTTTCACCTACCCAGGTATACCTAGTCTTCATAACGATATTCGTGACATCTTTCATTTTGGCCTAAAGCTCGTTAAAGCTCGTCGCTTCGCCCCTCGCACCTAGTTGCTGTTGGTAAAGTTTGTACCTATGAAGAATAAATACATTTTCTTCATACAAATATTTATTTTGAACGGGTTGGGAAATCATTGTGCAACATTATTTATGTAACAATACGTTTATGAATATTACGTTCATATTTAGTTGACCGTTCGGTTTCAGAGGAATATTCACAACACTTTACAATCTGAACAAGTTGATCCTCGCCAAGAACGACTTCGATAAGGACGTGTACGCGTTGCTAAAACCTTTGAAGAAATTAAAGAAGCTGGACCTGTCTGGGAACCGGCGCCTCGGCGACGCGTGCTCCGGCGGACGCGGCCTCCGCAGCGGTACGCTACGCATGCTCCCTCCCACGTGACGTCACGCAGCCTGTCTCATCTCATCTCATTGCAGGCGCGTCGGAGCTGCGCGAGCTGCACGCGCTCGCCGAGCTGCTGCTCAACTCCACCAACGTGACGCGCATCTGCAGCGACTGGCGCCGCCTGCGCCGGCTGCAGTACCTGGGCCTGCGGCGCACCAGCATCGGCACCCTCTCGGTACATTCCTGTTTCATGCAACATCTTCCTGTTAGGCTCATCGAGCTCGTCGGTAACGATCATTATTATTTTGTCAATTCTCGAACGTGTCATTCATATTATTATTTACTAGTTGTTCTGTGAGAACAGTATACCTCACGAGCCTTTATAACCATGCAATAACCGACACTTTCTCCTTTCTTCTAGCTAAATCGAATTTCAGAATTTTTCAAGAAATCTGTTGAAAAATGCGACCTGTAGGCGAGAACTGACAGACCGACGGACAAAAGCATTTTTGGCCAATCTCAAAATTGAGACGCTTCATCCACCAGCTTCATCGCGGTACAGTGCGATTTGCAAAGTTTATCTCAGCCGTAGAAGAAAATACATTTTGTTTTCGAGAGATCTCAGTTCGTGAATAAAAATAATTATTTACTTTGGAGTCTCTCCCTCTCGTCCGCAGCTCGCCGACTTCCAATATGAACGCGATCGCACCGTCGAGAGCCCGGTGCTGGACCTGCAGGAGACCAACGTGCGGGACATCGTGTACCAGGAGGCGGACGTCACCAACATGCACCAACCGCCGGACGCGACCGTGGCCGTGCTGCTCTCCAACACGCTCGACTGCGACTGCGACATGTACCACGCCGTGCGCGCCATGCGCCTCTGGCCCCGCCACCTGCGGCTCCAGGCGAAGGACAAGGCGCAGCCGGTGCGCTGCAACACGCCCTCGCGGCCCGCTTTGCAGGACGTGCCGCTCGAAGACCTGCTGTGCGAGACGACGTGCGGCGCGCTGCCCACCGGCTGCAAGTGCGCAGCCCAACAGCACAGCAACGATCTCTTTTACATCCGCCTCTCGTGCGAGGGCGCGGGGCTGCGCCACGTGCCGGCGCCGACGCGCCCCCCCAAACTGGTAAACAGCACCGCGCGCGTGCAGTGGGACCTGCGCCTCGCTCGCAACAACATCTCCGCACTGGACGAGTTGCCGCCGGACGTGCGGGTGAGTGCTGATCCGGTCGCGTCACCGGCCGCACCCTCCTCCTCCGCCTCCGCTCAATGAACGTTCCTCCTCGTTTCAGTGGCTGGACTTGCGAAGCAACAGAGTGGAGCGCGCGTCCTCGGCCGCTGCGGCCGCGCTCGCCGAGCTCGAGGAGCTGAGGCTCGGCGAGCACCCGCTGCTCTGCGAGTGCAGCGCCGCGCCGCTGCTGCGCGCCGTGGCCGCGCTCGCGCCCCGCTCCGCCGCCTCGCTGCGCCCCGCGCGCTGCGCCGACGGCCGCTCGCTGCTGGACGCGAGCGCCGCCGTGGACCGCGACTGCTTCGCGACCGATGACGCATGGAACGCGCCGCTGCTGTGGTCGGGGGGCGTCGTCGTGCTGATGCTGGTCGGCGCGGCGCTCGCAGCGGCCGCGATGCTGACGCGGCCGCCGCAACGCGCGCTCCTGAAGCAGGCGCTGCACGACTGGGGCTGGCTGCCGCGCGACGCGGAGCCGGAGGACGGGTCGTGGCTGTACCACGCGTTCCTCTCGTACGCGCACGAGGACGAGGAGACGGCGCGGCTGCTGACGGAGCGGCTGGAGGCGCGCGGCCTGCGCTTGTGCCTGCACTCGCGCGACTGGGCGCCGGGCGAGTACATCGAAGCGCAGATCGCGGCGTCGGTGCGCAACTCGCGGCGCACGGTGGCGCTGGTGTCGCGGCACTGGCTGGCGTCGAGCTGGGTGCGCGTGGAGCTGCGCATGGCGCTGCAAGCCAGCATGGGTGCGCCGCGCCTGGTGCTGGTGCTGCTAGACCAGGAGTCGGCGCTGCGGCCGGACCGCGAGCTGCGCCGCTGCCTCGCCACCTGCACCTACCTGCACATCGAGCACGAGCTGTTCCTGGATAACCTGATGAAGGCGCTGCTCCCGCAGGGCGCTGCGCCCGTCTCGCCGTAACTCGATCCGGTGCAGCCGACTGACCAGACGATCAGACTCCAAGTCGACGATCTTTTATTCGGTTAAATCCCAAGGATCATTCCATTTTAAAGTCATCATAGGTGATTCTACACGAAATAGGAAAACTCATATCGAGTTGTCTCTAACTTCTACGGTTCAGCTCTGGTGGCGTGTGACAGACAGACAACCAGACGGACACCGGAGTGAGATCATGGTGTTCCGTTTTTAACCCCCGGTGCAAAAACGACGGGGTGTTATAAGTTTTATGTGTGTAGTTTTGTGTCTGTATGTGTGTGTGTGTGTGTGTGTCTAAGACAACGTAACTCCCGAACGGATGAACCGATTTTGATTTTGTTTTTTGTTTCATAGCTGAATTAGTCGGGAGTGTTCTTAGCTATGTTTGATGAAATACGGTCTAAGATTGGGGGTTTTTTTAAATTTTTAATTTAATTACTCGTTCCATAAATAGATCGGTACACTAAAAATCAGCGTTTGTGTTCGTCCAATGTGGTGCCATTTTACTTTAATAGGGATTTAATCTTAATAAAATGAATAAATGATATTGATTAAGCTGTACGATGTATTAATATTAATAAACGATATTATTGTATTGATATTAATAAATGTATTATTAATATGTTTTAATACGATGTATTAATATTAATAAATATGTATTAATAAACCTAAGTATTGATTAAGCTAGGCATTGTATGTGTTCATTAAGATACTGTTTCGATTAAGAAATAGAGAGGATGGTCATCCACATGGCCCCTTCTTTAAAAAAATTAAAATATTCAATTTAAAATACTTACTTATTTTTATTCCAAGTAGGTATAAGTACTAATATTTATAATATGTACAAAATACACATGAAGCAGTTGAGCCATCTACACACCGTTGCAAACGATTTATAGATAGCTCAACAATCAGTACCAATCGTGCCCAAGACACTGGCTGCATTGCCGCGCTGAATAGCAATGCTGATTCGCTGGCCCAGATAATCACCAGCCCTCGGGTCACGTGTCGCAGCGACTAGACGCCCTGCAATAATTTTGAAGACCCGGAGGGCATCGGTACTCCACGGACCCAGAGTCTCGACCCCAAGAGGTACAAATGTGTATGTCCTGTCGAGACCCGCATACTTGCGCCTCTTGAGATCCTCGGCCGAATCTGCTGCCGCACCGGCCCTAGCGGATGTCCTAGACAGATGTGAAGGAGCAAGGGTATCGACGCAAGTAGCGTCCCACACCAAAGGCCTTCCCAACTCCCAAAGAACAAGAGTCATACCGTCAGGCCGTTCACGCAGCAGACCATTCGGCTCGAGAATGGCCCAGCGGATGATATCGTTGTCATGTCTGTTTTGATAATGTTTTGGAACTGGTGACGCGGTGTCACAGACGTCCTCGATCGCTGCCGTCTCGCTGTGTACTGATGCGATACATCACACACACACGACACTACACGCAAAATATCACGATCCAGGTTCTGGGATCAGAATTCCAGAAATCCAGTGATAATATTGTGATCCGTCAATCCACTACCGTACACGTCAATAAATACACATTATGGATCACACATTATGGATCTTGCGTCTCCTGTTACAGGAGAGTATATGCGTTATTATGTCATTTACAGTAAATGACATAATAACGCATATACTCTGGTGGACGTGCCAGACGGACAGACAAAGAGGCACCGAGTGATACAATGAGTGTTCAGTGTTTCAAAAACGACATGAACACTTAAAATATTGTCTAAGTGAACAAATATTGACGTCTAGGTTAAGATAGAAAATATTGATGTCTAAGTCGGAATAAAATTATTGATGTCTATGTCAGAATAAAAATATTGATGGTTAGGTTAGGTTAGGTTAGGTTAGGGTTTTTTTTTTTTTTTTTTTTTTTTTTTTTTTTTTTCTCGTTCCGGCCGTTCACGCAGCAGACCATTCGGCTCGAGAATGGCCCAGCGGATGATATCGTTGTCATGTCTGTTTTGATAATGTTTTGGAACTGGTGACGCGGTGTCACAGACGTCCTCGATCGCTGCCGTCTCGCTGTGTACTGATGCGATACATCACACACACACGACACTACACGCAAAATATCACGATCCAGGTTCTGGGATCAGAATTCCAGAAATCCAGTGATAATATTGTGATCCGTCAATCCACTACCGTACACGTCAATAAATACACATTATGGATCACACATTATGGATCTTGCGTCTCCTGTTACAGGAGAGTATATGCGTTATTATGTCATTTACAGTAAATGACATAATAACGCATATACTCTGGTGGACGTGCCAGACGGACAGACAAAGAGGCACCGAGTGATACAATGAGTGTTCAGTGTTTCAAAAACGACATGAACACTTAAAATATTGTCTAAGTGAACAAATATTGACGTCTAGGTTAAGATAGAAAATATTGATGTCTAAGTCGGAATAAAATTATTGATGTCTATGTCAGAATAAAAATATTGATGGTTAGGTTAGGTTAGGTTAGGTTAGGTTAGGTTTTTTTTTTTTTTTTTTTTTTTTTTTTTTCTCGTTCCGGCCGTTCACGCAGCAGACCATTCGGCTCGAGAATGGCCCAGCGGATGATATCGTTGTCATGTCTGTTTTGATAATGTTTTGGAACTGGTGACGCGGTGTCACAGACGTCCTCGATCGCTGCCGTCTCGCTGTGTACTGATGCGATACATCACACACACACGACACTACACGCAAAATATCACGATCCAGGTTCTGGGATCAGAATTCCAGAAATCCAGTGATAATATTGTGATCCGTCAATCCACTACCGTACACGTCAATAAATACACATTATGGATCACACATTATGGATCTTGCGTCTCCTGTTACAGGAGAGTATATGCGTTATTATGTCATTTACAGTAAATGACATAATAACGCATATACTCTGGTGGACGTGCCAGACGGACAGACAAAGAGGCACCGAGTGATACAATGAGTGTTCAGTGTTTCAAAAACGACATGAACACTTAAAATATTGTCTAAGTGAACAAATATTGACGTCTAGGTTAAGATAGAAAATATTGATGTCTAAGTCGGAATAAAATTATTGATGGTTAGGTTAGGTTAGGTCAGGTTAGGTTAGGTCAGCTTAGGTTAGGTTAGGTTAGGTTAGGTTAGGTTAGGTTAGGTTAGGTTTTTTTTTTTTTTTTTTTTTTTTTTAATTCTTCATTTCCTGTTGCTATTAATTGCAACAACATTACAACATTAATAACAATATAATAATAATAATAATATAAATTCCAAAATTAAAATAATTGTGAGAAAACATTTACTTAAATCTATTTCTTAAGCTAACAGTAATTAGTAATTTAAATCATTCATTAAATATAACTTAATATCAATTTAAAATCATGTGAATTGTTATTATCTTTATTGCACTGCCAATCAGGTCTACACTGATATAAATCATAAGATTTAGTCTATCGACCCAACCAACAGCAACAGCAACAAAATAATAACAATTCATACCTAATTACTATATATTAAATTAATAAACAACTAAATAAATATACCTAACTAAAACTAAAACTAGAATAAAATACAACCTACCAAAAATACAATCCATCCCACCCACAATCTCTATATAAAAAAAAAAGGAGAAAATGAGACCCACTTGAAAATTTTTGACTAATAAGTACCTATAAACTTACAATATTAATTATTACCCAAATAGAGACCAACAAATTAGGCAAACTTATACAGAATACAAAATAGAATAGGCCACTTCATACCCTCTACTCCCCAACAAATTACCCGGTCCCCAAATTATGATGTAACTATGTTAAAAATTAAATGTCAATGTCAAACATCAAATAATCTAGTGTCACAGTTGGATGTCAAAAGCGATAGATCGAGTGCCTGCTTGCTATTGTTTTGTTGTGTAATTATACTCTATGCTTTGAATTATTATTGTAAATAAATGTCCAAAATCAAAACAATAAACAACCAATAACTCAACAAAAATCCCTACAACACAAGAAAACAAACAATTGCCAGATTCAATGTCTGCTAGTTATTGTTTTGCCGTGCAATGTGCTCAAAACAAGTGAATAAGTGGCCAAGACCAAAACAATAACCAACAAAATAACCCACGGTGCACATTGAAGAAAGAAAAAGAAAGTAAGTAGTTTGACATTCAACACTCCCGACAAACATAATCTTCACTACCTACTAAGTTTTACTAAACATCCTCCACAATGGAGCCATTCTCCTTCCCAATCTTGCGAAGAACGGTCCTCGCAAAAATGAGAAACAACGGTCTGCAATCGTTATCTAGCATGATCCCATCCAAATTATCTAATCCAATGTCAGTCTGCATTGCACACTCACAGTCATACCTCAGCCTATTGAATTTAGAGCACTCAATCAACAAATGCTGCACAGTCTGAGGGATATCTGCTCCGCAAGTACACAATGCAGACTCCTTAAGCTTAAACCTATGTAAATAATAATTAAAACCTCCATGTCCCGTTAAAATCTGAGCTATATAATTAGTTATACTAAATTTTGACAAAACTTTATAAGCTGAAATAACATTTTTGAAAAACAGTTTGGTAGTGGCCCCCGTAGTGGATGAATTGTAATTGAGCTGCCATTCTTCCAGTGAATTAGTCCTGGTGGAGTGTTTTGCAAAGGATAAGGGAAACCTGTCGTACTTTGGCTGCCGCCTATTATTCAATGCTGCATGCTTGGCAAGTTCATCTGCCCTTTCATTCCCTAATATTCCAGAATGCGCTTTAACCCAGTACAGAGCAACTTCTTTGCCTCCATCTAGCAAACGAAAAACTTGATCCCTGATATCAACTGCCAGCGGATTAACTGTATTAGGGTCACCAATCACCTCCAAACCTGATCTTGAGTCACTTAAAATGTGTATTTTCCTGTGTTTCAGTTTGTCAGCGATGTGTAGTGCCTGCAGAATAGCCGACAGCTCGGCCTGGAACACACTACAGAAGTCTTCAAGACGAAAACTAGCATGCTGAACCTCCACTCCTCCAGTCCAGCAGGACACCGCTGCACCAACCTTCCCCTCCAGCTTGCTGCCATCCGTATAAAGGATGGGCCCATCATTTTCAAGACTCTCCGCATCCTCCTGCGATGTGATCAGCCCAAACTCCACACGTTTTCTCTCAGCTGGATGAGGAAGAGAGAACGGACTCCTTCTGAGTTCCATGCTACGTCCCGGCAAACAAGTGAGTGGTTCTCCTCTCTTTATTCTATAAATTAAGGCATGCTCTCTGGCTCTAAGTGAGAGAGGTATTAATCTCGCCAACAGAAGACTGGATATGAAGGAAACCGTGCGGTGGGCTTTACAGATCTTGATGGCAAAGGTGCGTGTGAGGCTGTTGAGCGCCTTCTCCGCATACACTCTCGTAGTTATGTCCGCCCAGCAGCTCGCAGCATATAAGACAGTTGGCTCCACCACCGAAACATAAATTAGTCTCAAAATATCAGAGTTCAGACCCCACTGCGCTCGTGCTGCTCTCGCTACCACTTTGTAGAATGTGATGGCTTTCTTATTGATGGCTTCCAGATGTTGTCGAAAATTGAGCAGTGGATCTATGATCATCCCTAATACTTTAAGACCAGTGCCAAAAGAGATCTCATCACCAGACATTATTAATCTGGGAGTGTAGTACCGCAACTTTTTAGTTATAAGCAGAGCCTGTGTTTTCCCTGGCGCAAACTTGAGCCGGAGCTTTACTCCCCACTGAACCATCACAGTTAAAGCATGATTCACCTTCTCCTCCAACTCATTTCCGCTGGTACCAACCGCAATCATTAAAATGTCGTCAGCAAAAGCCTGGACCCGTACTCCTCCGTACTGACTCTGCTCCAACAGTGGACTTAGCTGAAGGTTCCACAATATCGGGCCGCAGGTGGAGCCCTGGATGCAACCTTTGTTCGTCTCCCTCTCCACAGTCTCCCCCGCGTAACGCAACCTTACTCTTCTCTCTGAGAGATAGCTCACAATGAGCCGCAACACACTCGAGTCCACGCCATTCACCTGCAGCTGGTCGATGATCGCAGGCCACCACGCGTTATCAAAGGCGCCCTCTATGTCAAGCGATACCATGACCACTATTTTCTTATTTTCCAGACTCGTCCTGACCATGGCCATGGCATCGAAGAGAGCATCTTCCGTGCTGCGCTGCGGAGTGAACCCGTACTGGTACGGACTCAAGAGTCCATTGCTACCTAGCTGCCACTGTAACCTGTTGACAAACAGCTTCTCAAGCATCTTCCCCAAGACTGGCAGCAGTCCGATAGGTCGGTAAGATTTCGGATTATTATAGTCTTCCTTAGACGGCTTAGGGATCACTTTTATGGTGGCCGTCTTCCAGATCCGTGGAAAGCATCCCCACCGCAAACACCGCGAGAATAGCCCGAGAAGTAGGGGCCTATTGCAGGCGTAGGCAGTCAGGCAGATGTCCAGCGTGAGACCGTCTCCTCCTGGTGCCCTCTTGGGACTCATGGCTCGCAAGACCGCTTCAAGCTCCGACTCTGTAAAGTCGACGACGTCCGCCGGCCGCACATCCTGCTCGATAGCCGCCACAAGAGAAGCCACTCTCGCTCTCCGACGACTCTGCTCATCCGTATCCTCTGCGGCATCATCTCGAGGATAGAATGTCTCAGCTAAGAGCGACACCGACTCACGCTCATCCAGGGTCGTTCCATTCGGCAACCGTAACAACCTGTCCTGGACATGGGCCGAGCAGGCCTTCATAATCCGATAGGAACGCCGCCACACTGTCTCAACCTCCTCTCCGGTGCAGAAGTCCACCCAGCTCCTCGTCATAGCGGACTCGATGGCCGTCTTATACTTGGCCCTGGCCTCCAGGTAGTGAACCACCACCAGCTGCCTTCTCCTCGGATTGGCCTTAGCGATCCTTCTCCTGCGACGCACCATCTCCGCCTTCAGCTGGACTAGCTCAGCCGTCCACCACCTGCACGCCCTGACGATCCTCCTGCGAGGGATTCGAGGGATAGCCTTCTCGCACGCCTTGATAATGCACCCCGTGTATCGGTCCGCGGCCTCGTTCACCCCCTCGCGGTCCTCCACCTCGGCAAGCCTGCCCTCCAAGCCGAGTTCGTTGAGCTCCCGCTCCAACTCTGATCTGAACAGCAACCAATCCGCCTTCTGGGTATTATATATCCGCGTAGTGTTTCCATCCTCAGTGACTGATCCGTGCCATGTTTGCAGTTGCAGGGTGAACGAGATCGGGCGGTGATCAGAGAGGGTGCCGAAAGAGTCGTCGACGCGCCAGCCGGTCACGCCAGCTAGCAGAGCAGTGGAGCACGCCGTGACGTCGATGATGGCGGTGCAGGCTCGGCCCGAGCGATACGCGCGGTAAGTGGGCTCGACACCTTCGTTGAGCACCTCCAGTCCCAGCTCAGCAAGCGCCTCTGTGACAGCCAGGCCCCGCCCATCCTCCGCATCACATCCCCACCAGGGACTCCGTGCGTTCACGTCTCCGCCCACCAGCACCCGGTCAGCTCCCATCGCCTGGACGATCCTCTTCATTACCACCAAGCCGTTTTCCAAATCTAATTCCTTATCTAAGTACATGCTAACAATACCTACTTTCAAATTATCTACTTTAATGATCACCCCTACAATATCTTCAGTAATTAGCTTAGAATCTTCTACATAGTTAATATTAGGATCCGTGATAACGACCGCAGACCGAACCGGCCGGTCAACATTCGCGATAGCGCTCTGTACGACTCTACATCCCACGGGAACCGTCATGCAAGTTCGCGCCCCCACATAGGGCTCCTGAAGCATCAACACTTGGATGCCTCGATGCGTGGCCTCCCGCAGACACTCGTGCGTCGCAACGCGACCTCGACCTAGATTGTACTGAAGGGTCTTTAAAGTTCTGAGATGGTCGGGTTGGGTGCCCTCAGCAATACCTGACGGCGAGTCTCGCTATCGCGTCCCATCGCCTCCACTCGGGGCAGTCGGCGCTGTAGGCAGGGTGCGCGTGGGAGGCACGTGGGCGCTTCTGACGGCAGTTGACGCAGCACGGCGCACGCGTCCGCGCCGTGCACTCGCGTGTGTCGTGCTCGCCCGCACAATGCCCGCACACCGGCGCCGGCGCCGCGCACGCGCCCGCGCGGTGTCCGAACCCGAGGCAGCGGTAGCACTGCACCAGTGGCGACTGATCCACCGCCGATATCATCTGATAGCCGACGCGCACGCGTCGCTCCCTGAGGGCATCCCACACCATCGGACTCACCTGAACGATGACGCCATTGAGCGCACTGGTCCTCCCCCTGACTCGCCTGATAACCTTCACCCTTTTTTCATTTTCAGGGATGTGCCGTAGCAGCGCGGCATTCTGGCGCAGAAGCGCCTCCTCAACTTTCGCATCGGCAAGGTCAGCGATAACACCAGCGAGGCGCAGGCAGGGGTCCTTTGTGCGCGGCTCGCTCACAGTAAAGCGGTCGCCGAGCCCCTCAATCGCTGAGCCCATCGCAGCGCGCTCCTCCTCAGACTCAAGCGAGATCGCGACGCGGCCGTTCTTGCACTTGCGGACCCCATTGACCCCAACCCCCATGCCGATAACATCGACGCCGTCTTTGATCGCGCCGATGATCTGTTCGGCGGTGCTGGCGGGGTCGCTCGACTCGACAATGATTGGGTACCTACCTACGGCCGCAGCGTACGACGTAGGCGAGGCACCGCCGCGCTGAAGAGCTCCGCGTCTCGGAGCAGCCGGGTGGGACGTCGCAAGCTCCACATGGGAACCGGCGATGGGATCCCCGATGGAAGCAGGCGCCGCCACAGGTCCTGGGCGTCGGCACTCCTCGCGCAAAGCGCGCACCTCCTCGACTAACCTGTCAATAGTGTCCTGCGCAGGGGCCGAGGCGGGGGCGAGTTCGCAGGGCGGCGGGCGGGCGGCGAGCTCATCTTTAAGATCGTGTAAGAGCCGGCGTGCGGCTTCCGCCTCCTCGAGCGTCCTGGCACCTGCACGCCGCAGCTCCTCGAGATTGGTCTGCACGTACGAATTGATCGCCTCCAACTTACCAGCATGGATCTTCTGCTGCAGGGTGTTTTGTCGCTCGGCGCTGGCACGGACCCTCTCCTTCTCAGCGATGTGGCGGCCGCGGGAATCGGTGAGGCGCAAAACCATCTCGTAGAGGCCGCGCAGGCCCGCCAGGATCGCCTCCTTTATGTCTCGACTGAGATTGCGGGATTTCTCAAGCTCCGCCACGGTACTCTGCAGCAGGCGGCTCGCGAGTCGCGGCGCCTCATGGATCGGCCCACCCCCCCCCACCGACATCATCGATAGCTCCAGGAATCGACACTGGCCCTCCGGGGACCCGTCCGAGTCGACAACTACCTCTCCGGTTGGGCTCGGCGCGAGTCCCGGCCCTGGCGGCGACGCAGCCTCAGCGGCAGCGGCAGGCGTACCCTGGCCGAGCTGCAGCGAGCAAGACGGCGGTGGTAGTGGCGGCTCATTGATCATCTCCGAGGCAGACTCGAGCCGAGCCCGCAGGCTGCTTACAAGGTTCCGGACGGGCAGCTCACCCACAAGTGGAGTAGGCGTGGATGCGCTGGCACACCTCGCTCTAGCGTCCGCGGCACGGGTGTGTGGCTGCGAGAAGAAGCCTGGCGGCGCGAGCACGCCGGCCGAGCGAGGCGCCCCGACACCCCCCGAGACCACCGTCTCCTCCGCCCTCAGAGGTTTAGAACCTTTTGTCTTAGGCATGGTCATTGCCCTGGGCCTGCTTGACATTTTGGTTGATAAAGAACCTATGCAGTCTACGGACCTAATAAAAATTTGTCCTAACCGGAACTTAATATGTAGTTTATTTATTAGTTACCTATCCAAACCATATATTTGCAGATCGCTAAAGTAAACTATGATTTCTTATGATCACCTACTGGCTGTGTTTTGTCTGCGGGGACACCCAGAAGGAGAGAAAAACTAATATTTTGAAATGAACTACATGTTTATTGTTTTACGCACTTTGACACACACATCTCTTCATCTTCTTTTTTCGTGGGCAACATACCGCCCGCCAAGAACATTATGATGGTCTTAATTTAAAAGTTAAAGTATTCAGAGGGAAGTGCAAAAAAAACTTAATTTTAATTTTTTAACTAGCTTCCCCTTAAGTGATTGAGCTGAAATTTTATGTACATATTTCTGAACCTGTGTTAATACATAATCAATAAATTGTTTTGAAAAAACTGACAATTTTTTTTTTTATCTATCGTTGAATTTAGTTAATCGATGTGAAATGAATCTATTGTTTTTCTATCAAAGTATACAGTAACTAATCCTAAATAAATCTATATTTATCTTAACTCTAGTCTAGTCTTGTTTGTTACTAACCACCACCCGCCATGGTGTATTAAGTTGAAAATCTAAGGTGGTTATCAAAGTCTTTAGTTTCAGTAGTGAATTTAGGTACAAAGTAATTGAGATCAAAAAACTAAAGTTATCCCCGTAAGTGAATCTAAGTTAAAGTAAGGCTAAGTTAAATAGACTCTGAAGTTATGAAATAATCTAAGTTAAATGTCTATAGGCAATCTAGAGACCTTAGTGACTGGTCTTTTGAAAGTAGAAGTTTGTGATTTTAAAGTTAAAACTCTAATCAAGTTATCCCCCCCAGGATGTGTATCTATGATCCTTGCCATCACCCACTTGCTTGGGGGCAAGTGATCCTCCTTTACTATTACTAAGTCTCCAATCTGTAGGTTGGGTAATTCTCTTAGCCACTTGGGGCGTTGTTGGAGATTAGTCAGGTATTCTTTTGACCATATTGACCAAAAGTCTTGTAGAAGTCGTTGTGTAAGTTGCCATCTTGACAATCTGTTTGTGTTTGTTTGTAGGTAAGTCTCTTCTGGAACGGTGATTGGAGCTTCTCCGATGAGAAAGTGGCCCGGCGTCAACGGTGTGATATCCGACGGGTCATCGCTGATGTGGGATATTGGTCTTGAATTGATACAGGCTTCAATCTGAGCAGTGACTGTAGACATCTCTTCGTATGTTAATGTTGTGTTTCCAAGTACTCTCTTTAAGTGAAATTTGATGAGTTTCACGCTGGCCTCCCAGAGCCCGCCGAAATGAGGTCCAGATGCTGGGATATGGTGCCATGTCGTTCTGTCGTTCGCTAGTAGATTTTCAACTTCTGATTGTACTTGTCTCATTGTTGTCTCAAATTGGTTGTTCAGTTCTTTGTTTCCTGCTATGAAGTTTGTTGCGTTGTCGCTCCACATGTCGCTGCAGCGTCCTCTTCGTGCGACAAAGCGTTTGAATGCAGCAACAAAGTCTATTGCTGTCAGGCTTGTGACGATCTCGATGTGGATGGCGCGAGTGACCATGCAAACAAAGACTGACAGATACCCTTTTTGAGTCTTGCATCCTCTTCCTTTTGAAAGTCTCAAGTCTATGGGTCCCGCAAAATCAACGCCGCTGTGCTGAAACGCTCTTGTAGGCGTGACTCGTACTTGGGGTAGGGATCCCATCATTTGTGATCCAGTTGAGGCTCGATGTCTTGCGCAGGTAACGCATCTGTGTACTACTTGTCTCAGTCTCGTCTTTGCGTTGGTTATCCAATACTTGGTTCTCAAGTGGCTTAGCATCAGCATGGGTCCTCCATGCATAGTTTGTTTATGAGTGTCGATAAGAATCAGTTTGGTGAATGGATGATGTCCTGGTAATATGACTTGATGTTTGGTGACGTCAGGTATCTCGGCGTTAGCTAATCGTCCGCCGACTCTCAGGATTCCTTGTGGATCAATGAAAGGATTAAGTGTCTTCAATCTGCTGTCATTTCTTAGTGATTTCTTACTCTGTAGTCTCTCTATTTCATCTTTGAATTCTTGTTTCTGACATAGAATGATACATTTCGTTAAAGCTGAAGTTATTTCCTTTCCTGTTAAATGTTTCTCATGTTTTTCTTTGCTGAATACTCTCATGATGTATGCTGTTACTCGTAGTAGTTTTGTTAAACTTGAATATCTGTCGAATATGTCGAAATCTTCTACTGTATTTGTTGTCATAGCTTGTATCTTTCTTTCTTCTAGGTTTGTTGTGGTATCAGTAAGCTGTTCGTAGTCCATCTCTTTTTGTCTCAAAGGTTCTGGACCGTTCCACCACAGTTTGTGACTAAGTAGTTCGGATGCAGATATTCCTCTTGAAGCTACGTCAGCTGGATTTATTGCTGATGCCACATGATGCCAGTGTGTACGAGGCAACGTAGTAAGTATTTCTGAAGTTCTATTGGCTATGAAAGTCTTCCATTTACTTGGGTGCGATTGTAGCCAAGCAAGTACTACAGTAGAATCAGTATATGCATGTATGTATGCTTTAGGTATGTTCAAGTTCTCTGAAACATCTTTTAAAAGTTTTGTTAGTAGTACTGCAGCACACAGTTCCAGTCTTGGAATTGAAATGGTTTTGATTGGTGCAACTCTTGTCTTTGCAGTAATCTGATTGATGTGAATTGAACCATCTGATTTCAGTACTCTCAAGTATATAACAGCTGCATATGCTTTCTGGGATGCGTCACAGTATCCATGAAGTTCAGCTTGAGAATCATCTTTGTTGGTGTGTATCCATCTATTGATTCTTACTTCTTGAAGTGAAGTCAGTTGTTGTCTGTATTGTTCCCATTCTTCTTTAATGTTTGGTGGAACATCTTGGTCCCAGGAGACTCCAGCCAGCCAAAGTTGTTGTATCATGATTTTAGCTACTATTATTACTGGTGAAAGCCATCCCATGGGGTCAAACAATCTTGAAATGTCGGAAAGTATTGTTCTTTTGGTTACTGTTGTTGTTGAAGTGATTGGATCAGGAAGGTTTATTGTGTATTGAAAGCTATCAATCTCTTTGTTCCAAATGAGGCCAAGTGTTTTGACTATATCATCTGACTTGAATGTGATAATGTTCTCTGAGTTGTAGCAAGTCGTCTGAACATAGTCTTCAAATTCTCTATTGTTGCTGGCCCATTTCTGTAGTTGAAAGCCTCCCGCCTTCATGAGTCCAGTCATTTGTCTGTAAACTTCATAGCTTTCTTCTAAGTTGTCACTTCCACTTAGGAAATCATCGATGTAGTAGTCAAGTTTTGTTTTTGCAGAAGCTATAGGGAAGTTTATCTCTTCATCAGTGGCTAGTTGATGCAATGCTCTCGTAGCTAGGTAAGGAGCACATGCAGTCCCAAAAGTTACTCTTGTTAGTTTGTATTCGTTAAGCTCTCCGTTCGTTCTCCATAATATTCTTTGGTAATCTGCACATTTCTCGGTTACTTTTACTTGCCTGTAAAATTTGACACAGTCTGCCACAAATCCAATCTCGTGTGTTCTCCATCTCATTACTATTTGACGAAGATCTTGTTGTATTGTAGGGCCCACAAGCATGTTGTCGTTGAGTGATTTTCCATTGGGTCCTCTACTCGAAGCGTTGAAAACTATTCTGACTTTGGATGTGCTCTTGTCATCTCGTATCACCGCGTGATGTGGCAAGTAAAATGTGTTAATGGCAGTGTCTTTCTCTTTGTCTATCTTTTCCATATGATTTAAATCAATGTATTCTTGTATCACTTTTGTATATTTTTCTTTGAGTGCAGGATCTTTGTTTAATTTTCTCTCTAGTTGATTCAATCTCTGCAGTGCTATTTGTTTTGTGTTTCCATAGTCAAAACTATCTATTTTCATAGGAATTTTCACTATATATCTTCCAAGATCATCTCTTGTGTAATTTTCGTTAAAGTGTTTTTCACACTGCTGCTCTTCGTCAGTCATGATCTTGGTTGTTGTGTCGGAATCTATTTCCCAGAACTTTTGTAGTAAAAAGTTGTCTTGTTCATTTACTATGTGTAGGTTCAAAACTCTGTTGTGTATTTCTGTTGTATCCTCATTCTCTCTCGTATAGTATTTCTCTTGTCTAGTATTCTTCTCAGAGTATTGATCAGTAATGTTTTCATAGTAAGTCTGTTTCTTGTATTCATAGTCATTGTATAGGTGTTCTTCGTTGTAGTTTATAACTTCTCCAGATAGGATCCACCCCAGCTGTGTATTCTGAGCTAGTGGAGAACCAGGGGGCCCTTTGATTACACCTTCTAGTAAGATTTGACTATAGATCTTTGCACCTAGGAGGATGTCTATATTTCCAGGAGTAGAGTATCTTGAGTCTGCCAGTGGCAGCCCGTGTATATGAGGCCATGTTGTACTCACTCTCCTCGAAGGTAGCAATTTTGTTAGTGTCTTCAGACAAAAGGCATCGACGTTGAATTGACTGTTGTTGATAGTGGACTGTATATTGAATGTTACCTTGTGTCTGATTCTCGTGTATGTGTTAGCACCTAGCCCACTTACTGAGCTGTTGACTGTATATCTTCTCAGACCAAGAGCTTGAGCTGCTGACTCAGTTATAAAAGATCCTTCTGACCCTTGGTCGATCAACGCTCGAAGTTGTTGCATGCTTCCATCAGATGCTTTTACTCCTATGATGGCTGTAGCTAGAAGCATACCAGTGGATTGTATTTTTTTCGTAAAGTGTGCTGATAGTTGGTGGTCTGGTCTAGGTGTATCTGGTGTGGTCTGGCGTGTCTCGTTGTTGTTTTCTTGTTCGTCTCCTTCTGGGTGTAAAAGTGAATGGTGCCTTCTTCTGCATATCTTGCAATTAGTTCTTTGTCGACATTCAGTTACTCTATGTTTAGGTATTAAGCAGTTGAAGCATAGCCCATTCTTTGTTACTACCCCTAGTTTGTCTTTGTGTTGTAGGTTTGAAAAATCTTTGCATTTGTATAGGTAGTGGTCTCCATCGCAGTATACACATTGTTCATTGGTAGTGTGAAACGTTCTCTTCGTTGTTGTATTGTTAGTTGTAGTGGTACTTGTTGTCGCTCTGTTTCGCACAGCTTGTCTTCCCTCGAGTGATCTAAATCTTGCTTCCAGAAAGTCAGTTAGTTGTTCTAGTGTTGGTAGTTCATCGTGGCTTCCAAGCTTTTCCTCCCATTGTTTTATGGATTCGGTATCTAGTTTAGAGATAGTCATGAAGATTATTATGGAATCCCATGAGTCTGTAGGAATGTTCAAACTTTTGAGTCCGTTCAAGCAATCTGTTGTGATATCTAACATATTTTTAATCAAATTTGCAGATTCAGTTGATATTGTTTTGATTGAAAAGAGTTTACTCAGGTATGCATTCACAATAATTCTCTTGTTTTGGTATCTCTTTAGAAGCTTGTTCCAAGCATGATCGTAGTTGGAATCAGTTATAGTAATATTCTTTAGCAAGGTAGCTGCTTCACCGTTAAGATTTGTTTTTAGATAATGTAATTTCTGTACTGAGCTAAGTTTTTCATTGTTGTGTATTAGTGAAGAAAATTGGTCATGAAATGAACACCACTCTGTATAAGATCCACTGAAAGTTGGTATTTTTATTGTAGGAATTTTAACTTCACATATCTTTATTGATTCTTTACTGACCGAGGTTTCTGCTTGTTTTTCTGAGAGTTGTACCTGTACCGGTGATCCAAGATCCCGCAATTTCTTCATCATTGCGCACTTAGCCATTGTGTATTCCTCTTCACACTTGAAGTACAAATCCTCTTTGGTATAGACATGATCTGCTAACACTTTTTTGTCGTATGTATTTGCTATTTTTTGATGGTTTTCGGTAAACTTGTTCCAACAATCATTCAGTAAATTGATTTTAATTTCTACGTAATCTCTTGTAGTACGATCCTTTGGCGTTTTCTTGAAATTAGCATGTGCTTTTTCAAGTTGTTCCTTGAACACCGTTTGCTCGTTCATCAATCCGTCGTCGTCACTCATTTTTCCCACTAAACGTTGTATGAATTTCTCTAGCACTGTTGCCGACCGTTTGTAGAAAATAAAGAGTTCACTTTGTCATGTATTTACGTAAAAAAGTCAATCACCACGTGTAGAAAAGAATGTTCACGGAAAAGTACAAGTCGCCATTTTTTCCGGAAAAACCCATCAAAGTTCCGGCGGTTCTATCATGCACAAGTAAACCTAACCTCAAAGTTTTACCACTTCTATTTTGTAATCTAAGTCTTTTCACGAATTATAACACACTATTGTTGGTGGAGATCCGCACCGATTTCTAACTAATCCAGCTCGTAAGGACCATGTTTTGTCTGCGGGGACACCCAGAAGGAGAGAAAACTAATATTTTGAAATGAACTACATGTTTATTGTTTTACGCACTTTGACACACACATCTCTTCATCTTCTTTTTTCGTGGGCAACAGGCTGATAGGTCCAGAGAAGGAGGTTTCTAGGCAATAATAGGGCAATCTTGGAAACCCCCAGATATCAGCTCGTCTGTGTTATTATATTCTGTAAGTATTACACTGAATTATAATTAATTTGTATTAATAAAAGCTAGAACTACTGCACCTAAATAGAGTACAAGTTATGAACAACCTGCACTTATAAATTTAGGATGTTTTGTTTGTTTACCTTTTATCCCAAGCTGATAGAATGTTACAAAATTTCCTTAGTACTATTAATTTTCTTCTATTGTTAGGTATTTACTTGTTTTAGTGCTGTTTCTTGACTATTATGGCTATGAACTATTATTATTTATTTTGTTTTGAACCTTGGAATGTTTGTGTTTACAATGTTTACTTTAATTTTATTTTATACCAATTATGTAACTAAGTCTCCTACTCTACAACTACACCAACCTGTGACCCTTCCTGCTATCTCCAGGATAACAGGAATAGGTTTAGTAGCTATTAGCACTTGTAGGAAACCGTTGCAAACTTATTTTTTACAACACTTCCCAAAACAAAGTCCTTTGTTGGGTCCTGGGAGCTCCCCAGGCCGCAAAAATTAGCCACTTATGTCACACACACACTATAAATTAATTGACAAATAATTGTACTTTACTTTAGGGAGTTAAAATATTTTTAATTAATTTATTTCTGAGTTGGACGAGGTTAAGCCGGTTAGGTTAGGTTAGGTTAGGTTACCGTATTGGCCACGGACCTGCTGGGGTGTCCCAGTGGGCGGTGAGGTGTACACCGACGTGGCGCGTCCCCGGGTTGCGGATAGGGGGTTTCCGGTGTGCCATAAATTCCCTAATGGGGTTTATAGGTAACGC
Organism: Gandaritis pyraliata; assembly: GCA_947859175.1. NCBI lineage: Eukaryota > Metazoa > Arthropoda > Insecta > Lepidoptera > Geometridae > Gandaritis > Gandaritis pyraliata. The sequence goes on along the minus strand of CANUEG010000001.1, from coordinate 28,033 downwards.
TGGCGCGGACAAAACACTGGGGGGGAAATGGGTTTCGGCTCCTCCGCGCTGTTCTCCGTTTGGCGAAAACAGCAGTGGATGGAGCCAGGCGCGCACATTCCAATGATCTTCAAGGCTATACCGCAGGGCTACCCATACGGAAAGGCTTGGAGGGAGGGATTAGTGCTGCGCATTTTGGCGGGGCCCAGGATGGGCCTGTCTGGCGAGACGGGTGCGCCCTTTTCAGGGCGCACGGATGACGTGAGCGTTCACAGCCCGATGACCGCAAAGGCTATGCCGCAGGGTTACCCATACGGATTGGCTTTGGGAGAGGGCAAACGCATCTTGGCGGGGCCTAGTGTAGGTCTGTCAAGTAAGACGGGTCCGCCCTTTTCAGGGCGCGACAGAGTGGAGGATTTGGCGGGCTAAGTGGTACGGACTGTATCGCTCAGTTGCGCCGGGGAGTTTACGCCGACTCTCTAACCGGGTTCACATTGCTAACTTCAACGACCTCCGTATTGGCGATAAGGGGGTATGTTGTGGCTTTGTGAATCCGACGAGGGCTTGCCTTAATTGGCCGGTCTGAGAAGGACAATCTCGATACAAAACCCGTGAGAAAACACGTAAAAACCTGCGGATACCGGGGGACCTCCGCAGTATTTACCCTTCCCCGGACAAAGGGCTCTGGACGGGGTGACGACTTTTCCCTACTACTCGTGGGATTTATTATGGAATCATTTAAAACCTTAAAAAGCAAAGACGATAAGGACCAGTGGGGTCGTGAGGAGAATGGAAGTGTTGGCGCAGTGGCGCTAGTGAACATGACGAAAGAGGCGCGTGTTGTTTTAACGCGCAGTGTGACCTCGGAGAAGAGCGATGAAGATTTGCCTATCGCTTCGGCGAGATTAGTAAATCTTTCCGACACGGATTCTGACGGAAGCTTCCAATCGGTAGCTGCACTGCCTTCGCCTGAAGACAGTCGTTTCTGGAGAAAACGCCGTTTAGTGGGTGATGACTCCGACAATGGCGATGATGAGAGGCCGCCCAAGGCATCGGCGGCCAGAAGGGGGCGTGGACGTCCTCCCACTACGGGGAAATTCGTCGGCTTGGCTAAGGCCAAGGCTGATCTGAATGCCGCCAAAGCCGAAGAACTGCGTTTAAACGCTGAATTGGAGATGGCTGAGGAAATTAAGCGGAAGCGAGAAGCCAAAGCCGCCATTTTCCGTAAATCTACGGAAGTGATGGTATTGAGTGACAATGATAGCCAAGAGTCATCCGATCTGGCTAAGCTGGTGTCAGGCTCTATAGACACCATCATGAAGGTTGCCACGACGTCCAGCCACTTAAAAGGGACGTACGTGCGAGCGTTGAAGGAAGCGGCGGAAACCATTAAAGTTTCCTTCGAAGAAATACGCTCGCGTACAATGACGGAGGAGGTTGCCCGTTTGGAGGCAGCCAACGCAAAGCTCGCACGTGAGCTCGAAGAAGTCCGCAAGGAGATGGCCCAGATGCGTCTGCTCACTCAGCAGCCGGCATCGACCGCAGCGCCAACTCCGGCTGCAATGCCCGCAATCGAAGACATAGTGCGCGTTGTCATGACCCAATGTGGAAACATGGTTAATGCGCGCATCGATGGCTTAGAAGACCGCCTGTTGCCTGAAAAACGCCTGCGGCCGCCGCTGGCAGCGGATAAGAAGAAAAACGTGGCCAACGCAAGTGCGAAAGTCACGGCTCGGGCGCCTTCCCTTCCTCGGGAAGCCGTGGCCAGCACCAGTGGAGTGACTAAGCCTCCCAAGGGAGCAAAAGAGAAGGTAGCGGAGGCCGCTGAGCCGCGTCCGCCTAGTCCCACGCCGAAGCCTATGGACGAAGGGTGGAACGTGGTAACCCGTAAAGGTACCAAAGCAGCCAAGGCCGCAAAAGCCACCAAGGCAGCGGCAGCAAACGCCACGAAGGAGCCAGCAACACGGCCCGTGCAGAGCGAGAAGGCTAATAAGAAGAACAAGCGAGGAGGACTGAAGGTGCCTCGTTCGACAGTGGTCGTACTGACGCTGCAGCCGGAAGCAGTAGAAAAAGGCGTTACCTATCATCAGGTTCTCACTGATGCTAGGGAGCGCATTGATTTGCAGGCGCTTGGCATTGAAGGCGTCAAGTTTCGAACCGCCGCCACAGGTGCCCGAGTGTTGGAGGTGCCTGGTGCCGCTAGTGCAGAGAAGGCTGACTCTCTAGCTAATAAGCTTAGAGAGTCTCTTAGTGGAGCTCTTGTCCGGGTCTCTAGACCCGAGAAGAGCGTGGAAGTGCGCTTGTCGGGTCTTGATGACTCCGCGAGTGCGGAGACTGTGGCGGCGGCCGTTGCTAAGGTGGGCGGCTGTGCTGTAGAATCTGTGAAGGTTGGCAACATTGTGCGGCCCCCAGGACGTCAAGGTACGGTCTGGTTACGCTGTCCCGTTGCTGCAGCGAAGAAGGTAGCAGCTGGAAAATTCATTGTGGGCTGGATCAAAGTATCAGTTAAGATATTAGAGTCCAGGCCCCTTCAGTGCTATAGATGCCTGGAAGTTGGGCACGTGGGCGTAAAGTGTCCGTGTGACCAGGACCGTAGTGAGCTTTGCTTCCGCTGTGGCAAGTCTGGGCACAAGGCAGTAGAGTGCGGTGCTGAGCCGCATTGTCCGGTGTGCGAAGCAGCCGGCAAGAAGGCCGATCATCGTGTTGGGGTTAAGGCCTGCAAAGGTATGACCGCAACCAAAGGGAAAAAAGGAGGAAAACAGACGGCTCGCGTAGGCTCTACAGCCCCCTCGCAGCCATCTGCGCGCCCAGACGCGCGAGAGGAGGATCGGATGGACTCCAATTAGGATGGCCATCCGATTCCTGCAGGCGAACATCAACCACTCCGCCAGGGCTCAGGATCTTCTGCTGCAGAGCCTGGCGGAGTGGTCAACACAAATTGCAGTGGTTGCTGAGCCTTACCTGGTCCCTTCCCGAGATAACTGGGTGGGAGACCGAGAAGACTCGGTAGCCATTATCGCGCAGTCATCCACGGGATCACTGCCCTTCGAAAAGGTAGCGAAAGGTCAGGGATGCGTGTTGGCCGTAGTGGGTGGCGGCACTGCCCTGGCGGTGATCGGGGTGTACTGTTCCCCAAACCGCGACTTGGTCGAATTTGAGAGGGTGCTTGCTGAGATTGGTGTTTTGGTAGGAGCAGCACATCCCAATCCTGTGTTGGTTGCTGGGGACTTCAACGCTAAGTCCACTGCGTGGGGATCCCCATCAACGGACGCTCGGGGTGAATTGTTGGAGGATTGGGCGGCGTCCCTTGGTCTCCTCATTTTAAACAGAGGCAACGAGGATACGTGTGTGCGACAACATGGTGGGTCGATAGTGGACATAACGTTTGCTTCTCCCACCGTTGCGCGCCGTGTTTTAGACTGGAGAGTAGAAACAGACGTAGAAACACTGTCAGATCATCGATACATTCGATTCAGCGTTTCTACGTCCGCAGGGCAGGCTCCGTCCCCGCCACCTAGTTCAGGTCCGCGGTGGTCATTACGAGGACTGGATAGAGAGCTTGCGGCTGAAGCGGCCGTCGTAGAGGCCTGGGTGGCAAGCCCGCACATGGGAGACGTAGATGCTGCAGCAGACAGGCTGGGGGATGCTCTTGCGCGAATCTGCGATGCCTCTATGCCACGGGTAAAGGCAACGTCACCGCCACGGCGTATGTATTGGTGGAAGCTGGAGCTACGGCAGTTACGTAAGAACTGCGTGGCTGCCAGGCGCTTATACACTCGCTGTCGCCGTTGGAGAATGCGAGATGAGGAGGAAGAGCGTGAGCGTTACGCTAATTATAGTGCCGCCTGTAAAGCTTTACAGGTAGCCATTAAGGAGGCAAAAGAAGAGGCGTGGCAGGAGTGGCTTGAGTCTCTCGACCGGGATCCCTGGGGGCGGCCGTACAAATCGGTGACGGGTAAACTGCGCCCATGGGCCCCACCACTCACTTCAACTCTTGAACCGCAGCTTCTAGAGCGAGTGGTGTCAACACTCTTCCCCCAAAGAGAGGCATGGTGCCCACCACCCATGGCACCCGCGATAGGTCTGCCTGATCAGGTTGCGGAAGAAGAAGTACCTCCTGTGAGTGAGGTCGAGTTCAAGGCGGCTGTTTTACGGCTTCGGTCTAAAAACGCTGCTCCTGGACCGGATGGCGTGCCAGGGCGACTCTTGGTCCATGCGTCAAAGGAGCTTGGAGAAGACATTCGGTCACTCTTCTCGGAGTGCCTGGTGCAGGGCCACTTCCCGCAATGCTGGAAGCGCGGGAAGCTGGTTTTGTTAAGAAAGGATGGGCGTCCAGCTGATTCCCCGTCAGCGTACCGCCCCATCGTGCTACTTGGAGAGACGAGCAAGCTCTTTGAGCGAGTGATTGCTGCTCGTCTCACTGAGCACTTGGTTTGTGTAGGCCCGAATTTGAATGATGGCCAATTCGGGTTCCGCCACGGGCGTTCTACGGTCGACGCCATTACGAGAGTGCGAGAGCTCTCGGATGAGGCGGTTTCAGCGGGTGGGGTGTTATTGGCAGTGTCGCTTGATATAGCGAATGCCTTTAACACCCTACCCTGGGAAACCGTATTGGAGGCTCTCAGATACCACGGCGTCCCACAGTATCTGAGAAAAACGGTGGAAAGCTACTTCACCAACCGGGCTGTTATGTATCCAGTCCGGGATGGAGGATGGGAAGAGTGGAGGATGGCATGCGGTGTTCCACAAGGATCGGTCCTAGGGCCGCTCCTGTGGAACATCGGATATGACTACGTGCTCCGCGGGCAAAATCTCCAAGGGATAGGGGTAGTCTGCTACGCCGATGACACCCTTGTCACAGCCCGCGGACAAAACCACAGAGAGGCGGCCATCTTGGCCACTGCGGGAGTTGCGCAGGTGGTCCGAAGGATAAGGATGCTTGGGCTGAAGGTGGCCCTAGAGAAGTCTGAGGCTCTTGTTTTCCACGGGCCTCGAAATGCCCCTCCGAGGGGGCAAAGTGTTGTTGTGGGTGGAACCTCCATCGTTATCGAGTCGACGATGAGGTATTTAGGTCTCGTCCTCGATGGCCGATGGAGGTTTGAAGAGCACTTTCTGCGGCTGGCTCCGAAGCTTATAGCCTTCGCTGGAGTGCTCGGAAGGCTGCTCCCAAATGTAGGAGGGCCAAGTGTTGCGTGCCGTCGCCTATTCGCTGGCGTGGTACGCTCCAAGGCGCTGTATGGAGCACCCATATGGGCGAATGCCTTAAATAAGCGGAACCAGACCTTGCTGCGACGTCCTCAGCGAGTCATTGCAGTAAGAGCGGCCCGGGCGTACCACACTGTCTCTTTTGAGGCAGCGTGCTTGCTGGCCAGTACGCCGCCGTGGGACCTCGAAGCCGGGGTACTCGCAGCGGTATACCAGCGTAGCGCAGAAGTAAAAAGTAATGGAGGTTGGCCTATGCCAGAAGAGATTAAACGGTGGAGAGAGCTGGGCCGTGAAGATCTATTTAGGCAATGGAGTGAAAGACTGGAGTCACCGGCTGCTAGCCGAGATGTGGTTGCTGCCATTCAGCCCGTTCTGCTAGAGTGGGTCGACCGTCGGCATGGCGCTCCGACGTTCCGCTTGACGCAGATTCTCTCGGGGCACGGTTGTTTTGGGAGGTATCTGTGTCGAGTGGCACGCCGTGAGCCTACGATGATATGCCATCACTGTGGGGCGATCGAAGATACGGCACAACATACCCGTGCCGAGTGCCCAGCTTGGGCAGTGCCAAGGGCGGAGATGGTGGCAGTGATAGGGACAGATCTGTCGCTGTCAGCAATAATAAGCGCAATTGCTAACTCAGACCATAATTGGAGGGCAGTCACCGCTTTTGCAGAGACTGTAATGCGCGAAAAGGAGGCGGCGGAAAGGGAACGAGAGGACGATGCTCTGTCGGACCCAATGCGCCGGAGAAGAACTGGCCGCAGGCGGTTGGCATATGCCGGCCGCATGCAACCATAATGAGGACCTTTAGGTAACAGATCGGGGGGTCTGTTGCCTGACTTAGTGGGTCCCGGGCTGTAAGGCATCTCGTCATGTGTTCCGAGATGCCTTAAGCGGAGTGAAGGGCAAATTCGCCCTTATAAGGAAGAGCCGTAACAGGCAACCGCTGGGTAGTCAAAGAGGCGCTATAGCGATCCTGAGACACCCCTCTCTTGCGGAGATGTGGAACACCCCAGGTTTTTAGTGGGTACACTGCCTTTGTCAAGGCGGGACTCCCACATAACCACCGGTCCCCCCCGGGCCGCGTGGTACCTATCAAAGGTTTTCCTGGGCAACAAAAAAAAAAAAAAAAAAAAGGTTACCGTATTGGAGGCTCTCAGATACCACGGCGTCCCACAGTATCTGAGAAAAACGGTGGAAAGTTACTTCGCCAACCGGGCTGTGATGTATCCAGCCCGGGATGGAGGATGGGAAGAGTGGAGGATGTCGTGCGGTGTACCACAAGGATCGGTCCTAGGGCCGCTCCTGTGGAACATCGGGTATGACTACGTGCTCCGCGGGCAAAATCTCCAAGGGATAGGGGTAGTCTGTTACGCCGATGACACCCTTGTCACAGCCCGCGGACAAAACTACAGAGAGGCGGCCATCTTGGCCACTGCGGGAGTTGCGCAGGTGGTCCGAAGAATAAAGATGCTTGGGCTGAAGGTGGCCCTAGAGAAGTCTGAGGCCCTTGTTTTTCACGGGCCTCGAAACGCTCCTCCGAGGGGGCAAAGTGTTGTTGTGGGTGGAACCTCTATCGTCATCGAGTCGACGATGAGGTATCTAGGTCTCGTCCTCGATGGCCGATGGAGGTTTGAAGAGCACTTTCTGCGGCTGGCTCCGAAGCTTATAGCCTTCGCTGGTGTGCTCGGAAGGCTGCTCCCAAATGTAGGAGGGCCAAGTGTTGCGTGCCGTCGCCTATTCGCTGGCGTGGTACGCTCCAAGGCGCTGTATGGAGCACCCATATGGGCAAATGCCTTGAATAAGCGGAACCAGACTCTGTTGCGACGTCCTCAGCGGGTCATTGCAATAAGAGCGGCCCGGGCGTACCACACTGTCTCTTTTGAGGCAGCGTGCTTGCTGGCCAGTACGCCGCCGTGGGACCTCGAAGCCGGGGTTTTAGCAGAGGTATACCGGCGTAGCGCTGAAGTTAAAAGAAATGGAGGTTGGCCCATGCCAGAAGAGATTAAGCGGTGGAGAGAGCTGGGCCGTGAAGATCTATTTAGGCAATGGAGTGAGAGGCTGGAGTCACCGGCTGCTAGCCGGGATGTGGTTGCTGCCATTCGGCCCGTTCTGTTAGAGTGGGTCGACCGTCGGCATGGCGCTCCGACGTTCCGCTTAACGCAGATTCTCTCGGGGCACGGTTGCTTCGGGAGGTATCTGTGTCGAGTGGCACGCCGTGAGCCTACGATGGTATGCCATCACTGTGGGGCGATGGAAGACACGGCACAACACACCCGTGCCGAGTGCCCAGCTTGGGCAGTGCCAAGGGCGGAGATGGTGGCGGTGATAGGGACAGATCTGTCGCTGTCAACTATAGTAAGCGCAATTGCTGACTCAGAGCATAATTGGAGGGCAGTCACCGCTTTTGCGGAGACGGTAATGCGCGAAAAGGAGGCGGCGGAAAGGGAACGAGAGGACGATGCTCTGTCGGACCCAATGCGCCGGAGAAGAACTGGCCGCAGGCGGTTGGCATATGCCGGCCGCATGCAACCACAATGAGGACCTTTAGGTAACAGATCGGGGGGTCTGTTGCCTGACCTAGTGGGTCCCGGGCTGTAAGGCATCTCGTCATGTGTTCCGAGATGCCTTAAGCGGAGTAAAGGGCGAAGTCACCCTTATAAGGAAGAGCTGTAATAAGCAACCGCTGGGTAGTCAAAGAGGCGCTATAGCGATCCTGAGACACCCCTCTCTGGCGGAGATGTGGAACACCCCAGGTTTTTAGTGGGTACACTGCCTTTGTCAAGGCGGGACTCCCACATAACCACCGGTCCCCCCCGGGCCGCGTGGTACCTATCAAAGGTTTTCCTGGGCAACAAAAAAAAAAAAAAAAGGTTAGGTTAGGTTCCACGGACCTGCTGGGGTGTCCCAGTGGGCGGTGAGGTGAACACCGACGTGGCGCGTCCCCGGGTTGCGGATAGGGGGTTTCCGGTGTGCCATAAATTCCCTAATGGGGTTTATAGGTAACGCTGGCGCGGACAAAACACTGGGGGGGAAATGGGTTTCGGCTCCTCCACGCTGTTCTCCGTTTGGCGAAAACAACAGTGGATGGAGCCAGGCGCGCACATTCCAATGATCTTCAAGGCTATACCGCAGGGCTACCCATACGGAAAGGCTTGGAGGGAGGGATTAGTGCTGCGCATTTCGGCGGGGCCCAGGATGGGCCTGTCTGGCGAGACGGGTGCGCCCTTTTCAGGGCGCACGGATGATGTGAGCGTTCACAGCCCAATGACCCCAAAGGCTATGCCGCAGGGTTACCCATACGGATCGGCTTTGGGAGAGGTCAAACGCATCTTGGCGGGGCCTAGTTTAGGTCTGTCAAGTAAGAGGGGTCCGCCCTTTTCAGGGCGCGACAGAGTGGAGGATTTGGCGGGCTAAGTGGTACGGACTGTATCGCTCAGTTGCGCCGGGGAGTTTACGCCGACTCTCTAACCGGGTTCACATTGCTAACTTCAACGACCTCCGTATTGGCGATAAGGGGGTATGTTGTGGCTTTGTGAATCCGACGAGGGCTTGCCTTAATTGGCCGGTCTGAGAAGGACAATCTCGATACAAAACCCGTGAGAAAACACGTAAAAACCTGTGGATACCGGGGGACCTCCGCAGTATTTACCCTTCCCCGGACAAAGGGCTCTGGCCGGGGTGACGATTTTTCCCTTATTACTCGTGGGATTCATTATGGAAATTTCAATTAAAAACAACAAAAAAGGAGGAGGAGAGGGCTCTAGAGGCCAAACTGAGAGGGAGTGCGCATCAGTGCGTGATAACGCCGAGAAGGCGATAGAGGTTTTGCGAAAACCTACAAGAGAGGTAGAAAGACGTGTGACAGAAGAATACGGTTCCTGTGACGGTCAGTCGGTGGTGAGTCTGGAGTCAGATGTTGACTCATCAAGACTTAGTGAGTGTAGTGTGCAGATTGAACCTATGTCTGACAAACTTTGGAAGAAAAGAGGTGTTCGCGTAAAGCGACGACGGCATATGGACTCGGGATCAGAGTCAGTTTCTAGTGATACGGAAACGCCGGCTTTACCTAGTGGAGCTATAGCCAAAAGAGGAAGGGGTCGCCCACCAACAACGGGGAAATATGTTGGCTTAAGCAAAGCTCAAGCAGAACTTAATGCCCTTAGGCTAGAAGCGGCAAGAGAAGAGGCTCGGCAGACCGCCGAAAAAGAGGTTTCTGCGAAACTGGCTTACCTCAAAACCACACGCAAAGTGGCTTTGCCAGTACCCGTAGAGGATAGCAGCCTTGCATCCGACATGGTTAAGCAGGTCGTTGACGCAGCTGATGTCATCTTAACGGTCGCCACAAAATCTGGCAACCTTAAAGGGACTTTTACTAAAGCCCTTAAAGACTCAGCAGCATCAATCAAGGCGGCGGTAGAAGCGCTTGCTGCTACCACAGCCTCAGAAGAAACAGCCAAATTACAGGCTGACAACGCTAGCTTGCGAGCTGAAGTTGTAGAGCTACGCAAAGAGCTAGCAGAGCTGAGAGGTATGCTTGTGCGGGATCCAGAGGAACTGCCAACCGTGAGTTCGAACCACGCCAATGCAGGGGCGAGTCAGCCAAATCCTCGGGGTGACAGCAATTTCGAGGAAATGGCACGAGCAATCATGTTGCAAGTGGGCGGCATGTTGGATGCAAGATTTGAGGGTGTGGAAGGAAGGTTGCTTCCGGAAAAGCGGATCCGCCCTCTTTTAGCTTCAGACCAGCGTCGAGAGGCGGCTGCGGCTCAAGCCGATAAAGAAAGAGAAGATGAGCAACAGGCTTCTCGACCCCAACCGGGGCCCAAGACGAAAAAGAAGAAAGGTAAGGGTAGCACAACAAAAGCAGCAGAAACCCAAAGCCCACAAGAAAAGCAGCCTCATGAGGTACCTAAACCCACTGAGGACGCGAATGAGGGGTGGTCCACTGTAACCAAGCGTGGCAAAAAAGCCAAGAAGACGGTGCCTGAAACCCAAGCTACAAAGCCTAAGCAACCTCAGGCTAAGGCCAACGTTGTGCGGCCCGCCGCAGCAAAACTGCGCCCTCCTAGGACCGCAGCGGTAGTCATTACCCTGCAGCCGGAGGCCGCGGAAAAGGGGACTACTTATGAAGATGTGATAAAGGAGGCTAAGGCAAAAGTAGATCTTGCAAGCTGCGGGATAACCAGCGTACGATTCCGCAAAGCAGCTACTGGAGCTCGCATTCTAGAGGTCGCAACAGGCGAGACCAGTGCGGAAAACGCGGATACGTTTGCCCAAAAGCTCAGAGAGGTCCTGAGTGAGGAGACTGCGAGAGTCTCGAGACCGATTAAATGCGCGGAATTCCGGATTTTGGGTTTGGACGACTCACTGTCTAAGGAGGATGTAGCCGCTGCAATAGCGGAGCGTGGAGGGTGTTCGAAGGAGACAGTGAAAGTTGGGGAAATAAAATATACGTACCAAGGCACCGGCGTTGCTTTGGTAAGCTGTCCAGTGGCCACTGCCAAAAAATTAGCAGGTGAAGGCCGCGTCCTGGTTGGTTGGGTTGCAGCCAAAGTTGAACTGGTTCAGTCCAGGCCATTACGATGCTATCGGTGTCATCAAAGTGGGCACGTGCGCGCTCAGTGCACAACAGAGGTGGACCGTAGTGCAGAGTGCTACAGATGTGGAAGACCTGGCCATAAGTCGTCGGAATGTACAGCACCGCCAAAGTGTCCACTTTGCGCGGCGGCCAATAGGCCAGCGAAACATCGGCTAGGTAGCAAGGCGTGCGCCCCTCCTAAACCAAGGAAGAATGGGGCTGCTCAAAATGCAGCGACGGCAGCTTCTAGCTGTCCCCCGTCACAAACGGGAGGTGAGAGGGCGCAGATGGAAACCTCATAGTTATGGCCCTACGTTTCATGCAGGCGAATCTCAACCACTCCGCCAGAGCTCAGGATCTCATGATTCAGAGCATGGCGGAGTGGTTGATTGACATTGCGGTGATAGCCGAGCCCTACTTTATTCCCCCTAGAGATAACTGGGCTGGGGATATGGATGGGCTGGTTACAGTAGTAGTGCGGGGAGCTACCTTTGAGAAGGTCACTAAAGGTCGAGGATGTTTAGCTGCTCAAGTGAAAGGAGTGACGGTTATTGCGGTGTATTTTTCACCTAACAGAACCCTCGCTGAGTTTGAGAGCTTTCTAGTTGAGGTAGGTGCTCTCATTGGACAGAGTCACCCGCATCCAGTACTCGTTCTCGGAGACCTTAACGCAAAGTCTGCAGCGTGGGGGTCTCCTGTCACTGATGCGCGAGGTGATACATTGGAGGAGTGGGCCGTAACTTCTGGTCTGATTATTGTCAATAGAGGATCAGCATTAACTTGCGTGAGACAACAGGGCGGGTCTATTGTAGACATTACTTTTGCCAGTGGAAACTTAGCCAGCCGTGTACATGGTTGGAAAGTCTTGGAAGATGTGGAGACGCTATCGGATCATCGTTATATCCGATTCGAAGTCGCCCATCTGCCATTGACCCCAAGTAGGCCAAGCGTATCTAACGTGGGGAATGGTCCTCGCTGGGCATTAAACCGCCTAGACCGTGACCTTCTGGTAGAGGCCTCTCTAGTTAAGGCATGGGTATCTACGCCAAATACTGCGACAGGGCTCGAAGTTGAGAATAAAGCGGAATGGTTTCGCGAAGCTATGACGCAAGTCTGTGACGCGGCGATGCCCAGGGTGGGACCACATCCAGCCAAGCGCCAAGTCTACTGGTGGTCGACGGAACTGGCGGATATGCGCGTTACTTGCGTCGCAGCAAGGCGTCAATATTCCAGACAGCGTAGGAAACGACGTCGCGATGAGGTACTCGAAGCGAGACTATATCGCTCGTACAGGGAGGCTAAGGTTGCACTACAACTAGCAATCGCTCAGGCAAAGACAGAAGCCCGGGAAGAGTTGCTGGAAACTTTGAACCAGGACCCGTGGGGGCGACCGTATCGGATGGTTAGGGGAAAACTCCGCCCTTGGGCTCCTCCTTTGACACAAAGTCTGGAACCACAACTGTTGGAGACAGTGGTGGAAACTCTTTTCCCCATCGTAGAGGATTATGCTTCGCCAAATATGGCTCCACCTGAAGAGGATAACAATGAATCTGATGTACCGGATGTAAATGAGGTGGAACTTAGGATGGCAGTTGAGCGGCTTAAAGCCAAAAACACGGCTCCAGGCCCTGATGGTATACCTGGGAAAGCATTGGTGTTGGCCTTAAAGGCCTTGGGGCCTTGGATCCAAGACTTTTTTGGTGCCTGCTTAGAACAGGGAAAGTTCCCAAGGCAATGGAAGACGGGCAGACTAGTGCTGCTGAAAAAAGATGGTCGCCCAGTTGACTCACCCTCAGCCTACCGCCCCATTGTGCTCCTGGATGAGGTGGGAAAGTTGTTTGAGAGGATCATTGCAACCCGTCTGATAGGCCACTTGAACTGTATCGGACCGGACCTGAATGACAACCAGTTTGGTTTTCGAAGAGGACGGTCCACAGTAGGTGCGATCCTACGGGTTAAAGCAATAGCTGAAGAGGCAGTATCTAAGGGAGAGGTGGTTTTAGCCGTATCTTTGGATATCGCTAATGCTTTTAACACCCTACCATGGAGCTGTATAAAAGAGGCCCTGAGGTATCATCAAGTTCCCCGCTACCTACGCAGCATCATTGGGGACTACCTCTCAGAACGATTCGTGTCGTTTCAAGGACAAGAGGGATGGCGTCAGCATAGAATGTCTTGTGGTGTTCCACAAGGATCGGTCCTCGGGCCGCTCCTGTGGAACATCGGCTATGACTGGGTTCTGCGAGGTGCTACGCTCTGGGGTGTAAGCGTTACCTGTTACGCCGATGATACCCTTGTTTTGGCAAAGGGCAAGTCATATAGACAAGCCGCTATACTTGCCACAGCTGGTGTTGCACAGACGGTAGACCGCATTAAGCGTCTTGGGCTTAAAGTAGCTCTGAACAAATCAGAAGCTCTGTGTTTCCACGGGCCGCGGAACAAGCCTCCAGCGGGATCTCACATTATTGTGGGAGGTGTTCGCATTGTGGTTGAGTCGACGATGAAATACCTAGGACTCGTCCTCGACAGCAAGTGGAATTTTGAGGCCCACTTCCAGAAGCTAGCACCCAAACTCATGGGAACTGCAGCAGCTCTTGGAGGACTGTTGCCTAACCTTAAGGGTGCAAAAGTAGGGTGTCGAAAACTGTACATGGGAGTTGTACGCTCCATGGCTACGTACGGAGCCCCTGTGTGGGCTGACACTCTGAATCGCCAGAACATCGCTCTGCTGCGAAAACCGCAACGAGCGATGGCAATCAGGGTGATACGTGGTTATCGCACCATCTCGTTTGAGGCTTCGTGCGTACTGGCGAGCTCACTACCGTGGGATCTCGACGCGAAGGGTCTTGCGTCAGTCTATTTCTGGCGAGAGCAAGAAACCGCGCAGGGCCAAAGGCCAACGCCAAGAGAGATTGAGCAGCACAGAAGTCAAATGCACGATTTTCTAGTGGGAGAGTGGCTCAGGCGGCTGGCGCAACCAAGCGCTGGTCTGAGAACCATCGAGGCGATCCGCCCGATGCTCGTGGAGTGGGTCAGCCGAGAACACGGTACTATGACCTTCCGATTGACGCAGATGTTATCGGGTCACGGCTGCTTCTCGAAGTACCTTTGCCGCATTGGAAGGGAACCGAGTGCGGCGTGCCATCACTGCGCCAACAACGAGGATACAGCGCAGCATACGCTGGAAGAATGCCCAGCCTGGGACATTCAGCGGCGAGAGCTGACTACATATACGGGGAACAACTTGTCGCTTCCGACTGTAGTTGAAGCTATGATTAGAAATGAAGACACATGGAAAGCTGTCATTGCATTTTGTGAAGAGGTACTGTCGCTAAAAGAAAGTGCGGAGAGAGAAAGAGAAATCTCCACCACAAATCCGATCCGCAGCAAGAGAGCGGGGCGTCGGAGGAGACACTTTCATGTGACTCGACCCCCATAACAAAGGCTTAGGCGGCGGTACACGGGGGTGTCCGCCACCCTACTATAAGCCCAGAGACGGCGCGCGCGGGTGTCCCGCGCGCCTCTCGCAAGAGAAAAGGCGATCTCACAAGTAAGAGGAGGCTGTAATGGCCAGCGCCCCTGGAACTGGGGACGAATGCTCCAAGCGCACCCCCAGCCACCTAGGAAACAGGTGCAGAGATGGACCCCGTTGGGTTTTAGTCGGTAGGAGTCCGACATAACTCTTCGTCGCCCCCGCGACGGAGAGTATCCATGAGGATTTCCCAACGTAAAAAAAAAAAAAAAAAAAAAAAAAAAAAGGTTAGGTTAGGTTCCACGGACCTGCTGGGGTGTCCCAGTGGGCGGTGAGGTGTACACCGACGTGGCGCGTCCCCGGGTTGCGGATAGGGGGTTTCTGGTGTGCCATAAATTCCCTAATGGGGTTTATAGGTAACGCTGGCGCGGACAAAACACTGGGGGGGAAATGGGTTTCGGCTCCTCCGCGCTGTTCTCCGTTTGGCGAAAACAACAGTGGATGGAGCCAGGCGCGCACATTCCAATGATCTTCAAGGCTATGCCGCAGGGCTTCCCATACGGAAAGGCTTGGAGGGAGGGATTAGTGCTGCGCATTTTGGCGGGGCCCAAGATGGGCCTGTCTGGCGAGACGGGTGTGCCCTTTTCAGGGCGCACGGATGATGTGAGCGTTCACAGCCCGATGACCGCAAAGGCTATGCCGCAGGGTTACCCATACGGATAGGCTTTGGGAGAGGGCAAACGCATCTTGGCGGGGCCTAGTGTAGGTCTGTCAAGTAAGACGGGTCCGCCCTTTTCAGGGCGCGACAGAGTGGAGGATTTGGCGGGCTAAGTGGTACGGACTGTATCGCTCAGTAGCGCCGGGGAGTTTACGCCGACTCTCTAACCGGGTTCACATTGCTAACTTCAACGACCTCCGTATTGGCGATAAGGGGGTATGTTGTGGCTTTGTGAATCCGACGAGGGCTTGCCTTAATTGGCCGGTCTGAGAAGGACAATCTCGATACAAAACCCGTGAGAAAACACGTAAAAACCTGCGGATACCGGGGGACCTCCGCAGTATTTACCCTTCCCCGGACAAAGGGCTCTGGACGGGGTGACGACTTTTCCCTACTACTCGTGGGATTTATTATGGAATCATTTAAAACCTTAAAAAACAAAGACGATAAGGACCAGTGGGGTCGTGAGGAGAACGGAAGTGTGGGCGCAGTGGCGCTAGTGAACATGACGAAGGAGGCGCGTGTTGTTTTAACGCGCAGTGTGACCTCGGAGAAAAGCGATGAAGATTTGCCTATCGCTTCGGCGAGATTAGTAAATCTCTCCGACACGGATTCGGACGGAAGCTTCCAATCGGTAGCTGCGCTGCCTTCGCCTGAAGACAGTCGTTTCTGGAGAAAACGCCGTTTAGTGGGTGATGACTCCGACAATGGCGATGATGAGAGGCCGCCCAAGGCATCGGCGGCCAGAAGGGGGCGTGGACGTCCTCCCACTACGGGGAAATTCGTCGGCTTGGCTAAGGCCAAGGCTGATCTGAATGCCGCCAAAGCCGAAGAACTGCGTTTAAACGCTGAATTGGAGATGGCTGAGGAAATTAAGCGGAAGCGAGAAGCCAAAGCCGCCATTTTCCGTAAATCTACGGAAGTGATGGTACTGAGTGATAATGATAGCCAAGAGTCATCCGATCTGGCTAAGTTGGTGTCAGGCTCCATAGACACCATCATGAAGGTTGCCACGACGTCCAGCCACTTAAAAGGGACGTACGTGCGAGCGTTGAAGGAAGCGGCGGAAACCATTAAAGTTTCCTTCGAAGAAATACGCTCGCGTACAATGACGGAGGAGGTTGCCCGTTTGGAGGCAGCCAACGCAAAGCTCGCACGTGAGCTCGAAGAAGTCCGCAAGGAGATGGCCCAGATGCGTCTGCTCACTCAGCAGCCGACATCGACCGCAGCGCCAACTCCAGCTACTATCGAAGACATAGTGCGCGTTGTCATGACCCAATGTGGAACCATGGTTGACGCGCGTCTCGATGGCTTAGAAGATCGCCTGTTGCCTGAAAAACGCCTGCGCCCCCCGCTGGCAGCGGATAAGAAGAAAAGCGTGGCCAACGCAAGTGCGAAAGTAACGGCTCGAGCGCCTTCCCCTCCTCGGGAAGCTGTGGCCAGCACCAGTGGAGTGACTAAGCCTCCCAAGGGAGCAAAAGAGAAGGTGGTGGAGGCCGCTGAGCCACGTCCGCCTAGTCCCACGCCGAAGCCTATGGACGAAGGGTGGAACGTGGTAACCCGTAAAGGTACCAAAGCAGCCAAGGCCGCAAAAGCCACCAAGGCAGCGGCAGCAAAGGCCACGAAGGAGCCAGTGACACGGCCCGTGCAGAGCCAGAAGGCTAACAAGAAGAACAAACGAGGAGGACTAAAGGTGCCTCGTTCGACAGTGGTCGTACTGACACTGCAGCCGGAAGCAGTAGAAAAAGGCGTTACCTATCATCAAGTTCTTACTGATGCTAGGGAACGCATTGATTTGCAGGCGCTTGGCATTGAAGGCGTCAAGTTTCGGACCGCCGCCACAGGTGCCCGAGTGTTGGAGGTGCCTGGTGCTGCTAGTGCAGAGAAGGCTGACTCTCTAGCTAATAAGCTTAGAGAGTCTCTTAGTGGAGCTCTTGTCCGGGTCTCTAGACCCGAGAAGAGCGTGGAAGTGCGCCTGTCGGGTCTCGATGACTCCGCGAGTGCGGAGACTGTGGCGGCGGCCGTTGCTAAAGTGGGCGGCTGTGCTGTAGATTCCGTGAAGGTTGGCAACATTGTGCGGCCCCCAGGACGTCAAGGTACGGTCTGGCTACGCTGTCCCGTTGCTGCAGCGAAGAAAGTAGCAGCTGGAAAATTCATTGTGGGCTGGATCAAAGTATCGGTTAAGATACTAGAGTCCAGGCCCCTACAATGCTACAGATGCCTAGAAGTTGGGCACGTGGGTGTAAAGTGTCCGTGTGACCAGGACCGTAGTGAACTTTGCTTCCGCTGTGGCAAGTCTGGGCACAAGGCAGTAGAGTGTGGTGCTGAGCCTCATTGTCCGGTGTGCGAAGCAGCCGGCAAGAAGGCCGACCATCGTGTTGGGGTTAAGGCCTGCAAAGGTATGACCGCAACCAAAGGCAAAAAAGGAGGAAAACAGACGGCTCGCGTAGGCTCTACAGCCCCCTCGCAGCCATCTGCGCGCCCAGACGCGCGAGAGGAGGATCGGATGGACTCCAATTAGGATGGCCATCCGATTCCTGCAGGCGAACATCAACCACTCCGCCAGGGCTCAGGATCTTCTGCTCCAGAGCCTGGCGGAGTGGTCAACACAAATTGCAGTGGTTGCTGAGCCTTACCTGGTCCCTTCCCGAGATAACTGGGTGGGAGACCGAGAGGACTCGGTGGCCATTATGGCGCAGTCATCCACGGGATCACTGCCCTTCGAAAAGATAGCGAAAGGTCAGGGATGCGTGTTGGCCGTAGTGGGTGGCGGCATTGGCGTGGCGGTAATCGGGGTGTATTGTTCCCCAAACCGCGACTTGGTCGAATTTGAGAGGGTGCTTGCTGAGATTGGTGTTTTGGTGGGAGCAGCACATCCCAATCCTGTGTTGGTTGCTGGGGACTTCAACGCTAAGTCCACTGCGTGGGGATCCCCATCAACGGACGCTCGGGGTGAATTGTTGGAGGATTGGGCGGCGTCCCTTGGCCTCCTTATTTTGAACCGAGGCAATGAGGATACGTGTGTGCGACAGCACGGTGGGTCGATAGTGGACATAACGTTTGCTTCTCCTGCCGTGGCGCGCCGTGTTTTAGACTGGAGAGTAGAAACGGACGTAGAAACACTGTCAGATCATCGATACATTCGATTCAGCGTTTCTACGTCCACAGGGCAGGCTCCGTCCCCACCACCTAGTTCAGGTCCGCGGTGGTCATTACGAGGACTGGACAGAGAGCTTGCGGCTGAAGCGGCCGTTGTAGAGGCCTGGGTGGCAAGCCCGCACATGGGAGACGTAGATGCTGCAGCAGACAGGCTGGGGGATGCTCTTGCGAGAATCTGCGATGCCTCTATGCCACGAGTAAAGGCGACGTCACAGCCGCGACGAATGTATTGGTGGAAGCTGGAGCTACGGCAGTTACGTAAGAACTGCGTAGCTGCCAGGCGCTTGTACACTCGCTGTCGCCGTTGGAGAACGCGAGATGAGGAGGAAGAGCGTGAGCGTTACGCTAATTATAGTGCCGCCTGTAAAGCTCTACAGGTAGCCATTAAGGAGGCAAAAGAAGAGGCGTGGCAGGAGTGGCTTGAGTCTCTCGACCGGGATCCCTGGGGGCGGCCGTACAAATCGGTGACGGGTAAACTGCGCCCGTGGGCCCCACCACTCACTTCAACTCTCGAACCGCAGCTTCTAGAGCGAGTGGTGTCAACACTCTTCCCTCAAAGAGAGGCATGGTGCCCACCACCCATGGCACCCGCGATAGGTCTGCCTGATCAGGTTGTAGACGAAGAAGTACCTCCTGTGAGTGAGGTCGAGTTCAAGGCGGCGGTTTTACGGCTTCGGTCTAAAAACGCTGCTCCTGGACCGGATGGCGTGCCAGGGCGACTCTTGGTCCACGCATCAAAGGAGCTTGGAGAAGACATTCGGGCACTCTTCTCAGAGTGCCTGGTGCAAGGCCACTTCCCGCAATGCTGGAAGCGCGGGAAGTTGGTTTTGCTTAGAAAGAATGGGCGTCCAGCTGATTCCCCGTCAGCGTACCGCCCTATCGTGCTACTTGGAGAGACGAGCAAGCTCTTTGAGCGAGTGATTGCTGCTCGTCTCACTGAGCACTTGGTTTGTGTGGGCCCGAATTTGAATGATGGCCAATTCGGGTTCCGCCACGGGCGTTCAACGGTCGACGCCATTACGAGGGTGCGGGAGCTCTCGGATGAGGCGGTTTCAGCGGGTGGGGTGTTATTGGCAGTGTCGCTTGATATAGCGAATGCCTTTAACACCCTACCCTGGGAAACCGTATTGGAGGCTCTCAGGTACCATGGCATCCCACAGTATCTGAGAAAAACGGTGGA
The DNA here is from genome assembly GCA_947859175.1 of Gandaritis pyraliata. Lineage (NCBI taxonomy): Eukaryota > Metazoa > Arthropoda > Insecta > Lepidoptera > Geometridae > Gandaritis > Gandaritis pyraliata. The sequence goes on along the minus strand of CANUEG010000001.1, from coordinate 8,739 downwards.
AAGTTACTTCGCCAACCGGGCTGTGATGTATCCAGCCCGGGATGGAGGATGGGAAGAATGGAGAATGGCATGCGGTGTTCCACAAGGATCGGTCCTAGGGCCGCTCCTGTGGAACATCGGGTATGATTACGTGCTCCGCGGGCAAAATCTCCAAGGGATAGGGGTAGTCTGTTACGCCGATGACACCCTTGTCACAGCCCGCGGACAAAACCACAGAGAGGCGGCCATCTTGGCCACTGCGGGAGTTGCGCAGGTGGTCCGAAGGATAAGAATGCTTGGGCTGAAGGTGGCCCTAGAGAAGTCTGAGGCTCTTGTTTTTCACGGGCCTCGAAACGCTCCTCCGAGGGGGCAAAGTGTTGTTGTGGGTGGAACCTCCATCGTCATCGAGTCGACGATGAGGTATCTAGGTCTCGTCCTCGATGGCCGATGGAGGTTTGAAGAGCACTTTCTGCGGCTGGCTCCGAAGCTTATAGCCTTCGCTGGAGTGCTCGGAAGGCTGCTCCCAAATGTAGGAGGGCCAAGTGTTGCGTGCCGTCGCCTATTCGCTGGCGTGGTACGCTCCAAGGCGCTGTATGGAGCACCCATATGGGCGAATGCCTTAAATAAGCGGAACCAGACCTTGCTGCGACGTCCACAGCGGGTCATTGCAATAAGAGCGGCCCGGGCGTACCACACTGTCTCTTTTGAGGCAGCGTGCTTGCTGGCCAGTACGCCGCCGTGGGACCTCGAAGCCGGGGTTCTCGCAGCGGTATACCAGCGTAGCGCAGAAGTAAAAAGTAATGGAGGTTGGCCTATGCCAGAAGAGATTAAACGGTGGAGAGAGCTGGGCCGTGAAGATTTATTTAGGCAATGGAGTGAAAGACTGGAGTCACCGGCTGCTAGCCGGGATGTGGTTGCTGCCATTCGGCCCGTTCTGCTAGAGTGGGTCGACCGTCGGCATGGCGCTCCGACGTTCCGCTTAACGCAGATTCTCTCGGGGCACGGTTGCTTCGGGAGGTATCTGTGTCGAGTGGCACGACGTGAGCCTACGATGGTATGCCATCACTGTGGGGCGATAGAAGACACGGCACAACATACCCGTGCCGAGTGCCCAGCTTGGGCAGTGCCAAGGGCGGAGATGGTGGCGGTGATAGGGACAGATCTGTCACTGTCAACAATAATAAACGCAATAACTAACTCGGACCATAATTGGAGGGCAGTCACCGCTTTTGCGGAAACTGTAATGCGTGAAAAGGAGGCGGCGGAAAGGGAACGAGAGGACGATGCTCTGTCGGACCCAATACGCCGAAGAAGAACTGGCCGCAGGCGGTTGGCATACGCCGGCCGCATGCAACCATAATGAGGACCTTTAGGTAACAGATCGGGGGGTCTGTTGCCTGATCTAGTGGGTCCCGGGCTGTAAGGCATCTCGTCATGTGTTCCGAGATGCCTTAAGCGGAGTAAAGGGCGAAGTCACCCTTATAAGGAAGAGCTGTAATAAGCAACCGCTGGGTAGTCAAAGAGGCGCTATAGCGATCCTGAGACACCCCTCTCTTGCGGAGATGTGGAACACCCCAGGTTTTTAGTGGGTACACTGCCTTTGTCAAGGCGGGACTCCCACATAACCACCGGTCCCCCCAGGCCGCGTGGTACCTATCAAAGGTTTTCCTGGGCAACAAAAAAAAAAAAAAAAAAAAAAAAAAAAAAAAAAAAAAAAAAGGTTAGGTTAGGTTAGGTTAGGTTAGGTTTTTTTTTTTTTTTTTTTTTTTTTTTTTTTTTTTTTAATTCTTCATTTCCTGTTGCTATTAATTGCAACAACATTACAACATTAATAACAATATAATAATAATAATAATATAAATTCCAAAATTAAAATAATTGTGAGAAAACATTTACTTAAATCTATTTCTTAAGCTAACAGTAATTAGTAATTTAAATCATTCATTAAATATAACTTAATATCAATTTAAAATCATGTGAATTGTTATTATCTTTATTGCACTGCCAATCAGGTCTACACTGATATAAATCATAAGATTTAGTCTATCGACCCAACCAACAGCAACAGCAACAAAATAATAACAATTCATACCTAATTACTATATATTAAATTAATAAACAACTAAATAAATATACCTAACTAAAACTAAAACTAGAATAAAATACAACCTACCAAAAATACAATCCATCCCACCCACAATCTCTATATAAAAAAAAAAGGAGAAAATGAGACCCACTTGAAAATTTTTGACTAATAAGTACCTATAAACTTACAATATTAATTATTACCCAAATAGAGACCAACAAATTAGGCAAACTTATACAGAATACAAAATAGAATAGGCCACTTCATACCCTCTACTCCCCAACAAATTACCCGGTCCCCAAATTATGATGTAACTATGTTAAAAATTAAATGTCAATGTCAAACATCAAATAATCTAGTGTCACAGTTGGATGTCAAAAGCGATAGATCGAGTGCCTGCTTGCTATTGTTTTGTTGTGTAATTATACTCTATGCTTTGAATTATTATTGTAAATAAATGTCCAAAATCAAAACAATAAACAACCAATAACTCAACAAAAATCCCTACAACACAAGAAAACAAACAATTGCCAGATTCAATGTCTGCTAGTTATTGTTTTGCCGTGCAATGTGCTCAAAACAAGTGAATAAGTGGCCAAGACCAAAACAATAACCAACAAAATAACCCACGGTGCACATTGAAGAAAGAAAAAGAAAGTAAGTAGTTTGACATTCAACACTCCCGACAAACATAATCTTCACTACCTACTAAGTTTTACTAAACATCCTCCACAATGGAGCCATTCTCCTTCCCAATCTTGCGAAGAACGGTCCTCGCAAAAATGAGAAACAACGGTCTGCAATCGTTATCTAGCATGATCCCATCCAAATTATCTAATCCAATGTCAGTCTGCATTGCACACTCACAGTCATACCTCAGCCTATTGAATTTAGAGCACTCAATCAACAAATGCTGCACAGTCTGAGGGATATCTGCTCCGCAAGTACACAATGCAGACTCCTTAAGCTTAAACCTATGTAAATAATAATTAAAACCTCCATGTCCCGTTAAAATCTGAGCTATATAATTAGTTATACTAAATTTTGACAAAACTTTATAAGCTGAAATAACATTTTTGAAAAACAGTTTGGTAGTGGCCCCCGTAGTGGATGAATTGTAATTGAGCTGCCATTCTTCCAGTGAATTAGTCCTGGTGGAGTGTTTTGCAAAGGATAAGGGAAACCTGTCGTACTTTGGCTGCCGCCTATTATTCAATGCTGCATGCTTGGCAAGTTCATCTGCCCTTTCATTCCCTAATATTCCAGAATGCGCTTTAACCCAGTACAGAGCAACTTCTTTGCCTCCATCTAGCAAACGAAAAACTTGATCCCTGATATCAACTGCCAGCGGATTAACTGTATTAGGGTCACCAATCACCTCCAAACCTGATCTTGAGTCACTTAAAATGTGTATTTTCCTGTGTTTCAGTTTGTCAGCGATGTGTAGTGCCTGCAGAATAGCCGACAGCTCGGCCTGGAACACACTACAGAAGTCTTCAAGACGAAAACTAGCATGCTGAACCTCCACTCCTCCAGTCCAGCAGGACACCGCTGCACCAACCTTCCCCTCCAGCTTGCTGCCATCCGTATAAAGGATGGGCCCATCATTTTCAAGACTCTCCGCATCCTCCTGCGATGTGATCAGCCCAAACTCCACACGTTTTCTCTCAGCTGGATGAGGAAGAGAGAACGGACTCCTTCTGAGTTCCATGCTACGTCCCGGCAAACAAGTGAGTGGTTCTCCTCTCTTTATTCTATAAATTAAGGCATGCTCTCTGGCTCTAAGTGAGAGAGGTATTAATCTCGCCAACAGAAGACTGGATATGAAGGAAACCGTGCGGTGGGCTTTACAGATCTTGATGGCAAAGGTGCGTGTGAGGCTGTTGAGCGCCTTCTCCGCATACACTCTCGTAGTTATGTCCGCCCAGCAGCTCGCAGCATATAAGACAGTTGGCTCCACCACCGAAACATAAATTAGTCTCAAAATATCAGAGTTCAGACCCCACTGCGCTCGTGCTGCTCTCGCTACCACTTTGTAGAATGTGATGGCTTTCTTATTGATGGCTTCCAGATGTTGTCGAAAATTGAGCAGTGGATCTATGATCATCCCTAATACTTTAAGACCAGTGCCAAAAGAGATCTCATCACCAGACATTATTAATCTGGGAGTGTAGTACCGCAACTTTTTAGTTATAAGCAGAGCCTGTGTTTTCCCTGGCGCAAACTTGAGCCGGAGCTTTACTCCCCACTGAACCATCACAGTTAAAGCATGATTCACCTTCTCCTCCAACTCATTTCCGCTGGTACCAACCGCAATCATTAAAATGTCGTCAGCAAAAGCCTGGACCCGTACTCCTCCGTACTGACTCTGCTCCAACAGTGGACTTAGCTGAAGGTTCCACAATATCGGGCCGCAGGTGGAGCCCTGGATGCAACCTTTGTTCGTCTCCCTCTCCACAGTCTCCCCCGCGTAACGCAACCTTACTCTTCTCTCTGAGAGATAGCTCACAATGAGCCGCAACACACTCGAGTCCACGCCATTCACCTGCAGCTGGTCGATGATCGCAGGCCACCACGCGTTATCAAAGGCGCCCTCTATGTCAAGCGATACCATGACCACTATTTTCTTATTTTCCAGACTCGTCCTGACCATGGCCATGGCATCGAAGAGAGCATCTTCCGTGCTGCGCTGCGGAGTGAACCCGTACTGGTACGGACTCAAGAGTCCATTGCTACCTAGCTGCCACTGTAACCTGTTGACAAACAGCTTCTCAAGCATCTTCCCCAAGACTGGCAGCAGTCCGATAGGTCGGTAAGATTTCGGATTATTATAGTCTTCCTTAGACGGCTTAGGGATCACTTTTATGGTGGCCGTCTTCCAGATCCGTGGAAAGCATCCCCACCGCAAACACCGCGAGAATAGCCCGAGAAGTAGGGGCCTATTGCAGGCGTAGGCAGTCAGGCAGATGTCCAGCGTGAGACCGTCTCCTCCTGGTGCCCTCTTGGGACTCATGGCTCGCAAGACCGCTTCAAGCTCCGACTCTGTAAAGTCGACGACGTCCGCCGGCCGCACATCCTGCTCGATAGCCGCCACAAGAGAAGCCACTCTCGCTCTCCGACGACTCTGCTCATCCGTATCCTCTGCGGCATCATCTCGAGGATAGAATGTCTCAGCTAAGAGCGACACCGACTCACGCTCATCCAGGGTCGTTCCATTCGGCAACCGTAACAACCTGTCCTGGACATGGGCCGAGCAGGCCTTCATAATCCGATAGGAACGCCGCCACACTGTCTCAACCTCCTCTCCGGTGCAGAAGTCCACCCAGCTCCTCGTCATAGCGGACTCGATGGCCGTCTTATACTTGGCCCTGGCCTCCAGGTAGTGAACCACCACCAGCTGCCTTCTCCTCGGATTGGCCTTAGCGATCCTTCTCCTGCGACGCACCATCTCCGCCTTCAGCTGGACTAGCTCAGCCGTCCACCACCTGCACGCCCTGACGATCCTCCTGCGAGGGATTCGAGGGATAGCCTTCTCGCACGCCTTGATAATGCACCCCGTGTATCGGTCCGCGGCCTCGTTCACCCCCTCGCGGTCCTCCACCTCGGCAAGCCTGCCCTCCAAGCCGAGTTCGTTGAGCTCCCGCTCCAACTCTGATCTGAACAGCAACCAATCCGCCTTCTGGGTATTATATATCCGCGTAGTGTTTCCATCCTCAGTGACTGATCCGTGCCATGTTTGCAGTTGCAGGGTGAACGAGATCGGGCGGTGATCAGAGAGGGTGCCGAAAGAGTCGTCGACGCGCCAGCCGGTCACGCCAGCTAGCAGAGCAGTGGAGCACGCCGTGACGTCGATGATGGCGGTGCAGGCTCGGCCCGAGCGATACGCGCGGTAAGTGGGCTCGACACCTTCGTTGAGCACCTCCAGTCCCAGCTCAGCAAGCGCCTCTGTGACAGCCAGGCCCCGCCCATCCTCCGCATCACATCCCCACCAGGGACTCCGTGCGTTCACGTCTCCGCCCACCAGCACCCGGTCAGCTCCCATCGCCTGGACGATCCTCTTCATTACCACCAAGCCGTTTTCCAAATCTAATTCCTTATCTAAGTACATGCTAACAATACCTACTTTCAAATTATCTACTTTAATGATCACCCCTACAATATCTTCAGTAATTAGCTTAGAATCTTCTACATAGTTAATATTAGGATCCGTGATAACGACCGCAGACCGAACCGGCCGGTCAACATTCGCGATAGCGCTCTGTACGACTCTACATCCCACGGGAACCGTCATGCAAGTTCGCGCCCCCACATAGGGCTCCTGAAGCATCAACACTTGGATGCCTCGATGCGTGGCCTCCCGCAGACACTCGTGCGTCGCAACGCGACCTCGACCTAGATTGTACTGAAGGGTCTTTAAAGTTCTGAGATGGTCGGGTTGGGTGCCCTCAGCAATACCTGACGGCGAGTCTCGCTATCGCGTCCCATCGCCTCCACTCGGGGCAGTCGGCGCTGTAGGCAGGGTGCGCGTGGGAGGCACGTGGGCGCTTCTGACGGCAGTTGACGCAGCACGGCGCACGCGTCCGCGCCGTGCACTCGCGTGTGTCGTGCTCGCCCGCACAATGCCCGCACACCGGCGCCGGCGCCGCGCACGCGCCCGCGCGGTGTCCGAACCCGAGGCAGCGGTAGCACTGCACCAGTGGCGACTGATCCACCGCCGATATCATCTGATAGCCGACGCGCACGCGTCGCTCCCTGAGGGCATCCCACACCATCGGACTCACCTGAACGATGACGCCATTGAGCGCACTGGTCCTCCCCCTGACTCGCCTGATAACCTTCACCCTTTTTTCATTTTCAGGGATGTGCCGTAGCAGCGCGGCATTCTGGCGCAGAAGCGCCTCCTCAACTTTCGCATCGGCAAGGTCAGCGATAACACCAGCGAGGCGCAGGCAGGGGTCCTTTGTGCGCGGCTCGCTCACAGTAAAGCGGTCGCCGAGCCCCTCAATCGCTGAGCCCATCGCAGCGCGCTCCTCCTCAGACTCAAGCGAGATCGCGACGCGGCCGTTCTTGCACTTGCGGACCCCATTGACCCCAACCCCCATGCCGATAACATCGACGCCGTCTTTGATCGCGCCGATGATCTGTTCGGCGGTGCTGGCGGGGTCGCTCGACTCGACAATGATTGGGTACCTACCTACGGCCGCAGCGTACGACGTAGGCGAGGCACCGCCGCGCTGAAGAGCTCCGCGTCTCGGAGCAGCCGGGTGGGACGTCGCAAGCTCCACATGGGAACCGGCGATGGGATCCCCGATGGAAGCAGGCGCCGCCACAGGTCCTGGGCGTCGGCACTCCTCGCGCAAAGCGCGCACCTCCTCGACTAACCTGTCAATAGTGTCCTGCGCAGGGGCCGAGGCGGGGGCGAGTTCGCAGGGCGGCGGGCGGGCGGCGAGCTCATCTTTAAGATCGTGTAAGAGCCGGCGTGCGGCTTCCGCCTCCTCGAGCGTCCTGGCACCTGCACGCCGCAGCTCCTCGAGATTGGTCTGCACGTACGAATTGATCGCCTCCAACTTACCAGCATGGATCTTCTGCTGCAGGGTGTTTTGTCGCTCGGCGCTGGCACGGACCCTCTCCTTCTCAGCGATGTGGCGGCCGCGGGAATCGGTGAGGCGCAAAACCATCTCGTAGAGGCCGCGCAGGCCCGCCAGGATCGCCTCCTTTATGTCTCGACTGAGATTGCGGGATTTCTCAAGCTCCGCCACGGTACTCTGCAGCAGGCGGCTCGCGAGTCGCGGCGCCTCATGGATCGGCCCACCCCCCCCCACCGACATCATCGATAGCTCCAGGAATCGACACTGGCCCTCCGGGGACCCGTCCGAGTCGACAACTACCTCTCCGGTTGGGCTCGGCGCGAGTCCCGGCCCTGGCGGCGACGCAGCCTCAGCGGCAGCGGCAGGCGTACCCTGGCCGAGCTGCAGCGAGCAAGACGGCGGTGGTAGTGGCGGCTCATTGATCATCTCCGAGGCAGACTCGAGCCGAGCCCGCAGGCTGCTTACAAGGTTCCGGACGGGCAGCTCACCCACAAGTGGAGTAGGCGTGGATGCGCTGGCACACCTCGCTCTAGCGTCCGCGGCACGGGTGTGTGGCTGCGAGAAGAAGCCTGGCGGCGCGAGCACGCCGGCCGAGCGAGGCGCCCCGACACCCCCCGAGACCACCGTCTCCTCCGCCCTCAGAGGTTTAGAACCTTTTGTCTTAGGCATGGTCATTGCCCTGGGCCTGCTTGACATTTTGGTTGATAAAGAACCTATGCAGTCTACGGACCTAATAAAAATTTGTCCTAACCGGAACTTAATATGTAGTTTATTTATTAGTTACCTATCCAAACCATATATTTGCAGATCGCTAAAGTAAACTATGATTTCTTATGATCACCTACTGGCTGATAGGTCCAGAGAAGGAGGTTTCTAGGCAATAATAGGGCAATCTTGGAAACCCCCAGATATCAGCTCGTCTGTGTTATTATATTCTGTAAGTATTACACTGAATTATAATTAATTTGTATTAATAAAAGCTAGAACTACTGCACCTAAATAGAGTACAAGTTATGAACAACCTGCACTTATAAATTTAGGATGTTTTGTTTGTTTACCTTTTATCCCAAGCTGATAGAATGTTAC
>OX401859.1:10905000-10910638 GCA_947859175.1 Gandaritis pyraliata | reverse complement strand
CTAACCTAACCTAACCTAACCTAACCTAACCTAACCTAACCTAACCTAACCTAACCTAACCTAACCTAACCTAACCTAACCTAACCTAACCTAACCTAACCTAACCTAACCTAACCTAACCTAACCTAACCTAACCTAACCTAACCTAACCTAACCTAACCTAACCTAACCTAACCTAACCTAACCTAACCTAACCTAACCTAACCTAACCTAACCTAACCTAACCTAACCTAACCTAACCTAACCTAACTCTAACCTAACCTAACCTAACCTAACCTAACCTAACCTAACCTAACCTAACCTAACCTAACCTAACCTAACCTAACCTAACCTAACCTAACCTAACCTAACCTAACCTAACCTAACCTAACCTAACCTAACCTAACCTAACCTAACCTAACCTAACCTAACCTAACCTAACCTAACCTAACCTAACCTAACCTAACCTAACCTAACCTAACCTAACCTAACCTAACCTAACCTAACCTAACCTAACCTAACCTAACCTAACCTAACCTAACCTAACCTAACCTAACCTAACCTAACCTAACCTAACCTAACCTAACCTAACCTAACCTAACCTAACCTAACCTAACCTAACCTAACCTAACCTAACCTAACCTAACCTAACCTAACCTAACCTAACCTAACCTAACCTAACCTAACCTAACCTAACCTAACCTAACCTAACCTAACCTAACCTAACCTAACCTAACCTAACCTAACCTAACCTAACCTAACCTAACCTAACCTAACCTAACCTAACCTAACCTAACCTAACCTAACCTAACCTAACCTAACCTAACCTAACCTAACCTAACCTAACCTAACCTAACCTAACCTAACCTAACCTAACCTAACCTAACCTAACCTAACCTAACCTAACCTAACCTAACCTAACCTAACCTAACCTAACCTAACCTAACCTAACCTAACCTAACCTAACCTAACCTAACCTAACCTAACCTAACCTAACCTAACCTAACCTAACCTAACCTAACCTAACCTAACCTAACCTAACCTAACCTAACCTAACCTAACCTAACCTAACCTAACCTAACCTAACCTAACCTAACCTAACCTAACCTAACCTAACCTAACCTAACCTAACCTAACCTAACCTAACCTAACCTAACCTAACCTAACCTAACCTAACCTAACCTAACCTAACCTAACCTAACCTAACCTAACCTAACCTAACCTAACCTAACCTAACCTAACCTAACCTAACCTAACCTAACCTAACCTAACCTAACCTAACCTAACCTAACCTAACCTAACCTAACCTAACCTAACCTAACCTAACCTAACCTAACCTAACCTAACCTAACCTAACCTAACCTAACCTAACCTAACCTAACCTAACCTAACCTAACCTAACCTAACCTAACCTAACCTAACCTAACCTAACCTAACCTAACCTAACCTAACCTAACCTAACCTAACCTAACCTAACCTAACCTAACCTAACCTAACCTAACCTAACCTAACCTAACCTAACCTAACCTAACCTAACCTAACCTAACCTAACCTAACCTAACCTAACCTAACCTAACCTAACCTAACCTAACCTAACCTAACCTAACCTAACCTAACCTAACCTAACCTAACCTAACCTAACCTAACCTAACCTAACCTAACCTAACCTAACCTAACCTAACCTAACCTAACCTAACCTAACCTAACCTAACCTAACCTAACCTAACCTAACCTAACCTAACCTAACCTAACCTAACCTAACCTAACCTAACCTAACCTAACCTAACCTAACCTAACCTAACCTAACCTAACCTAACCTAACCTAACCTAACCTAACCTAACCTAACCTAACCTAACCTAACCTAACCTAACCTAACCTAACCTAACCTAACCTAACCTAACCTAACCTAACCTAACCTAACCTAACCTAACCTAACCTAACCTAACCTAACCTAACCTAACCTAACCTAACCTAACCTAACCTAACCTAACCTAACCTAACCTAACCTAACCTAACCTAACCTAACCTAACCTAACCTAACCTAACCTAACCTAACCTAACCTAACCTAACCTAACCTAACCTAACCTAACCTAACCTAACCTAACCTAACCTAACCTAACCTAACCTAACCTAACCTAACCTAACCTAACCTAACCTAACCTAACCTAACCTAACCTAACCTAACCTAACCTAACCTAACCTAACCTAACCTAACCTAACCTAACCTAACCTAACCTAACCTAACCTAACCTAACCTAACCTAACCTAACCTAACCTAACCTAACCTAACCTAACCTAACCTAACCTAACCTAACCTAACCTAACCTAACCTAACCTAACCTAACCTAACCTAACCTAACCTAACCTAACCTAACCTAACCTAACCTAACCTAACCTAACCTAACCTAACCTAACCTAACCTAACCTAACCTAACCTAACCTAACCTAACCTAACCTAACCTAACCTAACCTAACCTAACCTAACCTAACCTAACCTAACCTAACCTAACCTAACCTAACCTAACCTAACCTAACCTAACCTAACCTAACCTAACCTAACCTAACCTAACCTAACCTAACCTAACCTAACCTAACCTAACCTAACCTAACCTAACCTAACCTAACCTAACCTAACCTAACCTAACCTAACCTAACCTAACCTAACCTAACCTAACCTAACCTAACCTAACCTAACCTAACCTAACCTAACCTAACCTAACCTAACCTAACCTAACCTAACCTAACCTAACCTAACCTAACCTAACCTAACCTAACCTAACCTAACCTAACCTAACCTAACCTAACCTAACCTAACCTAACCTAACCTAACCTAACCTAACCTAACCTAACCTAACCTAACCTAACCTAACCTAACCTAACCTAACCTAACCTAACCTAACCTAACCTAACCTAACCTAACCTAACCTAACCTAACCTAACCTAACCTAACCTAACCTAACCTAACCTAACCTAACCTAACCTAACCTAACCTAACCTAACCTAACCTAACCTAACCTAACCTAACCTAACCTAACCTAACCTAACCTAACCTAACCTAACCTAACCTAACCTAACCTAACCTAACCTAACCTAACCTAACCTAACCTAACCTAACCTAACCTAACCTAACCTAACCTAACCTAACCTAACCTAACCTAACCTAACCTAACCTAACCTAACCTAACCTAACCTAACCTAACCTAACCTAACCTAACCTAACCTAACCTAACCTAACCTAACCTAACCTAACCTAACCTAACCTAACCTAACCTAACCTAACCTAACCTAACCTAACCTAACCTAACCTAACCTAACCTAACCTAACCTAACCTAACCTAACCTAACCTAACCTAACCTAACCTAACCTAACCTAACCTAACCTAACCTAACCTAACCTAACCTAACCTAACCTAACCTAACCTAACCTAACCTAACCTAACCTAACCTAACCTAACCTAACCTAACCTAACCTAACCTAACCTAACCTAACCTAACCTAACCTAACCTAACCTAACCTAACCTAACCTAACCTAACCTAACCTAACCTAACCTAACCTAACCTAACCTAACCTAACCTAACCTAACCTAACCTAACCTAACCTAACCTAACCTAACCTAACCTAACCTAACCTAACCTAACCTAACCTAACCTAACCTAACCTAACCTAACCTAACCTAACCTAACCTAACCTAACCTAACCTAACCTAACCTAACCTAACCTAACCTAACCTAACCTAACCTAACCTAACCTAACCTAACCTAACCTAACCTAACCTAACCTAACCTAACCTAACCTAACCTAACCTAACCTAACCTAACCTAACCTAACCTAACCTAACCTAACCTAACCTAACCTAACCTAACCTAACCTAACCTAACCTAACCTAACCTAACCTAACCTAACCTAACCTAACCTAACCTAACCTAACCTAACCTAACCTAACCTAACCTAACCTAACCTAACCTAACCTAACCTAACCTAACCTAACCTAACCTAACCTAACCTAACCTAACCTAACCTAACCTAACCTAACCTAACCTAACCTAACCTAACCTAACCTAACCTAACCTAACCTAACCTAACCTAACCTAACCTAACCTAACCTAACCTAACCTAACCTAACCTAACCTAACCTAACCTAACCTAACCTAACCTAACCTAACCTAACCTAACCTAACCTAACCTAACCTAACCTAACCTAACCTAACCTAACCTAACCTAACCTAACCTAACCTAACCTAACCTAACCTAACCTAACCTAACCTAACCTAACCTAACCTAACCTAACCTAACCTAACCTAACCTAACCTAACCTAACCTAACCTAACCTAACCTAACCTAACCTAACCTAACCTAACCTAACCTAACCTAACCTAACCTAACCTAACCTAACCTAACCTAACCTAACCTAACCTAACCTAACCTAACCTAACCTAACCTAACCTAACCTAACCTAACCTAACCTAACCTAACCTAACCTAACCTAACCTAACCTAACCTAACCTAACCTAACCTAACCTAACCTAACCTAACCTAACCTAACCTAACCTAACCTAACCTAACCTAACCTAACCTAACCTAACCTAACCTAACCTAACCTAACCTAACCTAACCTAACCTAACCTAACCTAACCTAACCTAACCTAACCTAACCTAACCTAACCTAACCTAACCTAACCTAACCTAACCTAACCTAACCTAACCTAACCTAACCTAACCTAACCTAACCTAACCTAACCTAACCTAACCTAACCTAACCTAACCTAACCTAACCTAACCTAACCTAACCTAACCTAACCTAACCTAACCTAACCTAACCTAACCTAACCTAACCTAACCTAACCTAACCTAACCTAACCTAACCTAACCTAACCTAACCTAACCTAACCTAACCTAACCTAACCTAACCTAACCTAACCTAACCTAACCTAACCTAACCTAACCTAACCTAACCTAACCTAACCTAACCTAACCTAACCTAACCTAACCTAACCTAACCTAACCTAACCTAACCTAACCTAACCTAACCTAACCTAACCTAACCTAACCTAACCTAACCTAACCTAACCTAACCTAACCTAACCTAACCTAACCTAACCTAACCTAACCTAACCTAACCTAACCTAACCTAACCTAACCTAACCTAACCTAACCTAACCTAACCTAACCTAACCTAACCTAACCTAACCTAACCTAACCTAACCTAACCTAACCTAACCTAACCTAACCTAACCTAACCTAACCTAACCTAACCTAACCTAACCTAACCTAACCTAACCTAACCTAACCTAACCTAACCTAACCTAACCTAACCTAACCTAACCTAACCTAACCTAACCTAACCTAACCTAACCTAACCTAACCTAACCTAACCTAACCTAACCTAACCTAACCTAACCTAACCTAACCTAACCTAACCTAACCTAACCTAACCTAACCTAACCTAACCTAACCTAACCTAACCTAACCTAACCTAACCTAACCTAACCTAACCTAACCTAACCTAACCTAACCTAACCTAACCTAACCTAACCTAACCTAACCTAACCTAACCTAACCTAACCTAACCTAACCTAACCTAACCTAACCTAACCTAACCTAACCTAACCTAACCTAACCTAACCTAACCTAACCTAACCTAACCTAACCTAACCT
>OX401859.1:10887500-10897500 GCA_947859175.1 Gandaritis pyraliata | reverse complement strand
CCTAACCTAACCTAACCTAACCTAACCTAACCTAACCTAACCTAACCTAACCTAACCTAACCTAACCTAACCTAACCTAACCTAACCTAACCTAACCTAACCTAACCTAACCTAACCTAACCTAACCTAACCTAACCTAACCTAACCTAACCTAACCTAACCTAACCTAACCTAACCTAACCTAACCTAACCTAACCTAACCTAACCTAACCTAACCTAACCTAACCTAACCTAACCTAACCTAACCTAACCTAACCTAACCTAACCTAACCTAACCTAACCTAACCTAACCTAACCTAACCTAACCTAACCTAACCTAACCTAACCTAACCTAACCTAACCTAACCTAACCTAACCTAACCTAACCTAACCTAACCTAACCTAACCTAACCTAACCTAACCTAACCTAACCTAACCTAACCTAACCTAACCTAACCTAACCTAACCTAACCTAACCTAACCTAACCTAACCTAACCTAACCTAACCTAACCTAACCTAACCTAACCTAACCTAACCTAACCTAACCTAACCTAACCTAACCTAACCTAACCTAACCTAACCTAACCTAACCTAACCTAACCTAACCTAACCTAACCTAACCTAACCTAACCTAACCTAACCTAACCTAACCTAACCTAACCTAACCTAACCTAACCTAACCTAACCTAACCTAACCTAACCTAACCTAACCTAACCTAACCTAACCTAACCTAACCTAACCTAACCTAACCTAACCTAACCTAACCTAACCTAACCTAACCTAACCTAACCTAACCTAACCTAACCTAACCTAACCTAACCTAACCTAACCTAACCTAACCTAACCTAACCTAACCTAACCTAACCTAACCTAACCTAACCTAACCTAACCTAACCTAACCTAACCTAACCTAACCTAACCTAACCTAACCTAACCTAACCTAACCTAACCTAACCTAACCTAACCTAACCTAACCTAACCTAACCTAACCTAACCTAACCTAACCTAACCTAACCTAACCTAACCTAACCTAACCTAACCTAACCTAACCTAACCTAACCTAACCTAACCTAACCTAACCTAACCTAACCTAACCTAACCTAACCTAACCTAACCTAACCTAACCTAACCTAACCTAACCTAACCTAACCTAACCTAACCTAACCTAACCTAACCTAACCTAACCTAACCTAACCTAACCTAACCTAACCTAACCTAACCTAACCTAACCTAACCTAACCTAACCTAACCTAACCTAACCTAACCTAACCTAACCTAACCTAACCTAACCTAACCTAACCTAACCTAACCTAACCTAACCTAACCTAACCTAACCTAACCTAACCTAACCTAACCTAACCTAACCTAACCTAACCTAACCTAACCTAACCTAACCTAACCTAACCTAACCTAACCTAACCTAACCTAACCTAACCTAACCTAACCTAACCTAACCTAACCTAACCTAACCTAACCTAACCTAACCTAACCTAACCTAACCTAACCTAACCTAACCTAACCTAACCTAACCTAACCTAACCTAACCTAACCTAACCTAACCTAACCTAACCTAACCTAACCTAACCTAACCTAACCTAACCTAACCTAACCTAACCTAACCTAACCTAACCTAACCTAACCTAACCTAACCTAACCTAACCTAACCTAACCTAACCTAACCTAACCTAACCTAACCTAACCTAACCTAACCTAACCTAACCTAACCTAACCTAACCTAACCTAACCTAACCTAACCTAACCTAACCTAACCTAACCTAACCTAACCTAACCTAACCTAACCTAACCTAACCTAACCTAACCTAACCTAACCTAACCTAACCTAACCTAACCTAACCTAACCTAACCTAACCTAACCTAACCTAACCTAACCTAACCTAACCTAACCTAACCTAACCTAACCTAACCTAACCTAACCTAACCTAACCTAACCTAACCTAACCTAACCTAACCTAACCTAACCTAACCTAACCTAACCTAACCTAACCTAACCTAACCTAACCTAACCTAACCTAACCTAACCTAACCTAACCTAACCTAACCTAACCTAACCTAACCTAACCTAACCTAACCTAACCTAACCTAACCTAACCTAACCTAACCTAACCTAACCTAACCTAACCTAACCTAACCTAACCTAACCTAACCTAACCTAACCTAACCTAACCTAACCTAACCTAACCTAACCTAACCTAACCTAACCTAACCTAACCTAACCTAACCTAACCTAACCTAACCTAACCTAACCTAACCTAACCTAACCTAACCTAACCTAACCTAACCTAACCTAACCTAACCTAACCTAACCTAACCTAACCTAACCTAACCTAACCTAACCTAACCTAACCTAACCTAACCTAACCTAACCTAACCTAACCTAACCTAACCTAACCTAACCTAACCTAACCTAACCTAACCTAACCTAACCTAACCTAACCTAACCTAACCTAACCTAACCTAACCTAACCTAACCTAACCTAACCTAACCTAACCTAACCTAACCTAACCTAACCTAACCTAACCTAACCTAACCTAACCTAACCTAACCTAACCTAACCTAACCTAACCTAACCTAACCTAACCTAACCTAACCTAACCTAACCTAACCTAACCTAACCTAACCTAACCTAACCTAACCTAACCTAACCTAACCTAACCTAACCTAACCTAACCTAACCTAACCTAACCTAACCTAACCTAACCTAACCTAACCTAACCTAACCTAACCTAACCTAACCTAACCTAACCTAACCTAACCTAACCTAACCTAACCTAACCTAACCTAACCTAACCTAACCTAACCTAACCTAACCTAACCTAACCTAACCTAACCTAACCTAACCTAACCTAACCTAACCTAACCTAACCTAACCTAACCTAACCTAACCTAACCTAACCTAACCTAACCTAACCTAACCTAACCTAACCTAACCTAACCTAACCTAACCTAACCTAACCTAACCTAACCTAACCTAACCTAACCTAACCTAACCTAACCTAACCTAACCTAACCTAACCTAACCTAACCTAACCTAACCTAACCTAACCTAACCTAACCTAACCTAACCTAACCTAACCTAACCTAACCTAACCTAACCTAACCTAACCTAACCTAACCTAACCTAACCTAACCTAACCTAACCTAACCTAACCTAACCTAACCTAACCTAACCTAACCTAACCTAACCTAACCTCCCCAACCGGCTTAACCTCGTCCAACTCAGAAATAAATTAATTAAAAAAAATATTTTAACTCCCTAAAGTAAAGTACAATTATTTGTCAATTAATTTATAGTGTGTGTGTGACATAAGTGGCTAATTTTTGCGGCCTGGGGAGCTCCCAGGACCCAACAAAGGACTTTGTTTTGGGAAGTGTTGTAAAAAAAAATAAGTTTGCAACGGTTTCCTACAAGTGCTAATAGCTACTAAACCTATTCCTGTTATCCTGGAGATAGCAGGAAGGGTCACAGGTTGGTGTAGTTGTAGAGTAGGAGACTTAGTTACATAATTGGTATAAAATAAAATTAAAGTAAACATTGTAAACACAAACATTCCAAGGTTCAAAACAAAATAAATAATAATAATTCATAGCCATAATAGTCAAGAAACAGCACTAAAACAAGTAAATACCTAACAATAGAAGAAAATTAATAGTACTAAGGAAATTTTGTAACATTCTATCAGCTTGGGATAAAAGGTAAACAAACAAAACATCCTAAATTTATAAGTGCAGGTTGTTCATAACTTGTACTCTATTTAGGTGCAGTAGTTCTAGCTTTTATTAATACAAATTAATTATAATTCAGTGTAATACTTACAGAATATAATAACACAGACGAGCTGATATCTGGGGGTTTCCAAGATTGCCCTATTATTGCCTAGAAACCTCCTTCTCTGGACCTATCAGCCAGTAGGTGATCATAAGAAATCATAGTACTTTAGCGATCTGCAAATATATGGTTTGGATAGGTAACTAATAAATAAACTACATATTAAGTTCCGGTTAGGACAAATTTTTATTAGGTCCGTAGACTGCATAGGTTCTTTATCAACCAAAATGTCAAGCAGGCCCAGGGCAATGACCATGCCTAAGACAAAAGGTTCTAAACCTCTGAGGGCGGAGGAGACGGTGGTCTCGGGGGGTGTCGGGGCGCCTCGCTCGGCCGGCGTGCTCGCGCCGCCAGGCTTCTTCTCGCAGCCACACACCCGTGCCGCGGACGCTAGAGCGAGGTGTGCCAGCGCATCCACGCCTACTCCACTTGTGGGTGAGCTGCCCGTCCGGAACCTTGTAAGCAGCCTGCGGGCTCGGCTCGAGTCTGCCTCGGAGATGATCAATGAGCCGCCACTACCACCGCCGTCTTGCTCGCTGCAGCTCGGCCAGGGTACGCCTGCCGCTGCCGCTGAGGCTGCGTCGCCGCCAGGGCCGGGACTCGCGCCGAGCCCAACCGGAGAGGTAGTTGTCGACTCGGACGGGTCCCCGGAGGGCCAGTGTCGATTCCTGGAGCTATCGATGATGTCGGTGGGGGGGGGTGGGCCGATCCATGAGGCGCCGCGACTCGCGAGCCGCCTGCTGCAGAGTACCGTGGCGGAGCTTGAGAAATCCCGCAATCTCAGTCGAGACATAAAGGAGGCGATCCTGGCGGGCCTGCGCGGCCTCTACGAGATGGTTTTGCGCCTCACCGATTCCCGCGGCCGCCACATCGCTGAGAAGGAGAGGGTCCGTGCCAGCGCCGAGCGACAAAACACCCTGCAGCAGAAGATCCATGCTGGTAAGTTGGAGGCGATCAATTCGTACGTGCAGACCAATCTCGAGGAGCTGCGGCGTGCAGGTGCCAGGACGCTCGAGGAGGCGGAAGCCGCACGCCGGCTCTTACATGATCTTAAAGATGAGCTCGCCGCCCGCCCGCCGCCCTGCGAACTCGCCCCCGCCTCGGCCCCTGCGCAGGACACTATTGACAGGTTAGTCGAGGAGGTGCGCGCTTTGCGCGAGGAGTGCCGACGCCCAGGACCTGTGGCGGCGCCTGCTTCCATCGGGGATCCCATCGCCGGTTCCCATGTGGAGTTTGCGACGTCCCACCCGGCTGCTCCGAGACGCGGAGCTCTTCAGCGCGGCGGTGCCTCGCCTACGTCGTACGCTGCGGCCGTAGGTAGGTACCCAATCATTGTCGAGTCGAGCGACCCCGCCAGCACCGCCGAACAGATCATCGGCGCGATCAAAGACGGCGTCGATGTTATCGGCATGGGGGTTGGGGTCAATGGGGTCCGCAAGTGCAAGAACGGCCGCGTCGCGATCTCGCTTGAGTCTGAGGAGGAGCGCGCTGCGATGGGCTCAGCGATTGAGGGGCTCGGCGACCGCTTTACTGTGAGCGAGCCGCGCACTAGGGACCCCTGCCTGCGCCTCGCTGGTGTTATCGCTGACCTTGCCGATGCGAAAGTTGAGGAGGCGCTTCTGCGCCAGAATGCCGCGCTGCTACGGCACATCCCTGGAAATGAAAAAAGGGTGAAGGTTATCAGGCGAGTCAGGGGGAGGACCAGTGCGCTCAATGGCGTCATCGTTCAGGTGAGTCCGATGGTGTGGGATGCCCTCAGGGAGCGACGCGTGCGCGTCGGCTATCAGATGATATCGGCGGTGGATCAGTCGCCACTGGTGCAGTGCTACCGCTGCCTCGGGTTCGGGCACCGCGCGGGCGCGTGCGCGGCGCCGGCGCCGGTGTGCGGGCATTGTGCGGGCGAGCACGACACACGCGAGTGCACGGCGCGGACGCGTGCGCCGTGCTGCGTCAACTGCCGTCAGAAGCGCCCACGTGCCTCCCACGCGCACCCTGCCTACAGCGCCGACTGCCCCGAGTGGAGGCGATGGGACGCGATAGCGAGACTCGCCGTCAGGTATTGCTGAGGGCACCCAACCCGACCATCTCAGAACTTTAAAGACCCTTCAGTACAATCTAGGTCGAGGTCGCGTTGCGACCCACGAGTGTCTGCGGGAGGCCACGCATCGAGGCATCCAAGTGTTGATGCTTCAGGAGCCCTATGTGGGGGCGCGAACTTGCATGACGGTTCCCGTGGGATGTAGAGTCGTACAGAGCGCTATCGCGAATGTTGACCGGCCGGTTCGGTCTGCGGTCGTTATCACGGATCCTAATATTAACTATGTAGAAGATTCTAAGCTAATTACTGAAGATATTGTAGGGGTGATCATTAAAGTAGATAATTTGAAAGTAGGTATTGTTAGCATGTACTTAGATAAGGAATTAGATTTGGAAAACGGCTTGGTGGTAATGAAGAGGATCGTCCAGGCGATGGGAGCTGACCGGGTGCTGGTGGGCGGAGACGTGAACGCACGGAGTCCCTGGTGGGGATGTGATGCGGAGGATGGGCGGGGCCTGGCTGTCACAGAGGCGCTTGCTGAGCTGGGACTGGAGGTGCTCAACGAAGGTGTCGAGCCCACTTACCGCGCGTATCGCTCGGGCCGAGCCTGCACCGCCATCATCGACGTCACGGCGTGCTCCACTGCTCTGCTAGCTGGCGTGACCGGCTGGCGCGTCGACGACTCTTTCGGCACCCTCTCTGATCACCGCCCGATCTCGTTCACCCTGCAACTGCAAACATGGCACGGATCAGTCACTGAGGATGGAAACACTACGCGGATATATAATACCCAGAAGGCGGATTGGTTGCTGTTCAGATCAGAGTTGGAGCGGGAGCTCAACGAACTCGGCTTGGAGGGCAGGCTTGCCGAGGTGGAGGACCGCGAGGGGGTGAACGAGGCCGCGGACCGATACACGGGGTGCATTATCAAGGCGTGCGAGAAGGCTATCCCTCGAATCCCTCGCAGGAGGATTGTCAGGGCGTGCAGGTGGTGGACGGCTGAGCTAGTCCAGCTGAAGGCGGAGATGGTGCGTCGCAGGAGAAGGATCGCTAAGGCCAATCCGAGGAGAAGGCAGCTGGTGGTGGTTCACTACCTGGAGGCCAGGGCCAAGTATAAGACGGCCATCGAGTCCGCTATGACGAGGAGCTGGGTGGACTTCTGCACCGGAGAGGAGGTTGAGACAGTGTGGCGGCGTTCCTATCGGATTATGAAGGCCTGCTCGGCCCATGTCCAGGACAGGTTGTTACGGTTGCCGAATGGAACGACCCTGGATGAGCGTGAGTCGGCGTCGCTCTTAGCTGAGACATTCTATCCTCGAGATGATGCCGCAGAGGATACGGATGAGCAGAGTCATCGGAGAGCGAGAGTGGCTTCTCTTGTGGCGGCTATCGAGCAGGATGTGCGGCCGGCGGACGTCGTCGACTTTACAGAGTCGGAGCTTGAAGCGGTCTTGCGAGCCATGAGTCCCAAGAGGGCACCAGGAGGAGACGGTCTCACGCTGGACATCTGCCTGACTGCCTACGCCTGCAATAGGCCCCTACTTCTCGGGCTATTCTCGCGGTGTTTGCGGTGGGGATGCTTTCCACGGATCTGGAAGACGGCCACCATAAAAGTGATCCCTAAGCCGTCTAAGGAAGACTATAATAATCCGAAATCTTACCGACCTATCGGACTGCTGCCAGTCTTGGGGAAGATGCTTGAGAAGCTGTTTGTCAACAGGTTACAGTGGCAGCTAGGTAGCAATGGACTCTTGAGTCCGTACCAGTACGGGTTCACTCCGCAGCGCAGCACGGAAGATGCTCTCTTCGATGCCATGGCCATGGTCAGGACGAGTCTGGAAAATAAGAAAATAGTGGTCATGGTATCGCTTGACATAGAGGGCGCCTTTGATAACGCGTGGTGGCCTGCGATCATCGACCAGCTGCAGGTGAATGGCGTGGACTCGAGTGTGTTGCGGCTCATTGTGAGCTATCTCTCAGAGAGAAGAGTAAGGTTGCGTTACGCGGGGGAGACTGTGGAGAGGGAGACGAACAAAGGTTGCATCCAGGGCTCCACCTGCGGCCCGATATTGTGGAACCTTCAGCTAAGTCCACTGTTGGAGCAGAGTCAGTACGGAGGAGTACGGGTCCAGGCTTTTGCTGACGACATTTTAATGATTGCGGTTGGTACCAGCGGAAATGAGTTGGAGGAGAAGGTGAATCATGCTTTAACTGTGATGGTTCAGTGGGGAGTAAAGCTCCGGCTCAAGTTTGCGCCAGGGAAAACACAGGCTCTGCTTATAACTAAAAAGTTGCGGTACTACACTCCCAGATTAATAATGTCTGGTGATGAGATCTCTTTTGGCACTGGTCTTAAAGTATTAGGGATGATCATAGATCCACTGCTCAATTTTCGACAACATCTGGAAGCCATCAATAAGAAAGCCATCACATTCTACAAAGTGGTAGCGAGAGCAGCACGAGCGCAGTGGGGTCTGAACTCTGATATTTTGAGACTAATTTATGTTTCGGTGGTGGAGCCAACTGTCTTATATGCTGCGAGCTGCTGGGCGGACATAACTACGAGAGTGTATGCGGAGAAGGCGCTCAACAGCCTCACACGCACCTTTGCCATCAAGATCTGTAAAGCCCACCGCACGGTTTCCTTCATATCCAGTCTTCTGTTGGCGAGATTAATACCTCTCTCACTTAGAGCCAGAGAGCATGCCTTAATTTATAGAATAAAGAGAGGAGAACCACTCACTTGTTTGCCGGGACGTAGCATGGAACTCAGAAGGAGTCCGTTCTCTCTTCCTCATCCAGCTGAGAGAAAACGTGTGGAGTTTGGGCTGATCACATCGCAGGAGGATGCGGAGAGTCTTGAAAATGATGGGCCCATCCTTTATACGGATGGCAGTAAGCTGGAGGGGAAGGTTGGTGCAGCGGTGTCCTGCTGGACTGGAGGAGTGGAGGTTCAGCATGCTAGTTTTCGTCTTGAAGACTTCTGTAGTGTGTTCCAGGCCGAGCTGTCGGCTATTCTGCAGGCACTACACATCGCTGACAAACTGAAACACAGGAAAATACACATTTTAAGTGACTCAAGATCAGGTTTGGAGGTGATTGGTGACCCTAATACAGTTAATCCGCTGGCAGTTGATATCAGGGATCAAGTTTTTCGTTTGCTAGATGGAGGCAAAGAAGTTGCTCTGTACTGGGTTAAAGCGCATTCTGGAATATTAGGGAATGAAAGGGCAGATGAACTTGCCAAGCATGCAGCATTGAATAATAGGCGGCAGCCAAAGTACGACAGGTTTCCCTTATCCTTTGCAAAACACTCCACCAGGACTAATTCACTGGAAGAATGGCAGCTCAATTACAATTCATCCACTACGGGGGCCACTACCAAACTGTTTTTCAAAAATGTTATTTCAGCTTATAAAGTTTTGTCAAAATTTAGTATAACTAATTATATAGCTCAGATTTTAACGGGACATGGAGGTTTTAATTATTATTTACATAGGTTTAAGCTTAAGGAGTCTGCATTGTGTACTTGCGGAGCAGATATCCCTCAGACTGTGCAGCATTTGTTGATTGAGTGCTCTAAATTCAATAGGCTGAGGTATGACTGTGAGTGTGCAATGCAGACTGACATTGGATTAGATAATTTGGATGGGATCATGCTAGATAACGATTGCAGACCGTTGTTTCTCATTTTTGCGAGGACCGTTCTTCGCAAGATTGGGAAGGAGAATGGCTCCATTGTGGAGGATGTTTAGTAAAACTTAGTAGGTAGTGAAGATTATGTTTGTCGGGAGTGTTGAATGTCAAACTACTTACTTTCTTTTTCTTTCTTCAATGTGCACCGTGGGTTATTTTGTTGGTTATTGTTTTGGTCTTGGCCACTTATTCACTTGTTTTGAGCACATTGCACGGCAAAACAATAACTAGCAGACATTGAATCTGGCAATTGTTTGTTTTCTTGTGTTGTAGGGATTTTTGTTGAGTTATTGGTTGTTTATTGTTTTGATTTTGGACATTTATTTACAATAATAATTCAAAGCATAGAGTATAATTACACAACAAAACAATAGCAAGCAGGCACTCGATCTATCGCTTTTGACATCCAACTGTGACACTAGATTATTTGATGTTTG
>OX401859.1:10605000-10885000 GCA_947859175.1 Gandaritis pyraliata | reverse complement strand
CTAACCTAACCTAACCTAACCTAACCTAACCTAACCTAACCTAACCTAACCTAACCTAACCTAACCTAACCTAACCTAACCTAACCTAACCTAACCTAACCTAACCTAACCTAACCTAACCTAACCTAACCTAACCTAACCTAACCTAACCTAACCTAACCTAACCTAACCTAACCTAACCTAACCTAACCTAACCTAACCTAACCTAACCTAACCTAACCTAACCTAACCTAACCTAACCTAACCTAACCTAACCTAACCTAACCTAACCTAACCTAACCTAACCTAACCTAACCTAACCTAACCTAACCTAACCTAACCTAACCTAACCTAACCTAACCTAACCTAACCTAACCTAACCTAACCTAACCTAACCTAACCTAACCTAACCTAACCTAACCTAACCTAACCTAACCTAACCTAACCTAACCTAACCTAACCTAACCTAACCTAACCTAACCTAACCTAACCTAACCTAACCTAACCTAACCTAACCTAACCTAACCTAACCTAACCTAACCTAACCTAACCTAACCTAACCTAACCTAACCTAACCTAACCTAACCTAACCTAACCTAACCTAACCTAACCTAACCTAACCTAACCTAACCTAACCTAACCTAACCTAACCTAACCTAACCTAACCTAACCTAACCTAACCTAACCTAACCTAACCTAACCTAACCTAACCTAACCTAACCTAACCTAACCTAACCTAACCTAACCTAACCTAACCTAACCTAACCTAACCTAACCTAACCTAACCTAACCTAACCTAACCTAACCTAACCTAACCTAACCTAACCTAACCTAACCTAACCTAACCTAACCTAACCTAACCTAACCTAACCTAACCTAACCTAACCTAACCTAACCTAACCTAACCTAACCTAACCTAACCTAACCTAACCTAACCTAACCTAACCTAACCTAACCTAACCTAACCTAACCTAACCTAACCTAACCTAACCTAACCTAACCTAACCTAACCTAACCTAACCTAACCTAACCTAACCTAACCTAACCTAACCTAACCTAACCTAACCTAACCTAACCTAACCTAACCTAACCTAACCTAACCTAACCTAACCTAACCTAACCTAACCTAACCTAACCTAACCTAACCTAACCTAACCTAACCTAACCTAACCTAACCTAACCTAACCTAACCTAACCTAACCTAACCTAACCTAACCTAACCTAACCTAACCTAACCTAACCTAACCTAACCTAACCTAACCTAACCTAACCTAACCTAACCTAACCTAACCTAACCTAACCTAACCTAACCTAACCTAACCTAACCTAACCTAACCTAACCTAACCTAACCTAACCTAACCTAACCTAACCTAACCTAACCTAACCTAACCTAACCTAACCTAACCTAACCTAACCTAACCTAACCTAACCTAACCTAACCTAACCTAACCTAACCTAACCTAACCTAACCTAACCTAACCTAACCTAACCTAACCTAA
This sequence comes from Gandaritis pyraliata, assembly GCA_947859175.1. Taxonomy (NCBI): domain Eukaryota; kingdom Metazoa; phylum Arthropoda; class Insecta; order Lepidoptera; family Geometridae; genus Gandaritis; species Gandaritis pyraliata. Next base: position 10,883,521 of record OX401859.1, on the reverse strand, counting down.
CCTAACCTAACCTAACCTAACCTAACCTAACCTAACCTAACCTAACCTAACCTAACCTAACCTAACCTAACCTAACCTAACCTAACCTAACCTAACCTAACCTAACCTAACCTAACCTAACCTAACCTAACCTAACCTAACCTAACCTAACCTAACCTAACCTAACCTAACCTAACCTAACCATACAAAAACATAAAAAATTTTGTTGAGATATTGTCGCGTGCCGCGCATCAAAATAAGCGTCTCGACGCCCATTGCGCGTTAAAATTATAATAGGACCCACGTTCTATATAAAAAACGTGGAATTTTGACGTTTTTCGCGCAATTTTCTAGGGACTTAGAATATTTTTGTAGATTTTTACATTATTTTTATTTTCAAAATTTATTTTTTAAAATTGATTGGTATTGTGTTTAGACCGTTGTTTGTGGTGCGTTGCGCCGGTTTAGCGCGAATTTTCATTTTTGAAAATTCGCATTTTCTTAATTAGGTGAAAATTTGGAAACATTTTTCTTGACTCCATACTTGAGTGACCATAGCCGTGCGCTATATCGTTGGAAGCGGCTCGCCGCGCTCTATCCGTGGAGCCCGTTCATCGGTGCACCTGTCATAGAAAAATCGAAAAATCGCCCGCCCACCCTCCCATATTGAAGTTACTAGGGTAAGAAGAGTGGATTTTCATAGGGAAAGACACCTTTAAACCTTAATAACTTCTAAACTAAAGCACATATCAGAATACGGTTTTCGGATTTCGCATTGTGTAAATATAGGCCTTTTGCGTAACTAATAAATAAACATCTAAGTATCGTCCCTTAAGATTTGACTTTATAATTTCATAAATCGTAAAAAATTGACATATCCCACCTCTATAGGGGTGGTTACGTCCTTAAGAAAACAGATTTAGAATCTGTCTCTGTCGAGAACACAGTTTTTGTTAGTATTAGTTAGCTATAAGATAGATAATAAAAATATTATATACAAATTGACAAAAATAATTTTCTCTATACTACTTTTACAAATTTACCTTAGATTATCTTTACACGTGTCCCTCTAACCTCTTTACAATATGTTCGGCTTCCGCACTCCTGCCAAAAGCAGACAGACTTCTAACGAGCCCCCCAGAAGAACCTCAACTACACCACCAGCTGTGCAGGAAAGTGACAGGCCGTCAACGTCAAGCGTCCGGAGAAGTATCGGAGAGTGGGAGTCTGGCAAAACAGACTCACTCACTCCAACCACTCCGAAGAAATCTGCGCCGGTGGAACTCCCAAAGCCGAAAAAAGTACCTTCGCAAGGAAGTAAAGTGGGTGTGAAGGTACCGATGGAGGCTGTGAGAAGTCCACCGGCACAGCCCAAATACACCAGTCGACTGGCCGAGGCAAAGGCTTGTCTTACGAAAGCAAAGGTGAATATGGGGAACTCTAGAAATATCAAGACAGAGATTAAAACTGAGGTACTACATGCAATTGAGAGATTGTATCAGTTAGTTAAGGAATCGGAAAGTGAAAAAGAATCAGGAGAAAAGAAGATGACCAAACCGGAGAAACAAAAAGAGCCAGAGAAAGAGGAAAAGACGGAGAAGGGAAAGGAAGAAAAAGACCTTATAGAGAAACTGGAAGAGCATGCAAAGCTCATACGTGAGAACAGTATTAAGATGGAAAAGTTACAGGAGAAGATAGAATCACAGCAGGAAAGAATGGAAAAGCAGACGTACGCGAGTGTAGCAGCGGCGCATCCTGGGAGGCAGTTCTCTGAGCACACCGCGCTTTACTCAGTCGTAGTTACGTCGAAGGATGACCAAGATAAAGGTGATGAAGTCATGAAAAAGATAAGAGATACGATTAAAGCAAAGGAAGGAGGAATAGCCATAGAAAAGATCCGGAAAGCAAAGGATAGAAAAGTGATTGTGGGATGTAAAACAGAGGAGGAAAGACAGCAAGTAAAGGAAAGACTAAAGAGTGCGGAAGAGTACCTGACCGTAGAAGAGGTTAAAAATAAGAACCCATTGGTGATCCTCAAAAATGTGTTCACCTTTAACACAGACCAGGACATACTAAATTCCATCTGGAAACAGAATAGCAAATTATTAAAAGATTTAGACCAAACAGTAAATAAAATAGACATTGTGTATAAGAAAAGCACCAGAAATAATCAGACACAGCACGTAATCATGAGGGTGTCCCCTGCAGTATGGCAGCGTCTGGTCCATGCAGAAACCGTCGTCATAGACCTCCAGCGAGTAAAAGTGGCTGACCAGTCACCACTTGTGCAATGCTCGCTGTGTCTCGGCTATGGCCATGGGCGACGGTTCTGCACGGAGACCATCGTCAAATGCAGCCACTGTGGGGGGCCCCACATGAGGACGGAGTGTGCTGACTGGCTCGCCGGTGCGACTCCTTCCTGCTGCAACTGCCTGCACGCCAAGGCTGATAAGGCAGATCATAGCGCCTTCAGTCCTGAGTGTGCAATCAGGAGGAAGTGGGACGCACTGGCTAGGGCCACCATAGCCTATCACTGCTAAAGTGGCCCCTGGCAAAGCTATAAGCGCAAAAAGGCGCCGTCACCGAAGAGCCACAAAAGTAGCTGTCCAAGTAAACTGTCTTGGCCATGTTGACCATGGTCGGCCGCTTACCCCTGAAAAGCGAAACAATAACAAGCACTCGGTGAGAAAAGTCTCGGGCATAAAACAAAAAAGAACTTTGGCCTTCAACTGTAAAATAGTAAAAAACATTAAAATACGTATAAAATTAAAATATAAGTTAGATAAGCCTTGTTGGCATTTATATATTGATGTATATATAATACAACCAGCAAAAACTTCATAAATAGCACATGTAAAAAACAGTAAAATAGAATTAATAATTTTAAGTTAAAAATAAAATGCAAAAACCACAAAAACAAAAAAGTAAAATAAGTACCCTACCATTTAAGTTAAACAATTAAAATTAGTATTAGATTCCAGGTGTCAAATATTATTAATTATGCACATGTATTGTGTCTGTAGGAATAAGTAAATATTTGTACAATTTAAAGAAGTATTAAAACCTTGGTAAACAAAAATTTAAAAATACTTAAATTGTTAAGATGCTTGTACTTAAGTATTCAAAGCTAAAATAAGTTTAAAAACAGATAAAGTTAAATAATCATAACAGTTTTAATTTGCGTAATTTGGTAAAGATAAATATGTGATAAATAGTTAGTCTTTTTTTTTGAAACATAAAATGTAAATCATGAAAATTGTAAAACCAACTACTCGGCATCCTGGCTGAGGGACACTGTGGTACCGTTTAGAAACGGTAATAAAAAAAAAAAAAAAAAAAAAAAAAAAAAAAAAAAACCTAACCTAACCTAACCTAACCTAACCTAACCTAACCTAACCTAACCTAACCTAACCTAACCTAACCTAACCTAACCTAACCTAACCTAACCTAACCTAACCTAACCTAACCTAACCTAACCTAACCTAACCTAACCTAACCTAACCTAACCTAACCTAACCTAACCTAACCTAACCTAACCTAACCTAACCTAACCTAACCTAACCTAACCTAACCTAACCTAACCTAACCTAACCTAACCTAACCTAACCTAACCTAACCTAACCTAACCTAACCTAACCTAACCTAACCTAACCTAACCTAACCTAACCTAACCTAACCTAACCTAACCTAACCTAACCTAACCTAACCTAACCTAACCTAACCTAACCTAACCTAACCTAACCTAACCTAACCTAACCTAACCTAACCTAACCTAACCTAACCTAACCTAACCTAACCTAACCTAACCTAACCTAACCTAACCTAACCTAACCTAACCTAACCTAACCTAACCTAACCTAACCTAACCTAACCTAACCTAACCTAACCTAACCTAACCTAACCTAACCTAACCTAACCTAACCTAACCTAACCTAACCTAACCTAACCTAACCTAACCTAACCTAACCTAACCTAACCTAACCTAACCTAACCTAACCTAACCTAACCTAACCTAACCTAACCTAACCTAACCTAACCTAACCTAACCTAACCTAACCTAACCTAACCTAACCTAACCTAACCTAACCTAACCTAACCTAACCTAACCTAACCTAACCTAACCTAACCTAACCTAACCTAACCTAACCTAACCTAACCTAACCTAACCTAACCTAACCTAACCTAACCTAACCTAACCTAACCTAACCTAACCTAACCTAACCTAACCTAACCTAACCTAACCTAACCTAACCTAACCTAACCTAACCTAACCTAACCTAACCTAACCTAACCTAACCTAACCTAACCTAACCTAACCTAACCTAACCTAACCTAACCTAACCTAACCTAACCTAACCTAACCTAACCTAACCTAACCTAACCTAACCTAACCTAACCTAACCTAACCTAACCTAACCTAACCTAACCTAACCTAACCTAACCTAACCTAACCTAACCTAACCTAACCTAACCTAACCTAACCTAACCTAACCTAACCTAACCTAACCTAACCTAACCTAACCTAACCTAACCTAACCTAACCTAACCTAACCTAACCTAACCTAACCTAACCTAACCTAACCTAACCTAACCTAACCTAACCTAACCTAACCTAACCTAACCTAACCTAACCTAACCTAACCTAACCTAACCTAACCTAACCTAACCTAACCTAACCTAACCTAACCTAACCTAACCTAACCTAACCTAACCTAACCTAACCTAACCTAACCTAACCTAACCTAACCTAACCTAACCTAACCTAACCTAACCTAACCTAACCTAACCTAACCTAACCTAACCTAACCTAACCTAACCTAACCTAACCTAACCTAACCTAACCTAACCTAACCTAACCTAACCTAACCTAACCTAACCTAACCTAACCTAACCTAACCTAACCTAACCTAACCTAACCTAACCTAACCTAACCTAACCTAACCTAACCTAACCTAACCTAACCTAACCTAACCTAACCTAACCTAACCTAACCTAACCTAACCTAACCTAACCTAACCTAACCTAACCTAACCTAACCTAACCTAACCTAACCTAACCTAACCTAACCTAACCTAACCTAACCTAACCTAACCTAACCTAACCTAACCTAACCTAACCTAACCTAACCTAACCTAACCTAACCTAACCTAACCTAACCTAACCTAACCTAACCTAACCTAACCTAACCTAACCTAACCTAACCTAACCTAACCTAACCTAACCTAACCTAACCTAACCTAACCTAACCTAACCTAACCTAACCTAACCTAACCTAACCTAACCTAACCTAACCTAACCTAACCTAACCTAACCTAACCTAACCTAACCTAACCTAACCTAACCTAACCTAACCTAACCTAACCTAACCTAACCTAACCTAACCTAACCTAACCTAACCTAACCTAACCTAACCTAACCTAACCTAACCTAACCTAACCTAACCTAACCTAACCTAACCTAACCTAACCTAACCTAACCTAACCTAACCTAACCTAACCTAACCTAACCTAACCTAACCTAACCTAACCTAACCTAACCTAACCTAACCTAACCTAACCTAACCTAACCTAACCTAACCTAACCTAACCTAACCTAACCTAACCTAACCTAACCTAACCTAACCTAACCTAACCTAACCTAACCTAACCTAACCTAACCTAACCTAACCTAACCTAACCTAACCTAACCTAACCTAACCTAACCTAACCTAACCTAACCTAACCTAACCTAACCTAACCTAACCTAACCTAACCTAACCTAACCTAACCTAACCTAACCTAACCTAACCTAACCTAACCTAACCTAACCTAACCTAACCTAACCTAACCTAACCTAACCTAACCTAACCTAACCTAACCTAACCTAACCTAACCTAACTAACCTAACCTAACCTAACCTAACCTAACCTAACCTAACCTAACCTAACCTAACCTAACCTAACCTAACCTAACCTAACCTAACCTAACCTAACCTAACCTAACCTAACCTAACCTAACCTAACCTAACCTAACCTAACCTAACCTAACCTAACCTAACCTAACCTAACCTAACCTAACCTAACCTAACCTAACCTAACCTAACCTAACCTAACCTAACCTAACCTAACCTAACCTAACCTAACCTAACCTAACCTAACCTAACCTAACCTAACCTAACCTAACCTAACCTAACCTAACCTAACCTAACCTAACCTAACCTAACCTAACCTAACCTAACCTAACCTAACCTAACCTAACCTAACCTAACCTAACCTAACCTAACCTAACCTAACCTAACCTAACCTAACCTAACCTAACCTAACCTAACCTAACCTAACCTAACCTAACCTAACCTAACCTAACCTAACCTAACCTAACCTAACCTAACCTAACCTAACCTAACCTAACCTAACCTAACCTAACCTAACCTAACCTAACCTAACCTAACCTAACCTAACCTAACCTAACCTAACCTAACCTAACCTAACCTAACCTAACCTAACCTAACCTAACCTAACCTAACCTAACCTAACCTAACCTAACCTAACCTAACCTAACCTAACCTAACCTAACCTAACCTAACCTAACCTAACCTAACCTAACCTAACCTAACCTAACCTAACCTAACCTAACCTAACCTAACCTAACCTAACCTAACCTAACCTAACCTAACCTAACCTAACCTAACCTAACCTAACCTAACCTAACCTAACCTAACCTAACCTAACCTAACCTAACCTAACCTAACCTAACCTAACCTAACCTAACCTAACCTAACCTAACCTAACCTAACCTAACCTAACCTAACCTAACCTAACCTAACCTAACCTAACCTAACCTAACCTAACCTAACCTAACCTAACCTAACCTAACCTAACCTAACCTAACCTAACCTAAGCGTCAATATTTGCCAACCTAACCTAATCATTAATAGTTGTTAACCTAATTTAAGCGTCAATATTTGCCAACCTCACCTAATCATCAATAGTTGCCAATCTAACCAGAGCATCAATATTTGACTACCTAAGTTAACAATGTTGGAAACATAGACTACTTTGAATCTCCCGCCAAAATAATTTGAATTTACCTTTCATCGACATAGATGTATATAATATTTCGGTCCTAGTACGGCCCCCCTTGGATAATGCTGGCATCTGTGGTAGATAGAGGTAGGTAGGGTCTCGCGAGGGGGGTGTGGTGTATGGAGTATGGAAAACATCTTACATAGGTATCGTGTTGTATGTGATATTGTTGTCAATATCAATCAAGTATTACAGATTTCTTGGCTCGTTGCAGAAAAACGCAACGATAGCGCGTTTTACGATGCGGAGAGATTTAGCAGCGCCATCTAGTTCGGACGAGGTACGGTTGGTTTTTTTTTTATGTTTATTATCTCAGGTCATCTATGAATCGATTTCAAAAATTCTTTTTTTTTATCAGAAAGGATATACTTCCAGGTTGGTCCCATAATCATCAAAATCGGTTCAATAGAAAAAGAAATATCTGAGAAAAAAAAAAAAACGTGCACAAAATAGCGTAATTTGCTTTCCGGTGACTTATAAATGGTGTTGCGCACCACAACTGCGACAAATCGCTTCTAAATAACTTGTAAAACAGTATAAAAACGGATATTATTTTGACTAAAATTATTGTTATTGGCTGATTGAAATTGAAACCGTAGAGTTTGATTTCCACGCCCACCCGTGTAAAACCCCATAGAAACTTTCGCATTTATAATATTAGTGGGAAGTGGGATAGGATTTGCGTAAATATTAAGTTTTTTTTTATATCTACCTAGGGGTAGTAGGTTCTCGTATTATAAGCTGAAGATTGTAGGTAGGTCACGTGGTTTTTCTACTTCTATACCCCGTAAGCTAAGCTCAACCTTAGGGCACCAACATAACATTTATTGAAATATCTATTATACCACAGAAACAGAGCTTTATTCTTAAACATGTTTATTTTACACTTATATATAATAATATAATACAAGGTTAGGCGTAATGGTGAGAGGGCGTTGTTGCGGCTACGGCTTCCACAGCTTGAGCAGGCCATCCTCGCTGTAGGTGGCGAGCAGGTTCTGGTGCGGATGGTGCGCCATGCCGATCACCGCCTTCTCGTGGACCTGCCGACCATTCGCAATATACATACCGACGCGCTACACTAGTCTAGTCGCATAGGCACGTGCTGAGTGCGAGGCGTACACTAGTCTAGTCGCATAGGCACGTGCTGAGTGCGAGGCGTACACTAGTCTAGTCGCATAGGCACGTGCTGAGTGCGAGGCGTACAGTACTCACAGTGATGGTGCGCTCCAGCTTGCCGGTGGCTGCGCAGAAGGCGTACAGCACCAGGTCCTCGCCCGCGCAGTAGACGAGCGAGCCGCGCGCGCTGAGCGCCGCGCACACGAGCGCGCCGCCGGCCTGCTCGCGCCGCCCCGACGACAGCGACCGGACGATCTGGCCCGAGGTGTTCATGATGACGACGGTGTTGGTGCGGTTGCACACCACGAAGTGGTCCGGGTTCTTGGGCGTGAGCAGCAGCGAGTTGACCGGCGGGTCGCCGGCGGCGCCGCCCGCCGCGCCCAGCGGCCGCAGCGTGGCCGTGCACTCGCCGCTGCGCACCGACCACACCTGCCAAACATACGGTACATTACATACACATCCAGCCGCGTCCTCGTACAGAGCCGGCTGTACGCGCAGGCTCACCTTGACGGTGCCGTCCGAGGAGCCGCTGAGCACGCTGTGGTTGTCGAGCGCGAACACCGCCTCGTTCACGAACGAGGTGTGGCCGCGGAACTCCTTCAGGATCTTGCCGGACTTGAGGCCGTGGATGCGCACGGTGCGGTCGAACGAGGCGGACAGCAGCTGCTGCGCGTCGCGACTGAACTGCAGACACGTGACGCCCTTGGAGTGCGCGCGCTCGAGGCGGCGCAGCACGGCGCCCGAGGAGACGCGCCACACCTTCACCTTGCCGTCGTTGGCTCCGGCCGCCAGCGTGTCCGAGTCCCGCGCGAACGCCAGACTGAGCACGGCCGCCTCCATGCTCATGTACTCGTCCGCCGCCTGGTAGCGCAGGTCCTTGCGGATCTTGCCGGTGGTGAAGTTCCAGACCTCGACGACGCCATCCACCGCGCCCGTCACCAGGTACTGTCCGTCGGGCGAGAAGCGCGCGCACTCCACGTGCGACTTCTGTCCGAACTTGATGGTCTTGGAGAGTCGCGCAGCGCAGCGGTCGTCCTCCTCGTCGCGCATCGCCGCCTTGCCGCGGAACAGGTCGATGGTGGTGCCTGGCGGCAGCAGGCCCTGATGCTGCTGCCACTTGAGCGCCTGGCCGAGCAGCGCCAGCAGGCGCGAGCTGGGCACCACGCTGAGCTCGGTGGCGAGCGAGGCGGCGAGCGCGGCGCGGCGGCGCTCCTTGCCGCCGCCGCCGGGCGCGCCGTACGCCTCGCGCGGGTCGAAGTACGAGCGCGCCAGTAGCGCCTCTAGCGCCATGTACCGGTCGGGCTCCAGCGCCTTCAGCAGCTGACAGGGCTGCGTGTGCCGCAGCAGCGAGCGCGCTGCGCCGAGCTCGCGCAGCTCCACCAGCTCCAGCACCACTTGCTCGTACAACTCCATCAGCTTGCGGTCGGGCAGCTTCAGCGAGGCCGCCACGCCCAGCACCGTGTCCCAGTGGCCATTGTTGATGTCTCCGCAGAACCCGTCCACGCTGTCCACCGTGTTCAGCGAGACACCCGTCTCCTCCTGCCAAACCAACCCAATGCAGACACTACATTATAATCATTATTACTTCACATTCGTTATCTTGCTACCTAGCCCCCTACTGTGCGTTTCGCCGGAGTCCATACTCAAATTTTAGGTCAATAATTAACATAATTAATTAAATAATAAATAATTAATTGGACGAAAATTGGCACACAAGTTACTTGATTTATTAAAAATATTTTTAGTCAACTGATTTTTTATTCGGTCAAAAACTGATCAGAATGGAGAGCATGGGTGCCGGTGTGGGTTCAGCTTGCCCAGCACTTGTATCTAGCCTAACAAGTAGAGCTCTCGGTCAAAAAACTGATCAGAATGGAGAGCATGGGTGCCGGTGCGGGTTCAGCTCGCACAGTACTCATGTCTAGCCTAACAAGTTCTTGCTACTTTTGACAATTTAAGAAATATTTCTTTAGCTTTCATTTAAAACTTTGGATATTTAATTATAAGTGAAAACTCTTTTAGGCTTTTTCGTGCTATACTTCCTCTGTTTATACTCTTATTTAATAAGCTGTTTGTTTTCCACATTAAAAAAAAAAAAAAAAAAAAAAATTGTAATAGTAGTTCGCCCCAAACTGAGATCTCGCTATGTTCCCAAAAAATAAAATTAAACAAAGAAAGTCTTTTTAAACAATGGCAGTCAGTTGCACACAGGTGAGAGTTGAGACTGCAGGTTGAGAGATCATGACATACTTACCCAGCACACACCACAGATATAGAACAGTACACTTATCCCTCTGAAGTTAGGTGCAACAATGAATGCACATCTACTGTTGTATGGAATAGTTTGCTTACCTCTAATTCAACCCAAAAATATGTTCTGCGCAGATACTTCAGGCAGACAATGATCCATTGCAACAAGTGTACCTACATACCTAGTCAATCCTCAAACAAACAGTTTGTTTGCATTGAAATGAGACATGGAGCATGCAAGTACCTGTAACGTTTGCAGAGTTTTGGTGAGATTGGACTCCTTCAGATACTGCTGAATCAACCGGATCACACTGCAAGCATTACGATACAATCAGGCTGAGAGATTCCACTGGGAGTCCCACTTCCATAGGTATTCAGGACCAGAGGACCATTACATATAATACCTATTCACCTAGGATAAACTAATCAAATTTTTCAAGCACAGTAACTGCTGCATCCTTTTAATTTGAATCTTTGGAACAGAATAAAACTGAAAAACTGTTTATTCCATCACATCGCAACTATACCATTCGCAAAACAACAACACATCGACAGTCAGTCATTTCGAGGGTTTATGGAGAAACTTACTCTGCAGATTCAATTTCGATAGACATTTTTATAATTGATTATTTTATTATAACCAATTCAACCTAGTGCAACCAGTTCTCTGTCTGTTCTGTTTCTGTTGTCTTTCTGAGTAGCAGTGTTGCCCGATCAATTTTTATAAAATCTGAGCATGCGACTAGAAAAAATCAGGAGATGTATGGGGAAATTTTTCAAAAAATCAGTAGATGCAATTTCGGTAAAAAAAAACAATGTTAGACATTAAAATAACATTACATATTAGTAGTTATATATTGGCCTTGAGATACATTTTACTGTTATGCTTGCCTAACATTTCAGCTCTTATAGCTTACAGTCGTAGCTCTCTGGAGCGTTAAACGTGTCCTTAGGACTTAGAGGCACATGATTACATAAAAATATTGGTACTTTTCTCCCTATTTATCAGAAATCAGAAATATAAATAGAAACGTAAAACACTTAACAAGCACGGGTGAGCGCCTGGAGCTCATGACGTCTCACGCGAAATCGCCGGGCTCAAAACACATTTTGAAAATCCAAACTTTTAAAAATCGTAGAAAATCGTAGAAAATTCAGTTTTTGAGCTATTGCCAAAATTCTTTCACAGTTGTCCTTACAATCTTCTAGACTTTTGATTTAAGCTAAAAAAAAAACAGGAAAAAAAAATGCCTAACTCATCTTCCTCATTCTGGGAAAATCAGTAGATCAACCAAAAAATCAGGAGATCTGGCAGCACTGCTGAGTAGGTATGTAGGTACTACTTACTTTCCCCCCGTATAGTAGTACTAGTAGTTACCCGCGACTTCGTACGCGTCTACAGTTTCCGTGTACATTATATTATCTGTGCGTGTACCGAGCGGAGACTTTGAGAAACTTGACATTACACCTCATTACACCGAACTCGTACCTACTGGAATGTCAAACGCTAGTCAAGCAAGCGCTTATTAGATTGTGCAATCTCAAGTGAAGCGCTTATTAGATTGTGCAATCTCAAGCCAGACTTACTGATAGAGATGTAACGTGATGAGTTGAATTTTTTCGAACTCGAATTATTTTAGTTAATCTGAACCTTGACTCAAGCCGCCAATTGGGTTGACTCAACTAGGTCCGTATGCAACGTAAGTGGTTAGAGAAATTGGTGCTAGATTTTCACTTGTATGACTTTATATGCATGCAAGTCCTCGATGCGAGTAAATTCAAATAACTTGAGTTCGAAATAACTCAACTCATCACGTTACATCTCTATCAGTAAGTTTGACTTGAGCTTGCAGTCTAATAACCGCTTTATTAGACCAAAGAGGTAGTACTACGCCCTGTCAAACTGACGTGACATGACGTGAGAATGAAATCCTCTTGCCAATGAGGAAGATGAGTTAGGCATTTTATCCTGTTTTTATAGCTTAAATCAAAAGTCTAGAAGATTGTAAGGACAACTGTGAAAGAATTTTGGCGATAGCTCAAAAACTGAATTTTCTACGATTTTTTAAAGTTTGGATTTTCAAAATCTGTTTTTAGCCCGGCGATTTCGCGTGTGACGTCAGCCGGTCCGATCGCTCACCCGCGCGTTTTAAGCGTTTTCTGCCTTTACGTTTCTATTTATATTTCTGATAAATAGGGAGAAAAGTACCAATATTTTTATGTAATATTGTGCCTCTAAATCCTAAGGACACGTTTAACGCTTCAGATAAACTTTTTAACCACCGACTGAAGAAGAAAGGTGTTCTAAGTTTGAGGCTTTTTTGTGTCTATATGTCTGTACCTTTCAAGGCTCGTAGCTCCAAAAAATCACTCGTAATTTTTTTATAACTATTCTTGAAATGGAAAGCAGATAAATCTGGCATAGTTCTAAGCCAAGTTTGATAGAAATCGGTGCAGCGGTTTTCAAGTTATGAGGATGTTTATCAGCCCTCGACACGCATTTTGAAGGGTTCTCAGGCATATATTGATTGTAGTTTGAAACATTTGGTTCTTATACCAGTATAACGTGAGCTACTATTTCTTAGTGTTTCATTGATTTTGTATATCAGGTAAGACTGGTAATGAGCAAGATTGTGTTATCGACGTGATTAGCAATGTTTTTAACCCCCGACGCAAAAACGATGGGGTGGTAAAGTTTGACGTGTGTGTGTGTCAGTGCGTGTGCGTGTGTCTGTGCGTGTATGTGTGTGTGTGTCTGTCGAATGCGCGCGTTGGTGCGCGTGCGGATGCGGATGGTAGTAGTCTAAGTCACATTGTCTACTAAGGACGTGCCTAGTGAGACATTGTACTGTCAAGTACAATGTCTCACTAGGCACGTCCTTAGTAGACAATGTGACTCGCTAAGAAGAAGAAGAATGTGACTTACACTAGGACGTGCCTAGTGAGACATTGTACTGTCAAGTACAATGTCTCACTAGGCACGTCCTCAGAAACTAAGGACGTGCCTAGTGAAGCATTGTCTACTGAGGACGTGCCTAGTGAGCCATTGTCTACTAAGGACGTGCACGTGCGGATGCGGATGGTAGTAGTCTAAGTCACATGACAATGACAATGTGACTCGCTAAGAAGAAGAAGAATGTGACTTACACTAGGACGTGCCTAGTGAGACATTGTACTGTACAAGTACAATGCCTCACTAGGCACCTCCTTAGTAGACAATGCCTACACATACATATAGTGCAATGCCTCACTAGGCACGTCCTTAGTAGACAATGCCTGCACATACATATAGTGCAATGCCTCACTAGGCACGTCCTTAGTTACGAAGGACGTGCTTAGTGAGGCATTAGCAATGCATTGCTTAAGGACGTGCCTAGTGAGGCATTGTACCTACTGTACAATGTCCTTCGTAACTAAGGACGTGCCTAGTGAGGCATTACACTATATGTATGTGTAGGCATTGTCTACCAAGGACGTGCCTAGTGAGACATTGTACTTGACAGTACAATGTCTCACTAGGCACGTCCTAGTGTAAGTCACATTCTTCTTCTTCTTAGCGAGTCACATTGTCTACTAAGGACGTGCCTAGTGAAGCATTGTCTACTGAGGACGTGCCTAGTGAGGCATTGTCTACTAAGGACGTGCCTAGTGAGGCATTGTCTATTAAGGACGTGCACGTGCGGATGCGGATGGTAGTAGTCTAAGTCACATGACAATGACAATGTGACTCGCTAAGAAGAAGAAGAATGTGACTTACACTAGGACGTGCCTAGTGAGACATTGTACTGTACAAGTACAATGCCTCACTAGGCACGTCCTTAGTAGACAATGCCTGCACATACATATAGTGCAATGCCTCACTAGGCACGTCCTTAGTTACGAAGGACGTGCTTAGTGAGGCATTAGCAATGCATTGCTTAAGGACGTGCCTAGTGAGGCATTGTACCTACTGTACAATGTCCTTCGTAACTAAGGACGTGCCTAGTGAGGCATTGCACTATATGTATGTGCAGGCATTGTCTACTAAGGACGTGCCTAGTGAGACATTGTACTTGACAGTACAATGTCTCACTAGGCACGTCCTAGTGTAAGTCACATTCTTCTTCTTCTTCTTAGCGAGTCACATTGTCTACTAAGGACGTGCCTAGTGAGGCATTGTACTTGACAGTACAATGTCTCACTAGGCACGTCCTTAGTAGACAATGTGACTTAGACTACTACCATCCGCATCCGCACGCGCACCAACGCGCGCATTCGACAGACACACACACACACATACACGCACAGACACACGCACACGCACTGACACACACACGTCAAACTTTACCACCCCATCGTTTTTGCGTCGGGGGTTAAAAACATTGCTAATCACGTCGATAACACAATCTTGCTCATTACCAGTCTTACCTGATATACAAAATAAATGAAACACTAAGAAATAGTAGCTCACGTTATACTGGTATAAGAACCAAATGTTTCAAACTACAATCAATATATGCCTGAGAACCCTTCAAAATGCGTGTCGAGGGCTGATAAACATCCTCATAACTTGGAAACCGCTGCACCGATTTCTACCAAACTTGGCTTAGAACTATGCCAGATTTATCTGCTTTCCATTTCAAGAATAGTTATAAAAAAATTACGAGTGATTTTTTGGAGCTACGAGCCTTGAAAGGTACAGACACATAGACACAAAAAGCCTCAAACTTAGAACACCTTTCTTCTTCAGTCGGTGGTTAAAAAGTTTATCTGAAGCGTTAAACGTGTCCTTAGGACTTAAAGGCACAATATTACATAAAAATATTGGTACTTTTCTCCCAATTTTTCAGAAATATAAATAGAAACGTAAAGGCAGAAAACGCTTAGAAAGCGCGGGTGAGCGGTCGGACCGGCTGACGTCACACGCGAAATCGCTGGGCTCAAAACACATTTTGAAAATCCAAACTTTAAAAAATCGTAGAAAATTCAGTTTTTGAGCTATCGCTAAAATTCTTTCACTGTTGTGTTTTGGACGTAAAAATCTATCGATCTACATTAAAAAAAAAATACGCTCATCTTCCTCATTGGCGCTGCTAATCCTTTTCGTTCATTTTATCCTGTAGATCCTGTTAATTATTCGAGATAAAAAGTAGCTTATGTGTCAATCCAGGCTACGAACTATATATATGCCAAGTTTCATCCACTAGTTTAGGCGTGATTGAAACATCCAAACATCAAAATAATATTAGTAGGATAGGATAGGATGGTCATTTTATATGGGCCTTTACTGTGTGTAAATGATGATGGGCTTTACCAAGCTTTACACATGTCATGTCATGACGCGTAGGAACCCATATTGCACCTGATGCTTCGCATTAGGTGCCTAGGTAAGTATATCTAGCCGCCGCAGGTCGGCAGGCGGCAGGCGGCAGGCGGTGTAGGATCAATGAAAGGAATGTTCCCATTGGAAATAAGTATATTGAAGAGTAGAAAAGCAGAGCGGTGGCGGGAGGGGTCAAGGCGTCGTCAGTGGCGGCGGCGGCACGCGGCGCGCGCCCGCCAAGTACCGGTGGCGAGCGGCGGCGCGCGCCGGCACGCGCTCGCTGGGCTCGTAGCGCAGCATGGCGTCGAAGAGCGCGCACGCGCAGGCGTCCTGCTGCAGCGGGGTGGGCAGCAAGGTGTGCGCCGCGCTCGCCGGCCAGCGCGGGAAGGCGGCGCGGTAGTCGGGCAGGCGACGCGCGCTCTCCCACAGGCCCGGGCCCGGCGTGCCGAGCGCTCGGAACACGCGGAACAGCTGATCGATCTCGCTGTCGCCCGGGAACAAGGTGCGCCCGCTCGCCATCTCCGCGTAGATGCAGGCGAGGCTCCACACGTCGACCGCGGTGGAATACAGCTTGGCACCGAGCAGGATCTCGGGCGCGCGGTACCACAGCGTGACCACCTCGTGCGTGTACGCGCGCACGGGGATGCCGAAGGCGCGCGCGAGCCCGAAGTCGGCCAGCTTGATGCGCCCGCTCGCGTCCACCAGCAGGTTCTGCGGCTTCAGGTCGCGATGCAGCACGCGCGCCGCGTGGCAGTACGCCACGCCCTCCGTCAGCTGGCGCAGGTAGCTCTGCAAACCAACCAACAACAACACTCATTGCTAGGCCACGCACTAGCCACTCACTAGGCACTCACTAGGCACGCACTAGGCAGCGCGTCTCATTTCAAAGTGCGCTCATGAACATCGTCGGGATCATACGTAGGTACGTCGCGTCGCGTCGGGTCGGGTCAAAGTCAAAGTCAAAGTCAAAGTCAAAATTTCTTTATTCAATAAAATCACAAGGATCATTTAGAATGTCGGGGGAACTTTCCCTTTCCCAGTAGTCGCTACGCTAACTTCTGAACCGATAATACCGAATAATACTAGCTATTATTCGGTATTCGACGAATATCAAAAAAAATGACGAGTAATGCCGAATACCGAATAATAGCGAGTATTCGCGGCAACTCTATTGAGAGCCTCCTCCTTTTTTGAAGTCGGTTAATAAATGCGACACTGTCGCCCGTAGCACATCTCCGCGCGTTATTGGAGTAGCGAGTCCGCGGAATGAATTCCGCCGCGATCAAGTGTAGTTGTGTTAGGGCCAACGCACATCTATCGACAAAACTGTTTTGTCGCGTACTTAGTGACGTGAAAATAAATTTTCTGTTATAACGAAAACAGCATATGACGAATGCTTCCTCGTCATATGCTGTTTTCGTTATAACGAAACTCACATCAATTGACACGACAGTCTTTTCTTACGTTTTTTTTATTAATAGGTTTGCAAACCAGCCGTTAAAACAATTTAATTAATTAATTAAATTGGCCGAACGGCCTTCTAAAAGCGAACACGCATGCATAAAATTATGTTTACCTATCTATTATAGCATTGTTTAGTACCTACCTATTAAACATTGCTTTATACGCATATACCTAGAGAATGAACTGTGCTTTTTTAATAAATGAGAATAAAGTGTAATTATGTAGTGTACTTAATAATATTATTAAGTACTTAGCATGATTCTCATTAAATAAGCAAGTAACGAAAACAGCAAATAAGACGAAACATATTGTGACGAAAAAAGTTATACTGACAGGCTTTGTCACGAAATTATGAAGTTTCACATCAGTAACTGTGTTCGACAAGACGTTTTGTTTTCGGTTTGCGTTCGCCCTTATTTTTGTCGACAAACACGTTTGAAGTCAACGCGGCTCCGCTACTAAATGGCGGCCGGAGCGCGGAGGTGTGACCGGGGCGTCGGAGCAGATCGCCGAATCCGCGCGGGGAAAGAGATAGAATTATAGTCAAATCTATGCGTTAGAACAGGCAGTCACGCTAGTGTTCGGCTTCTCCTTTAATACGGACAAGACACGGCGAATTTATAGCGGGTCCGCTGTTATGATATCGCGGCGGTAGTGTGCTAAGGGCGTGTGAAGTGGTAAAATGAGATGTAGATTCAATGATAGTTTCAAAAGGGGAAACTATCATTGCGTGGATTAGTTCATTTTTCCACTATACCGATAAGACTCGTCCATTAGTTTTATTGGAATGTCCCTGTCATTTTTTTTGTTCTGACTATTGTTACGAATGCTGAGCAAGTGTGCATGCCTGCTCTATACTATAATTATAAATAAATAAATAAAGTTCGTGCCAGCAAGCAACCTTAACAAGGTCCAACGGCAGCGGACCCTTGACGAGGTCCATGAGGCGCTTCAGGTCCATGTGCAAGTACTCAAACACCAGGAACAGCTTGCTGTCGGCCACCAGCACGTCTAGCAATCGCACCACGCCCGGATGCCGCAATTCGCGCAGCACCGAGATCTCACGCAGCGCCGTCGACGGCACGCCCTCCGGCTCGCTGCAACCATACCATGCCATATAAATACAACTCCATCACTAGTGCGTACTGGCGAGGCGAGCGGGATATTAACATCATCAACAAACACACGGTTTCATTAACTGAAATACATGACACTGTAGTTTCGCTTTATGGACTTGTATGTAAAGCACGCACAACTTCTTGCAGATATTCTTCTTTTCAACACACGGGCCGCTTCGTCGTCGGAGCGAAGTAAACTTCGAGAATACTTCGCACCCCAGCTGACCGACATCTCCTGCAGGCCAGCCAGGTTCTGTGCTCAAGGTCAAGTAGGTACCTAAGTACGGCGCTTCCCATTTGCTTTGACACTTACTTTTCAAGCTTTATTTTTTTTAAAGCAATTTCTTGTCCAGTAATGCTATCTTTTGCTTTATATACGACGCCGTAGGTTCCTTCGCCAATTTTTTCAACCCGTGAAAAGTTCTCCATTATACCGACGATAGTAGGGAGTATTTAGAGTATACTAAATGACACAGGAATACTATTTGTTACACAGCTAGCTAGGCATATTATGGAGCACACACAGCACAGCAGCACAGTCCGTAGGTATTATATTCTCGATATTCCCTTAAAGCTAAAATCAATATTATTATAAAGCTAATCTCGATATTCCGCTAAAAGCGGTTATTACATTACACAATCTCAAGCACGCTAACTAGTCCGTGCTTAGAATCTACCTAGACTGGCTTGCTATTACACTGCGCTAGATATCGCATGCTTACTCATTCGAAAGGCGGACGTCGTCGTTGACGGGCGTCTTGAAAAATCTTTCGAAATGACGGAAAATGGCGGTAGCTCTTACCGCGACTATTTCAACAAAATTTAAGAAATAAGAGATAAAAATATGAGCGAATCATACTCTTTCACCCATATTTTAGTCATATATCTGTATGATTTTTCTCCCATAAATATGGCATGTCATGATAGATATCGATAACATCGAAGATCACCTCTCGTTTTGTTCGTTCGTTCGTTCGCATGGCATTGTGTAGGTACGGCACCGCGAGACACGACCCTCCTCTGCGGCTGCCGGACGCTGACTGAACGGTCTTACTGTCTTACTCTTATTACACCATGCAATATCAAGTCAGGCTAACTAGTCCGTGCTTGGAGCAGACTAGTAAGTCAGTCTACCTGTCTTTCCCTTATTACACCACGCTTGATGCTAGTTAGCGTGCTTGAGATTGTGTAATGTAATAACCGCTTTTGGCTTGGCAGTCTTTCATTTCATTCAAACCGGGTAGGTAGAAGGTAGGTAGGTAGGTAGGTACCTAATTAATTTTTTTTTTGTTCAGTATTCAGTGTTGGCGTCGCACTTTATTTTTAGTTTTTAAGCGGTTATTACATTACACAATCTCAAGCACGCTAACTAGCACGCTAACTAGCACGTGCTTAGAATCTACGTAGACTGGCTTGCTACTAGTAAGTCAGTCTACCTGTCTTTCCCTTATTACACTACGCTTGATGCTAGTTAGCGTGCTTGAGATTGTGTAATGTAATAACCGCTTAAGTAAACAAATATTTTTTTTTCTTTGGCCATTACGGCCAGGCGAAAGTCCTAAGACGTGTGGTCTTAGGACTTTCGCCTAAGACCACACGTCTACCTCGTCTTCCGTTTTTTCTTTTCTTACGTGTTATTTTACCACATTGATGTCTTTCGTTTTTAATCATCATTTCCCTGCCCTTATCCCGCGCTAGACGTGGTCTTTCGTTTTTAATATTATCATGTATTTTTTTTATATCATTTATTTGATATACATCTGAATGTATTTTGTCATATATTTATTTACTCTATATATTGTCGTATTTTGTAATATATTTTGTCATGAAATTTGTTTATTTTTTACATTAACACGTTAGTTATTTATACACATTTTTTTTCAAGTAAGTAATAAAGTAAGTATACATGACATTATTATATTATATTTATAACTCTTTAACAGTAGAAATAATAAACTTGTATAAACAATGGAAATTTGAGGAGCTTGAGGTAGCTCCTGAATGCAACGCGGGACCAAATCAGGTTTACCTACTGTAATTTTAAAGAAGCTCATCCATCAGTACAAGGCGCTGAATACCAAAAGATGGACACTGGAGACAAATATATGATACAATGATTGGATTTCTTGCGATTGGCATATTTATTTTTCCGTGACCTGACAACTGTGCTGTGTGTGACATGCATGACAACTGACAAGACAAGTAGTTTCATCGTTTTTTCCTCTGATTTAGAAAACTAATGGATACGCCCCACCAACAAAAAAAGCGTACATACTACGGAACCTGGCTGCCTTCTTAGTAGTATTGACCGCAGATCTACCACAAATTCGGAACTAAACATGGCGGCGCTGGTTACGCAAACATAAAATCATGACGTCACAAAAAAAAATTCGAAAGGACAAAATATTGTCTATCTCTTTAAACACTTTCAGTAGGTATTTGTTTGGTTAAAAAGCAACAAACTAATATATGTCGGCTTATGTGTCGATTTAATTTGTATAGTATTTTGTATCTTATTTTTTTTTTAAGATTATAATTTATTTATTCACAAAGAAAATTATAACTAATACAGAAAATTATGACTAATACAGTATTTACAATATTTATAATATGTACAAAATACACATGAAGCAGTTGAGCTATCTACACACCGTTGCAAACGATTTATAGATAACTCAACTGATCCAAATCAGTACCAATCGGAAGCGTGCCCAAGACACTGGCTGCATTGCCACGCTGAATAGCAATGCTGATTCGCTGGCCCAAATAACCACCAGCCCTCGGGTCACGCGTCGCTGCGACTAGACGCCCTGCAATAATTTTGGAGACCCGGAGGGCCTCGGTACCCCACGGACCCAGAGTATCGACCCCAAGAGGTACAAATGTGTAGGCTCTGTCGAGACCCGCATACTTGCGCCTCTTGAGATCCTCGGCCGAATCTGCTGCCGCACCGGCCCTAGCGGATGTCCTAGACAGATGTGAAGGAGCAAGGGTATCGACGCAAGTAGCGTCCCACATTGGTTTGGTTTGGTTTGTTTGGTTTGGTGTGGGCCACACCAAACCAAAGGCCTTCCCAACTCCCAAGGAACAAGAGTCATACCGTCAGGCCGTTTACCATCGTCACGCAGCAGACCATTCGGCTGTATCTATCTGTATGTATGTATGTATCTTATTGTCTGAAATAAAGTAAATAAAAAAAATAGTAGAATGGGGCCTCTCCATGTTTATGGTTTCCTACCTCTTTAGTTTTTTCGTTTATTTTTCCCTCCTTCTTCTTATTTATGTTACTAGCAGTTACCGTTACCCTTAACGTCGTCCACGAAAAAAAAACAAAAAAATATACTCTAGATGATGGCTGCTAGTATTATTTCAATACAAAGTAATAGAAAAGCTATTATCAATTCAATTATTTGCAGTAGAAGAGCTATCGCATTATCAACAGTGAAAATGGAAAAGGCTTTAGAAAATCTGCAAAACAACCCTTATTTTGAAAAATATTCAGCGAGAATTCTAGAATTGCAAAAAACTGCCCCTGAAAAGTTTAGAGATGTATTAGAACAGCAGTGCAAGGAAGGAAAAAGTACAAAACTTGCTTCTGTGGACACCAGGTAATCCGTGATGTGATGACATGACGTAATCCAACTTGCGTGACTTTCTGCTCAGCTCTAGTAGGTAGGTAGATAGATAGCCCTACCTAGTTAATTACACCTTTTACTATTTTGTTTATTTTCAGGCAATTTTCTTCAGTTTTAAATCCTAAATCGTGTCAAACAGATGATACATCTACAAATGAAGAAAAAAAACTGTGTGATATATTCAAAGTAGAGCTAGTAGAAGATAAAGATGCAGCAGAAATAAAAATGATCTGGGAAGAGTATCATAAGCTGAAGGAAGTGATATCTGCAACAATTCCTTTGCAGCTATACTCTGACATTCAAGTGAAGATGAAACAGTACCCCATGTTCCTATTCCCGTTGCCGCGCGCTCAGGGCTACGAGTTCATGGTGAGCCAGTGCCATGCACACTCCGTGCACTTCACTCCATTGCTGGCATACCAGGTACCCACTACATCTATATAAGTATTCTTATTAAATTTCCACCCAAATAGTTTACAATATTCTCAGCAAATTATTGTGTTATATAGGTACCTCACTAATTTATTTCTTACGCACCATTTTTATCGTATTCTTATTAAATATTCTATATATATATTAAATATAGTGGGTGGACATTTATAACACAAATTATCATGTTTAATGTACTTACTTGTAGATGCTCTGTTAGGTATTCTTGTAGTATAAATGAAATGAAGAGCATAAGACAAGTCTTAACATAACAAGCTACTAACCGCTTGATTGCAGGTGCACAAAGAGAATTCCCCTGAGTGTCTCACCATGGTACACTACACAGAGCTGAGAGGCAAGGGCATTGTACTCATGCGCGGGGACTATGATAAGGTAGCTCGCATTCAATAACATATTATTGACCGAGTGAGCAAAGTGTCTCAGTTATGAGATTGGCCAAAAATGCTTTTGTCCGGCTGTCTGTCTGTCAGTAATCGCCTACAGGTCGCATTTATCAACCGATTTGGACGAAAATCGGCACACAAGTTCCTTGATTTATTAAAATATTTTTGTCGACCGCGATTTTTGATTGGGGGGAAAATAGGGGAGAAAAGGAGGAAAGTTTGCTGTAGCGTTGTTTATCCCCGGATTTCTAATCAAATTTGAGAAGCACACTAAAGACTTCATTCTACACAAGATGGTGTAAAAATATTTCCAAAAAGGGTGAGTGGAAGGGGAGAAAAGAGGAGAAATTAATTTTTATTTTTCTTCGAAAATTTACCCCTACCAATATCAATGAGACTACACAGTCCTCTCCGCCTTTACGAGACAAATCCGTAGACATTAGATTTGAACTCCTTAGACCAAGGGAACGCGAGTAATCGCTAAAATTTATACCCCTATTTTGCTCAAAAGTCTACATAAGTAGGGCCTATTGGAAAATTCAAGCACCTGAAATTAGATTGAGCCAGGGGAAAAGGGAAAATGTTGGTTATTGCATGGTATTATAAAAGGCTCGCGAGGTGTATGTTCTCATAGGACAACTAGTTTAGTACTAAATAACGGCATATTAAAAAATGTAGAATGTTCTATGTGTGTGCTGGGGACATACACATTATGTATAAGATGACTCTAATTTGATTCCTCATTAAATAAAATATAATTGACTTCGAGAGATACTAAAGAAATATAAAGAAATAAATGTCTTGTTTATGATTTCAGAATGTGCTCACTGGTCAAGAAGCTCGGTGTTTGGCAAATCAATTCCAAATGTACTACAATGGCAAAGAACAAACCAAGTTGAAACAACTTGAGATATTCACCAAAAATCCAGATAACTTCAAGCACATGGATTTAATCAGCCACTTGGAAAGCATACAATTAGTTTAATTGCACTGAACTAGAAACTGCAATTGCTATTATATAAATAATATAGACTTATAAAAAGCTACTCGAACAAATTTTATTAAATCAACCTGTGAGGGTAATAATTGTATTCAGGAGTATCATACAAAGCAACATTATGTGTGCACTCACTTGCAAAGGTGAGAGGCAAGTGAGAGACTGCAGCGACAGGTGCTGCTTCTGCAGCTGATGGGGAGTTGAATATCTTTGAGACAATCGACTGGCGATCATCATACAGACCCTCCTGATCAATATCAGAGAGACTTATGTAGTCCAATGAATTCTGTGCTATATAATCTTTTGAAGTTTGTATTGTTGCCAATTTATTGCTCTTTTCATATTCCAACAAACATGTCTGGTATTCCTCTTTCCAGCTCCTGTTGTACAGTTTTATTAGCTTTACTTTTGTTGTTTTTATTAGATCTTCCTCTATTACAGCTGATGTAATATTCTTCAAATGTGATGAAATTTTATTCATTAATTCCTCGTAAAGTTCATGAGCATGCTCTTGTAATGTTCCTGGTGCTAGCGATGTACTTGAAGTTGAGTATATTTTAGCCGTTAGATCTGCTGGGCTCTCTAAAATATTCATTTGGACAGGGCTTTGTGAGTTTCCCAAAGTTGCATCAATAAATCTGCTTCCACGCTCATGCAGAGATTTGTTTAGGTCAAACATGGGCATGCTATTATTGGTAGCTGAACATTGAAAACATTCAATTTGTTGATCTTTTGGGGAACTGGCACACTTGATATTTTTATCCAAATCTTGATAAGTATTATACTTACTTTTTATTTCTTCCAGTAAAGGCCTTGTTATAGTTTCGGATCGAATGGCCTTTGGAAACATGTTTAGAGTCAATCGATTCATTGCTAGTAATCTATGGCTAATAACATGGTCCCTAGCTTTTATAGCTTTCGCATGTTGTTGAGGAGTCTCACCCAAATAATCACTGCATAATGTATGACGTGATCTTTTTCTTAGTTCGTCCAAACATTTACGAGTTTTGCGTTTTTTCTTTTTTGTAACAGCAATAGATACTTCCATAGTTAGGTAGGTAGGCACCTAAGACAACCTACCATAAAGTGCTCCCATAACAGAATACTTACCTAACTTATTAGTACTGTAGTACTAGCTAGATAGAGTGCTCCTAGCCTAAATGCCATAACATAACACCGATTTACACGCCTGCTACACGATCGTAAACAGGGTCATATGCAGAGGTCCATCCATTGGCGACATCCACCAGCGTAGGTACTAACCACACGGTTCTCGACACGCTTCCAAATTTAGTGCGACTTGAGCTCCCGCATGTCGCGGATATATACCACAGGAATGATTTCGACACTTTCTTCGATACGAAAAGGCGTTTATTTTATTAAAAGTAGGTAGCCGTCAGCCGAATGCATACGTTAATCTATCTAGGGATTGCATTAACCACCATTTTGTATTGAAATTCAAAACAAATGACTTGACGTACGACTCGACTTGACGTAAACTCATTCAAATAATCCACTTGACACTGGCAAAATTGTCTGTCGAAATGATGGACAGAAGCCATTTAGAAGAGAAGAAGAAGAATGTGGTTTGAGATGTCATGTCAGAATTTAGAGATGATTATAACAGTCAAATTTTCATATTCGTGTTTTTAAAATAGCAGTTTTGTGATACTATGTTATTATAACTTATAAAATAACAGGCAAGGCTACCGATTACTATAGGTAGTGATTAATTTTCCTTCATACTTGATCAGGCATAAAACTGCCAACGATTTTAACGTTGGCATATTTAATGTTATCAAGTTATTTGACTGTTAAACTGTTATACTGCTATTTGCGGAACGGCATTGATGAAACGGCATGGATAACGAATGAAACGAATCTGTTACTGGCTGTTATCTTGTTATTTAATAACATGTTATAGTGTTATCCTTGTTATTCACGGAACAATGGAAGCACCACTACCACCACGTGGCATCGAATTGTATACTGTTTGTTATCAAGTTATTTGACGATTATAATGTTATAACCTGTTATTTGCGGAACGGCAGCAGCGCCACCAGCACGTGGGTATCTAGCCCAGCCAAACTCTGTATTCTCTAATCAGACTTGAGCTCATGAAAAATGAACGGTGTATGAAGCAGGATGGTCTAAATTTCAAAATCTGCGTTTAATACTAAACAAGATTTGCTGATATTTTTTATAGAAGACAACTTTTGCGTTGACCGCCTGCCTGCACCCGTTTTGCGCGAGACTATTATTTGGCTGTTATAAAATAACATAACAGCGGAGACACGTATAACAGTTATAACGCTTTGGGGCAAATAACGCTGTTCTGTAAACCTGTTATGGTTATATTATATATTAGCTACACTTTACAGTTACATTACACCTCTATGTCAGATATATGTATGTTGAAATAATGCTCTGCTCTGCTCTGCTCGCCGTTTTATTTTATGAAAGAAAATGAAAAAATTGGATTCTGTGGCTGTGTTCTGTTCTATGTATCCTATTAGTAAATAGCAAGGCAAGATTTATGAAATAGCATAAAATTTTGAATTCTATGCAGGTAAGAGTTATTTTATGTAAACTATGATCATTGAATCTAATTAGGGTAAATATTTATTCTAATGTACCTGATGTAAATGACACACACAGGCTCTAGCTTAGCTAGCGTATCAGATTTAGATATCTGATTGATAGACAAAATATCACAATCTAGGTAACCTACTTACCCGTGGTCTGTGATGTATAAATAGGTAAGCTCATTGAGCTCTAAACTTCATATTAATTGTGTGCTAATAAATAGTTTCCACTGCTGTTAATTTAACATGTATCACAATCCTTACAGACTTGTGTGATTTGTGTTATCCAGCTAGGTCGGTAAACATCAACAGCTGGTAAGTGTTCATAAATGCAGCACATGTTAATAACTTACTGTTGGCTTCCATTCCATTCCACTGCTGAAACATTACCTACAGCAAAACATTTATCATATATCCACCCGCGTTCCTACTCTCCATACAATAAATACTTCACATTTCCCAATATTGTATAAGTTTTTTGAATGTGCTGTGTGTATAAGTTGTCCATACAAAACTTTAAACATTATTTATTTATTTATTGGTATATAGAGGAGCAGCTTTCACTGATATGTGTACATCGCACAGTGCAGTGTTGAAACATTTTTATATGTTAGTTTAAAGTCATTGCCATTTCCTTTATTACACTTCAACATTTCAATTGCAAATGTTTAGCGATCTAGCTGGATAGCCCAAAATAAACGACTTTCAACAGATTGGCAGTAGTGGGAACGCAATCCACAACAATTTCTTAAAATCTGTGGTCAAACTCACACAGTTTCTTGCAGTGGGAATGGAATCAACAACAAATTTTAGAATTTGTCATAAAATTTATACAGCTATAAGCAGAAAAATCGCAAGCCCCAACAAAATTAATTTATACAGCTTTATGCAGGGGAAACGCAAGCCCCAACAAAATTAATTTTGCGATTATTACCATCCCACTAATATAATAAATGCGAAAGTTTAGTATTTAGATATTTGTGTTTCAATCACGTCAAAACTACTGAACCAACTTGGATGAAACTTGGCATTTATATAGTTCGTAACCTGGATTGACACATAGGCTTTCAGGATAAAATAAACGAATGGGATTAGCAGCGCCAATTGGGAAAGAGATGATGTCACGTGATGTCACGTCAGTTTGACAGGGCGTAGTACTGCCGCTTCGGTCCAGAGGTAGGAAACCATAATCTGTATGAGAGCTTTGGTCTAACGACTAGCGTTAGACATGTGATGTCACGTCAGTTTGACAGGGCGTAGTACTGCCGCTTCGGTCCAGAGGTAGGAAACCATAATCTGTATGAGAGCTTTGGTCTAACGACTAGCGTTAGACATGTGATGTCACGTCAGTTTGACAGGGCGTAGTACTGCCGCTTCGGTCCAGAGGTAGGAAACCATAATCTGTATGAGAGCTTTGGTCTAACGACTAGCGTTAGACATGTGATGTCACGTCAGTTTGACAGGGCGTAGTACTGCCGCTTCGGTCCAGAGGTAGGAAACCATAATCTGTATGAGAGCTTTGGTCTAACGACTAGCGTTAGACATGTGATGTCACGTCAGTTTGACAGGGCGTAGTACTGCCGCTTCGGTCCAGAGGTAGGAAACCATAATCTGTATGAGAGCTTTGGTCTAACGACTAGCGTTAGACATGTGATGTCACGTCAGTTTGACAGGGCGTAGTACTGCCGCTTCGGTCCAGAGGTAGGAAACCATAATCTGTATGAGAGCTTTGGTCTAACGACTAGCGTTAGACATGTGATGTCACGTCAGTTTGACAGGGCGTAGTACTGCCGCTTCGGTCCAGAGGTAGGAAACCATAATCTGTATGAGAGCTTTGGTCTAACGACTAGCGTTAGACATGTGATGTCACGTCAGTTTGACAGGGCGTAGTACTGCCGCTTCGGTCCAGAGGTAGGAAACCATAATCTGTATGAGAGCTTTGGTCTAACGACTAGCGTTAGACATGTGATGTCACGTCAGTTTGACAGGGCGTAGTACTGCCGCTTCGGTCCAGAGGTAGGAAACCATAATCTGTATGAGAGCTTTGGTCTAACGACTAGCGTTAGACATGTGATGTCACGTCAGTTTGACAGGGCGTAGTACTGCCGCTTCGGTCCAGAGGTAGGAAACCATAATCTGTATGAGAGCTTTGGTCTAACGACTAGCGTTAGACATGTGATGTCACGTCAGTTTGACAGGGCGTAGTACTGCCGCTTCGGTCCAGAGGTAGGAAACCATAATCTGTATGAGAGCTTTGGTCTAACGACTAGCGTTAGACATGTGATGTCACGTCAGTTTGACAGGGCGTAGTACTGCCGCTTCGGTCCAGAGGTAGGAAACCATAATCTGTATGAGAGCTTTGGTCTAACGACTAGCGTTAGACATGTGATGTCACGTCAGTTTGACAGGGCGTAGTACTGCCGCTTCGGTCCAGAGGTAGGAAACCATAATCTGTATGAGAGCTTTGGTCTAACGACTAGCGTTAGACATGTGATGTCACGTCAGTTTGACAGGGCGTAGTACTGCCGCTTCGGTCCAGAGGTAGGAAACCATAATCTGTATGAGAGCTTTGGTCTAACGACTAGCGTTAGACATGTGATGTGACAAACACCTACTAGCGTACATAGTTCATTTTTGGTTACTTTTTATTATATCTTTTTTGTTGGTTCTGTTCTGTAAGTGTACTGTGTGTGTTATTATATTAGTGTGCAAATAAACGCCTGTCTATTCGAGTACGGGTTCGGTGTAATGTCAAGTTTCTTAAAGTATCCGCGCGGTACACGCACAGATAATATTATTACACAAATAATATAATGTAAACGGTACTCGCGTTAGAAGTCGCGGGTAACTACTAGTTATGAATATTGATGTGTAATGTTTTTTGGTGGTTTGAGTAGTACCCTGATAGCAAGTAATGGTAAAAACAATGCAGCTGTGTCCATGTTTAGTTTAGATCAGGGGTGTCCAACATAATTCTCTGAAGGGCCAGATCTAGTATTTTTGTAAGCGTAGCGGGCCAATAAAATGTCCAATAGTGAAGCCTACATAATAAATTAAATAAGTAGGTACCTACAAACATGTACATGTTATCTATAGTCGATAGATAGATGATCCAATTAAATTAATGATGGAACATTTTTATGTAACAATTGGCGCAATATTTATTGATGTGATCGCGGGCCGGATGAAGGAATGATGCGGCCCGCATCGTGGTGCGGGCCGCCTCGTGGTGCGGCCCGCATCGAGGCCCGGAGCTCGTATGTTGGACGGGCCTGGTTTAGATGATAGTCATCAACTCTGACCATAAGTTTTGAAAAGATCATTATTTATAACCATTTCTAGTCTTTTATGAATTATAAAGTCATTGAAACTAAGGAAGGGTACACCCCCTAGTAGGTAAAACTGTTACTGTGTCAAGGATTTTGCTAGGCTTGGTTTAGTTCAGTTTAGGTTTAGTTTAGTTTAGTTCAGGGCAAACTACTAGTACCTAGTATTTATAAAAATGTCATTGAACTAAATTGTCTAAATAAGTAGCAGGCGCGGCGAATAATGCAGCGTCGTGTGCGCCGGTGACGGCTGGAATGGCGGAGGTGGATGTAGCGGGTGCGGGTGCGGGTGCGGGGGCGGGGGCGGGGCAGCCCGACGCCGTGCTGCTGGCGCCGCTCACCGAGGACTCGTTCCTGCACAACCTGCACGTGCGCTACAAGCGGGACATTGTCTACGTGAGTGCGGGCTCCGTGCGGGGTGCGGGGGGGGGGGGGGGGGGTGTTGGTTAGCGCGGCACTGAGGCACGCGCGCCTCTTGTTGCAGACGTGGGTGGGCAACGCGCTGGTGTCCGTGAACCCGTGCCGCACGTTGCCGCTCTACTCCGCCGAGGTGGTGCGCGCCTACCTCGCGCGCCCGCCCTACCTGCTGCCGCCGCATCTGTGAGTTGCCTCTCGCTCGACTCGGCACATCTGTCGTGTCTAGTAGTAGCATCGTTATAGAACGGTTGCATTGCATTGCAGGTACGGGCTGACGGCGAGCGCGTACCGGTGTGTGCGGGACCGCAGCGAGAGCCAGTGCATCGTGATGACCGGCGAGAGCGGCGCCGGCAAGACGGAGGCGGCGCGCGTCTGCCTGCAGTGCGTGGTGGTGGCGGCCGACGCGGACGCCGGCGGGGGCGGGGGCGGGGGCGCGCGCCTCACCGCCGCCGGCACGCTGCTCGAGGCCTTCGGGAACGCAGCCACCATCCGCAACCACAACGCCAGCAGATTCGTAAGCACCGCCCTCCTCTCCCCCCCGCAGCCCCGCACTGCACTGACGCGGCTGCTCTGTTGCAGGGCAAGCTGCTGGAGATCGAGTTGGACCTGAAGGGCGCGCCGGTGGCCGGTCACATCACGCACTGTTAGTATGGCACCGCTCCTCTGTCGTTCCATAATGTATCGCCTATACATACTCGTGCACATATTCCAATGTAGTGTTGTTTGTTGCAGATCTTTTGGAAAAGGTAAGTAAAGCAAATCCCAGCTTTGACGCCTTGTTGGCATTATTAGGTTAGCATCAGCAGTAGGTTCGATATATTGACACCGACACGGCAGATCGTGTCCGGTGTGCCGGTGCACTGCTCACACGCCGGCACACGTCTGCATTAGCCCATAGTCAAGTGATGGGTGACAGGTATTATACCTATCCTATCCTATCCTATCCTATCCTACTAATATTATAAATGCGAAAGTTCAGATGTTTGTGTTTCAATCACGTCTAAACTACTGAACCAACTTGGATAAAACTTGGCATATATATAGTTCGTAACCTGGATTGACACATAGGCTACTTTTTATCCAGGATTTAGGATCTATAGGGTAAAATGAACGAAAAGGATTTGCAGCGCCAATTTGCAAAAGCGATTTGGCAAGAGGATTTCATTGTCATGTCATGTCACGTCAGTTTGACAGGGCGTAGTACTACCTCTTTGGTCTAACAACTACATTCCAGTACGAGTTGGGTGTAATGAGGTGTAATGTCAAGTTTCTCAAAGAAGTATCCGCTCGGTACACGCACAGATAATATAATGTACACGGAAACGGTACTCGCGTACGAAGTCGCGGGTAACTGCTAGTATAAAATAAACCCAAAGCAGTCCCTTGTTTACGTCTGTATTCGAATTTCCAGTCGCGTTGATATTTTAATAACTTTGACCTTGAATTATTTTTTATTGAAATAAAAAAATCAAAATAAAAAGCTGAAACGTGTTTAATTGACCGGCGGCCGGTGTCGGTGTCGGTGTCTGTGTGTGTGCGGCAGGAGCGCGCGTGCAGCGTGCCTCGCGGCGAGCGCAACTTCCACGTGCTGTACCAGCTGCTAGCCGGCGCCGACGTGCACCTGCTCAGTGAGTACCGCCTGCCTCTGCCTCTGTCTCTGCCTCGCCCTCGCCTCGCCCTCGCCTCACCCGGCCTCTCTGTGCAGAGCGGCTGAAGCTGCAGCGCTCCTGGGAGCACTACCGCATCCTGTGCGCCGCGGCCGAGAGCGCGTCGCCGCCGCCCCCCGCGCCGCGCGACCCGCACCTCGCCGCGCACCACGACGTCGACCACTTCGCCTTCACCAAGGTGAGCCCCGTGCTCCCCCCCCCCGCACCCCACCCCGCAGCACCCCCCTAACGGCTAACGGATGGTCGGTGGCAGGCGGCGATGGCGACGCTCGGCTTCGAGGGCGGCGAGTGCGGCGCCGTGCTGCGCCTGCTCGCCTTCCTGCTGAAGCTCGGCAACGTGCGCTTCGAGCCGCAGCACAACATCGACGGCAGCATCGGCACGCGCATCCAGCACGCGCACGGTGCGTATGTACGTCGCAGGCGGAGGCGGAGGCGGAGGCGGCTGCTGATGGCTGCGCTCGCCTTGTTGTTGCAGAGGTGAGCGAGGCGTGCGCGCTGGTCGGCGTGGACGCGGCGGCGCTGGGCGCGGCGCTGGCGGCGCCGCACCTGCCCGAGAGCGGCGCCGACGCCGACGCCGACGCCGACGCCGAGTGGGCGCGCGCCGCGCTGCACCGCCTGCTGACGGCGCTGTACGCGCGCCTCTTCACGTGGCTGGTGCGGCGCACGAACGCGGCGCTGGCGTGGGGCGCGGACGCGGACGGGGGCGCGGGCGCGGGCGGGGGGCGCTCGCTCGGCGTGCTCGACGTGTACGGGTTCGAGCGGCTCGCGCACAACGGCTTGGAGCGGCTGCTGATCAACTACGCGGCGGAGCGCGTGCAGGCCGCGGTGACTGGCTGCACGCTGCGGCGCGAGCAGGAGGAGTACGTGCGCGAGGGACTCGCGTGGCGCGCGCTGCCGCATCCGCCGCACGAGCTGCACGCCGACCTGCTGGACGCGGGGCCCGACTCGCTGCTGGCGGCGCTGCAGCCCGCGCAGCCTTCGCCGCCGCTGCTGCAGCGCTTGCAGCGCATCGCGCACCCGCGCCTGCTGCTGCACCCGCCCGAACACTTCACGTGAGTGCCCATTGCACTGCCAGGTGACGTCGCGCAACACCTATTTGTATGCTACTTCTCCAACAGAGGGCTACACTCTTGGACGAATACACGGGACACGTCATGCTCGAAAAAAGTATGAAAACACCGTCGACCACTTTTTGCGGGGCTCGGGAGGAGTAATCTATTGCTGCATTAGTTCTGCATATAGCGTTGTCACTGTCTAACAATTATTGTAAATTGACACTAGTGATTGACGCATTCGATGAAATAGTATCGATAAAAATGAATGAATGACGGGAAACGAAGGAGTTGAATTAGGTAGGTACCTACTTTATTAAATTTGAAATTGTAGTAAGGTAAGATGATGCCTGGGTTGATGATATAATAATAATGGAAAATCACAAGGAAATAAACTTAGGCATTAAACATTTTACTTGATAATTTTACATAGACATGTCATTGTAACCATAAGCCACTTTTACAACAATTAAAAATAGCTTCAGAGATCCTCTTCATCAGTGCTACCTATCATCAGACCCTGGAGTATGTGCTCAGGTTTGTCAAATCTGAATGTTCAAGTTTGGTATTGCGGTAATTTGAGACTTTGGGAGCTGGCAACGAAAGGATTTTTATAATTTTACTTTACAATGATTTGGTTTCTTAACTCGTAACACTACATGCGTAAGATTTACTTGCGCCTTGCCTAGTTAATTTTTTAATGATGAAGCAATTTAAAGACACTATTTTTAACAATGGTTGTGATAAACTTAGCAAATCGTATTAATATCAATACCAACATTAATATAAATCGGACCCTTTGTGCTGTGCACACCTTAATTTTTACATTTTTCTAAATTTGTCAATAAACGCAGTATTTGTACATTCAAACCGCATTTAATTGGAGAAAAGCAAAAACCCACCAGTTGTTCTTCTAAAGAATCAACACCAACCACGTGCACGAAATTGCGATAAAAAAAAAATTTAATAAATCAAGAAACTTGTGTGCCGATTTTGGTCCAAATCGGTTGATAAATGAGAACTGTAGGCGATTACTGACAGACAGACAGACAGCCGGACAAAAGCATTTTTGGCCAATCTCGCAACTGAGACGCTTCGCTCGCTCGGTCAATAAGTAACTAGCTGACCCGGCGAACTTCATACCGCCATATTGTGAGATTTAAAAAAAAGTTTCGATTTCACTTTTTAAAACTTTCTTTTATACATACAAACCTTGTCCTGACAATCTGTTGATGATGATGAATATGAAAATTGCATAACGGCATTTCAAGCTCTACTTACAAATTCAGGCAAGTGTAATGTAGGAACAGCATCTATCCAGAGTCTTTTGCTTTTTTTTAAATTTTTGTTGTAGCACTCTGGTTCAAAATGTATACTACATATACTGCTATGTTTTTTTGGAATCCATGCCTGTTCTCTGCGTACTGCTTTCACCCATTCTCTTTTTTTTTAATGGATTAGTTGGAAACCTAAGAGTGAAAATAAATTCGTTCGTTCATTTACATCGATATTTTTCATCGATAGTTTCAAACCCTATTTGAAAGAATTGTAATGAACGAACACTGAACGAATGAAAAAAGAACGGTAAAACCCGACTCATTTCAGTAAGTCATAAATATAGTTACATTGCAGAAAAAATTGAGTACTCGTTAATATGGCATCATATAAGCAAAAATTATATTTTATTTTATTAGTTTTATGAAAAATTAGCCACTTTATCGGCATAAAATTGTACTCACAGGTGAAAAGAAATATTAGTTACGCGATCACTGTAGTTTTTACAAAATAATACGGCGCATTTTGTCATTTTTTTGCATTATCTTGTCTTGAGAATCAACGTAGTGGTCGTGTCAACACTGATAGTAGGGGAGCCCACGATGCTAAATGGGGATTTACTCGAGCGTCGTAGAGACCTATTGGGATGCAAAGCTTAGATGATAAGAAGAAAAAAATGTTATATGATATATACCTTTACATCGGTGGGGGAAGCGGCTATAGATTTTTAAATATGTAAAAAAAAACTGTTGCATGGACATCCTCGAGCGCGTCAGATATTGATAGCATCAATGTCCTACGTATTTTTAATAATGTACGTATGTTAATCTGATCGTTTGCATGATGGGGGTAGTTGTATTTAAGGGTTGAAAATGAAAAAAAAAAAAAAATAATCGAGCGCGTCAGATTTTCTAAGGGAGTGTTAAGTGCACCAAAAAAAAGCTCTCATTCACTAATCTGACGATTTCGATGGGACGCAAACTCGCGGCCATTTTCATAATGTGCAAAAAAAATTCGCCATTTTGAAATACTCAAGCGCGTCAGATTAAGATATATATGGTTCATCTTTATGTTCTAAACGTACTGTCTCATAATCTGACGATTATCTAGAGGGA
This sequence comes from Gandaritis pyraliata, assembly GCA_947859175.1. NCBI lineage: Eukaryota > Metazoa > Arthropoda > Insecta > Lepidoptera > Geometridae > Gandaritis > Gandaritis pyraliata. The sequence continues at coordinate 10,848,327 of OX401859.1, read as the reverse complement.
TTTGCCTGATCTGACAAAAAAAAATTAGAAAAACGGTTCACCTTAAAGGCCATCCCTGCAACTTCCCGCTAATTCCATTCCTGGGTGCTTAAAATTGAACTTATGACATTTCTGAGCTCAAAATATAATTTATGTGATAGTTACAGTTACCCGCGACTTCGTATGCGTCTACAGTTTCCGTGTACATTATATTATCTGTGCGTGTACCGAGCGGATACTTCTTTGAGAAACTTGACATTACACCGAACCCGTACTCGAATGTCAAACGTTAGTCGTTAGACCAAAGAGGTAGTACTACGTCCTGTCAAACTGACGTGACATGACATGACATCATCCTCTTGCCAATAATTGGCGCTGCTAATCCCGTTTTTTCATTTTATCCTGTGGATCCTGTTAATTATTCGGGATAAAAAGTAGCCTATGTGTCAATCCAGGTTACGTACTATATATATGCCAAGTTTCATCCAAGTTGGTTCAGTAGTTTTGACGTGATTAAAACACAAACATCCAAACATCTAAACATCCAAACATCTAAACTTTCGCATTTATAATATTAGTAGGATAGGATTTTGAGCTCGCTGAGTTCAAAGAAATAATATTTCTATGCATTTGAGCTCTCCCAGCTCGAAAGTCTGATAGAAGTTTCATAGAACACTATTTTTGGAATTTTCAAACCGCAATAACTTTTGAATAGATCAAGCAATTTTCACGCGGTTGGCGCAATTCGACGCAGTTTTATCATCCTCATAAGTAATTTTGCAATTTTAATTGATCGAGCCACAAATTTCGGAGTAATCCCGAAAAAACACTTTTTCGGGTTTCTTTAGTTCACGATATCTCTCGAACGAATCAACCGCTTTTGACCAGCTTGGTGGCGATCGACGTAGTTTTTCAAGCTCGAGAGTAATAGATAGAGAAAGAGTGAGAGAGGAATAGAAACGCGGAGAAGGAAATATAGGCATCACGCAGCTGCACGCATTTAACTTTATCGACGAATTTTTGTTATTTCGGCTTGCGGAAATCGTCAGATTTTATATTTTTCATTATTCTTGAATTATTTCCTTCAAAATAAAAAAAAATTTAGCTACGCTCGAGAATGTCGAGATGACGTTTTTTTTTACAACTTTGTTGCCCTCCCCTTTTTTTACGTCACTCTCAAATTGTCAGATTAGTGGAATATACACTTTTTAGGATGTAATTAACTCACCCTACCTTAATCTGACGCGCTCGAGAATTTCTGATGGTCAATTTTTTTTTACTAATCTGATCCTGTATCCTTCACGGGCGGCCTTATATATGGGCCTCATGTTTTGTGGAGGTACTTAACCGGGTACAAGGTATCCCCCTGTATATTAATCTGCCGCGCTTTAGTAAATCCCGAAATCCCCGCTTGGGCTCCCCTACTATGACGCAACAATTTTGCTTGTTAGGCGAAAAGGCTGGCACGTGGCGAGCGGGGGTAAAGGCGAGATCGTCCGAGTTACGTGTCCCGTGTATTCGTCCAAGGCTACACTACACTACACTACATTCACTGTATTAATAAAGTTCTTTAAACTGAGATATTTATTATGTTGATGAAGTAAGCTGCGCTGGTTGAAAGCTACAAGGCTCCTAGCCTGCGGGTACTCTGGGTACTCTGGGTAGGCCTGGGGAGGATAGAGGGCAACGTTGGTCACCGTGTTGCAGAGTGGTGCACTTCGGCGGCGCCGTGACGTACAGCGCGCGCGGCATGCTGGAGCTGAACCGCGACGCGCTGTGCCGGCGCTGCGGCGGCGTGCTGGCGCGCGCGCGCGAGCCCTTGCTGGCGGAGCTGTTCCAGCACGCGGGCGAGGCGGGGCGCTGGTCGCCGCGTCGGCCAGCGTCGCTCGCGTGCCGCCAGCGCGCGCTGGTGGGCGCGCTGGTGCGTCGGCTGCCGGCGTCGCCGCGCCTGGTGCGCTGCCTGCGCGCTGACGCAGCGCTGCGGCCGCGCCGGTGGGACGCGGCACTCGTGCGGCAGCAGCTGCGCGACCAAGCGATCCTCGAGATGGCGCTGCTGCGGCGCGCCGGCTGGTGCGAGTCCATGTGCGCGCGCGCCGCGCTGCGCCGGTACGCGGTGCTGGCGCCGCCGCCGCCGCCGCCGCCGCCCGCCGCGCCCGAGGCGGCGGTGCGCGCGCTGCGCTCGCTGCTGCGCGCGCTGCCCATCCCGAGCGCAGAGTTCGCGTTCGGGCGCACGCGCCTCTTCGTGCGCAGCCCTCGGACGGTCAGTGTACCACTTCCTTTTTACATTTTATTTTAGCATGGGACGAAGCAGGCACCTCCACAGGACAAGTTGTCTCGACACCAAATCGAAACGGCTATACTTCCACCTTGTGTTTAAAGTTTTAAATGAATGCGTGTCGCAGGTGTGGGAGCTGGAACAATTGCGCGCCGCGCGCGTCGCGGCGCTCGTCGCGTGCGCGCAACGCGCGTGGCGCCGCCACCGCGCTCGGCGGCGCGCGCGCGCGCAGGCCGTGCTGGCGCGCGCGTGGCGCCGGCGTCGCGCGTCGACCGCGGACGGCGCTGCGGGAGACGGGACGCGGGAGCGCGCCGCGCGCCTGCTCTGGCGCTGGTGGTGCACGGCGGCGCGGCGCGCGTACCTGGCTGGGCTGGTCGCGCGGCTGCCGGCGCGGCACCGCTCGCCGGCGTGCGCGGCGTGGCCGCCGGTGCCCGCGCCGCGGCTGCTGGGGCGCACGGACGCGCTGCTGCGGCAGCTGCACCACGCGTGGCGGTGCCGCGAGTACCGCGCGCGGCTCGACCAGACGGCGCGCAACAGGATGCGCGAGAAGGCGACCGCGAGCGCGCTGTTCCTGGGGCGCAAGGCGCTGTACGCGTGCAGCGTGCCGCACCCCTTCGTGGGAGACTACGTGCGGCTGCGCGGGTCGGGCGCGTGGCGGCGCGGCGCGCGCCCCGACGACCGGTACGTGGTGTTCGCGGACGCGTGCGGCAAGGTGGCGCGCGCGAGCGGCCGCGTGGCGCGCGTGCTGTGCGTCGTCTCCACGGCGGCGCTGCTGGTGCTGGAGGCGCGCTCGCTGCGCGTGCGGCGCCGCGTGCCCGCGCAGGACGTGTGGCGGCTCTCGCTGTCGCCGCACGCAGACGACGTGCTAGTGGTGCACGTGCGGCCCGCGCCCGCACCCGCGCCCGACTGCCTGTTCGCGGTGAGTCTCGCCCCCCCCCCCCCCCCGCCCCCCCCCGGCCCCGCACCGCGGCACACTAACGCATGCCCCTCCCCCCCTCCACCCGCAGGGCGAGTCGCGACGACGGGGCGACGTGGTGCTGCGGACGTGCCACGTGCTGGAGCTGGCCACGAAGCTGTTCTTGGTGGTGCAGAACGCGGTGGGAGCGCCGCCGCAGGTGCACATCGCCAGCGAGTGAGTGACACTTTACTATCTCTCGTTGGCTCTCGTTGTTAGGTTCGAGCGAGCGCTGGCTCGGCGCCGCGCCGCCCCGTGCCGCGTGGCGCATTGCTTTGCTCTCGTTGTTAGGTTCGAGCGAGCGCTGGCTCGGCGCCGCGCTGCCCCGTGCCGCGTGGCGCATTGCTTTGCTCTCGTTGTTAGGTTCGAGCGAGCGCTGGCTCGGCGCCGCGCCGCCCCGTGCCGCGTGGCGCATTGCTTTGCTCTCGTTGTTAGGTTCGAGCGAGCGCTGGCTCGGCGCCGCGCCGCCCCGTGCCGCGTGGCGCATTGCTTTGCTCTCGTTGTTAGGTTCGAGCGAGCGCTGGCTCGGCGCCGCGCCGCCCCGTGCCGCGTGGCGCATTGCTTTGCTCTCGTTGTTAGGTTCGAGCGAGCGCTGGCTCGGCGCCGCGCCGCCCCGTGCCGCGTGGCGCATTGCTTTGCTCTCGTTGTTAGGTTCGAGCGAGCGCTGGCTCGGCGCCGCGCCGCCCCGTGCCGCGTGGCGCATTGCTTTGCTCTCGTTGTTAGGTTCGAGCGAGCGCTGGCTCGGCGCCGCGCCGCCCCGTGCCGCGTGGCGCATTGCTTTGGCTCTCGTTGTTAGGTTCGAGCGAGCGCTGGCTCGGCGCCGCGCCGCCCCGTGCCGCGTGGCGCATTGCTTTGCTCTCGTTGTTAGGTTCGAGCGAGCGCTGACTCGGCGCCGCGCCGCCCCGTGCCGCGTGGCGCATTGCTTTGGCTCTCGTTGTTAGGTTCGAGCGAGCGCTGGCTCGGCGCCGCGCCGCCCCGTGCCGCGTGGCGCATTGCTTTGCTCTCGTTGTTAGGTTCGAGCGAGCGCTGGCTCGGCGCCGCGCCGCCCCGTGCCGCGTGGCGCATTGCTTTGCTCTCGTTGTTAGGTTCGAGCGAGCGCTGGCTCGGCGCCGCGCCGCCCCGTGCCGCGTGGCGCATTGCTTTGCTCTCGTTGTTAGGTTCGAGCGAGCGCTGGCTCGGCGCCGCGCCGCCCCGTGCCGCGTGGCGCATTGCTTTGCTCTCGTTGTTAGGTTCGAGCGAGCGCTGGCTCGGCGCCGCGCTGCCCCGTGCCGCGTGGCGCATTGCTTTGCTCTCGTTGTTAGGTTCGAGCGAGCGCTGGCTCGGCGCCGCGCCGCCCCGTGCCGCGTGGCGCATTGCTTTGCTCTCGTTGTTAGGTTCGAGCGAGCGCTGGCTCGGCGCCGCGCCGCCCCGTGCCGCGTGGCGCATTGCTTTGCTCTCGTTGTTAGGTTCGAGCGAGCGCTGGCTCGGCGCCGCGCCGCCCCGTGCCGCGTGGCGCATTGCTTTGGTTCTCTGGACGCGTTGTTCCTGTGCAGATTCGAGGCTAACTTCGGAGCGCAGGTGGTGACGATCGCGTTCCACGCCGCGGCGGAGGGAGCGGGGGACGCGCGCCTGCTGCGTCACCACGACCGGATGGACGTGCTGCTGTAGCCACCGACACGACACGACACGACACGACACGGCACGTGCTCCACCTACTAGTCACGAACTGAGATCTCGCGCTGTTCTCCACCGAGGTACACTCGCCGACATTGTTGGAACGCAGACTTGCAATGTCTTAAGTACGGTAATCAAATTACGAAATATGTAGGTATTGTCTGTAACAAGGCCAGATTAAATCTATTTAACCTACAACAAACACTGTTTTGTTTTTAACTCATTAAAGTAATGGTTCCGAAGTACTGCTCTAACCTCACTTATGCGGCGAGGTAGTGTGAGGTATACGGACTCGTCGACTCACTAAAACCACCTCGGTGGTGCCGGGGGGCCGGCCTCACCTCGGTGGTGCCGGGGGCCGGCCTCACCTCGGTGGTGCCGGGGGCCGGCCTCACCTCGGTGGTGCCGGGGGGCCGGCCTCACCTCGGTGGTGCCGGGGGCCGGCCTCACCTCGGTGGTGCCGGGGGGCCGGCCTCACCTCGTTGGTGCCGGGGGGCCGGCCTCACCTCGGTGGAGCCGGGGGCCGGCCTCACCTCGGTGGTGCCGGGGGGCCGGCCTCACCTCGGTGGAGCCGGGGGCCGGCCTCACCTCGGTGGTGCCGGGGGGCCGGCCTCACCTCGGTGGAGCCGGGGGCCGGCCTCACCTCGGTGGAGCCGGGGGCCGGCCTCACCTCGGTGGTGCCGGGGGGCCGGCCTCACCTCGGTGGAGCCGGGGGCCGGCCTCACCTCGGTGGTGCCGGGGGCCGGCCTCACCTCGGTGGTGCCGGGGGGCCGGCCTCACCTCGGTGGAGCCGGGGGCCGGCCTCACCTCGGTGGTGCCGGGGGGCCGGCCTCACCTCGGTGGAGCCGGGGGCCGGCCTCACCTCGGTGGAGCCGGGGGCCGGCCTCACCTCGGTGGTGCCGGGGGGCCGGCCTCACCTCGGTGGAGCCGGGGGCCGGCCTCACCTCGGTGGTGCCGGGGGGCCGGCCTCACCTCGGTGGAGCCGGGGGCCGGCCTCACCTCGGTGGAGCCGGGGGCCGGCCTCACCTCGGTGGAGCCGGGGGCCGGCCTCACCTCGGTGGAGCCGGGGGCCGGCCTCACCTCGGTGGTGCCGGGGGGCCGGCCTCACCTCGGTGGTGCCGGGGGCCGGCCTCACCTCGGTGGAGCCGGGGGCCGGCCTCACCTCGGTGGAGCCGGGGGCCGGCCTCACCTCGGTGGTGCCGGGGGCCGGCCTCACCTCGGTGGAGCCGGGGGCCGGCCTCACCTCGGTGGAGCCGGGGGCCGGCCTCACCTCGGTGGAGCCGGGGGCCGGCCTCACCTCTAAACTAAATTTTCTAGAACAGATTTTTAAAATTCAAACTTTAAAAAAACGTTCAGTTTTTGAGATATCGCAAAAATTCTTTCACAGTGGTCTATAGAATCTTCTAAACTTTTGGTTTCGGCTAAAAAAAAAAGAGAAAAAAATCTAACTCATTTACCTCATTGGCGATTTTTAACTCCAAATATCTCGGAAACGTGACACGTTAGTTTAGGATAATATAATATAGAACATTTTTTGCTTGTATCAGTGTCCTCTACCCATATGTACTACTTTTATTGTGCGCGGACACTTTGAAAAAATTTCAAAATGGCGGACGGATCGATATGCCAGCTTCCATACAAAAATGTTCGAACCACTTTGAAATGATTGTTTAATACCCGTGTGAAGCCGGGACGGGACAGGCCGCTAGTAATTATACCTAATGTAATTATTATAATAGTGGGAACATGGGCATCTACCTTACCTGACAGCGCAAGGGTCGTGAAATAAAACAAAAGTTTATAAGTGACAGTACAGTGTAACCGGAGGGTAGGCGTAACTAAATACAAGGTGGTAGTACAGTGTAACCGGAGGGTAGGCGTAACTAAATACAAGGTGGTAGTACAGTGTAACCGGAGGGTAGGCGTAACTAAATACAAGGTGGTAGTACAGTGTAACCGGAGGGTAGGCGTAACTAAATACAAGGTGGTAGTACAGTGTAACCGGAGGGTAGGCGTAACTAAATACAAGGTGGTAGTACAGTGTAACCGGAGGGTAGGCGTAACTAAATACAAGGTGGTAGTACAGTGTAACCGGAGGGTAGGCGTAACTAAATACAAGGTGGTAGTACAGTGTAACCGGAGGGTAGGCGTAACTAAATACAAGGTGGTAGGCAGGTACAGGTAGGAGGGCGGCGCTCACTTGATGGAGCAGGCGAACTGCGCCCGCAGCCGCTGCAGCGACTCGCTCTGTGAACACGAACACCACACCGCCGCCGTCACAACATAGCTCTGAAGATGATGATGATGTAGCTTAAGTAAGCACGAGTACATGTTACTGTCGCCGGGTTACCTTGTAGCGCGCGATGCGATGCGGCTCGCCCCCCCCCGCCGCCGCGACCCCCGCCGCATCCGGCGCGTTGTCGTTCTCTACGTCATCTGGAAACACGTAATGCGCTTATCTTTAGTAGGTACCTTACCGACATAAACATTGCGTAGCGTCGCGTGGGCTCAAGTCTCTTCCACTTCCACATCGGAATTGTGGAGCCGCCACTAGGTTAGGTAGTAGGTAGGTACCTGGGTGCAGGTGTGCGTGTGTGTGTGCGGGGGCGGGTGCGTTCCCGTTGTCGTCTGCGTTGTCGTTGTCGTCTGCGTTGTCGTTGTCGTCGGAGCCCGTGCTCTCCCAGCCGCCGCCGCCGCCGCCGCCCGCGCCCGCGCCCGCGCCTGCAACCGCCGCGCCGTACACAATCTCGTGATGTTTCCAAACAACTAAATAAAATAAACATTGCAAATGGCATCGATCCCGCGACCTAGTTACCAGACCTAGTAACCTACCTAGACTAGTACCTAGTCAAGTTTCTCAAAGTATCCGCTCGGTACACGCACAGATAATATAATGTACACGGAAACTGTAGACGCGTACGAAGTCGCGGGTAACTACTAGTAGGTACATAATATGCCAAGTTTCATCCAAGTTGGTTCAGTAGTTTAGACATGATTGAAACACAAACATCCAAACATCTAAACTTTCGCATTTATAATATTAGTAGGATTGCACTAATTTACTACTAAATAATGGCATATTAATAAATCTAGAATAGATAGATAGAAAACTCTTTATTGTACTGCACCGGAAATTAGATATTAGACATAGTTCTATATTAAAGCGAAGTACAATGGGCGGCCTTATCGCTATGAGCGATCTCTTCCAGGCAACCTTTGGATGGACTGGATTTTAAATGTACGATAGTGACGGTGCAACCAACAAACACTACATTTCACAAACTAAACTAAGTAAAAAGTAATATATAAGTACCTAAACTAATCATAGAATTTAGAATTTTTTTTAGAATGTTCTATGTTTAATTCTGGGGACATACACATTATAGTTTAGGGTTGTTCACGTGTTGCCAACGCAACGCAACGGTGAGAACTTGCACAGGCACTACCTAGTGGACACAAGTGTCGACTCCGAGGTGTCATATTATAATACTAGCTGTCTGCCCGCGTCTTCGTGCGCGCATATTACGTAGGTGTGATTGTATCTACCTGGAACATACAACCTTGCGAACCTTTACCTAATACTAAACATCCCTACAAACACTTACAAATTCTTAAACCCGCTAAAGACGCTACAATCCCACTAAAAACCCCCTATGAAACCCTTAGACGCCTACCCACCCCTTTCCAACCCCTAAAAACGTCTACAAATTTCTCAAAACCTCAACAAAACCTTCAAAACCCCAATAACCCCTAAAACTTTTACAAACTCTTGAAAAACATACAAACCCTTAAAACTCCTACATCATCATTTCAGCGTGTAGAAGTCCACTGCTGGACATAGGCCTCACCCATATTAATCCAAAAAGAGCTATTTTGGGCCCTCCAAGATACCGATTTCCAAGTTAACAACCACAATATAATTTAGCATACAAACGGTTAACCCCCCCCCCCCCCCTAGCCCCCCCCGGGTGTCATTTAAAAAAAATGATAACACTACACTCTTTAGCTAGTTACAAAGAATATGTATACTGATTCTCAAGGCAATCTGTTCAGTGAATAAGATTTTGTTGAAAAACTTTCAGGGGTGGTTTTAACCCTTCGCACGTCGATTTTCCAAATTTTAAAAATTGATAATTTCATGGCCTACTTTTAAGAGTATTTTCACCAAGTTTTATGTCAAACATCCGTCGGATTAATTTTTCTTCATACAAACTTTAGCCCTTATTTTCAAGGGGTTAAGGGTTAATTTTGCAAAATATAAAATATGATCCTCTCTGTTTTTTCTCAACAACACGAATACCAATTTTCAGATGAATCGGTTCACGGAATACGATTTTGCATACGTACGTAAATAGGTTATTTATAATTTTTCTCCATACAAACTTTAACCCACATTTTGAAGGGGTTGAAGATTGATTTTGCAAAATCTAAAACACGCATATCCCTCTTATTTCTTGTCAAGATTATGCACACCAACTTTCAAAACAATCGCTTCACGGAATACCATTTTGCATACAAACGTAAAGGGTTAATTTTAACCCTTCAAAACGTTATATCCAAAAATCGGTTCTTAGTGCGCGCCTACGAGTTCTAAAGAACCCGCCTACCAAATTCCAACTCTATCCGTCCAGCGGTTTGGGCTGTGCGTTGATGAGTCAGTCAGTGGAGATCTTTATTGACCGAGCGAGCGAAGCGAGCGAAGCGTCTCAGTTTCCACATTGGCCAAAAATGCGTTTGTCCGGATGTCTGTCTGTCTGTCTGTCTGTTCTCCTCTACAGGTCGCATTTTTCAACCGATCTGGACGAAACTTGGTACACAGGTTATATGAATTATTAGATTTTTTTTGTCGTCGGGGATTTTTGATTGGGGGGAAAGTAGGGGAGAAAAGAGGGAAAGTTTGCTGTAGCGTTATTTATCGACGGATTTCAATCAAATTTAAGGAGCACACGAAAGATTTCATTCTACACAAGATGGTGTAAAAATATTTCCAAAAAGGGGGACTGGAAAGGGGAAATTATTTTTTTATTTTTTTTTCCCGAAAATTGACTTCTACCAATATCAATGAGACTACTCAGTCCTCTTCGCCTTTATGAGACAAATCCGTAGACACCAGATTCGACCTCTTAGGACCAAGGGAACGCGAGTAATCGCTAAAACTTATACCCTTATTTTGCTCAAAAGTCTACATAAGGGCTTATTGGAAAATTCAAGCACCTGAAATTAGATTTACTTAGCCAGGGGAAAAGGGAAAGTGTTGGTTATTGCACGGTTATAAAGGCTCGCGAGGTCTATGTTCTCACAGGACAACTAGTATATATAGATGTACCTACGTACGCGCCGCGCCGGCGTGGCGCCAGTTTTCGAAACTGACCGTGCATTGTTCTATTGATTCGGGACAGCCCCATCATCATCGACAGGACTAGGTATAGTTTGCAGCAGATAGGTAGGTACGCTTGATATCGTGGTGGTCGACCGGCCGCACCCGCAACGCAACGCAACGCAAGGCAATGCTCCTCGCATGAGGGGAACCTCGCGATGCCCGAGAAGGACAAGCTTAGCAAGTTTATACGTTGACTTGGCTCACGAGATAACCGCCATGTGGGATGTCGATTCGACGATCACTGTCCCGACTCCCGATAGCGAAGAGCCTCGACCAACACCTCAACACGCTCGAATAAAAGCTAATCTCGAAAGTACTCACTGTCCGTGCGGTCAGAGCGGTCCGTGCGGCGGCTGAGCTCTGCGCTGTCGCGGCTCACGCTCGCACTCGCACTCGCACTCGCACTCGCACTCGCGCTCGGCGACGAGTGCAGTGCGTCCGACGAGTCGAGCTCCAGCTCCGAGTGGTCGCCGGCCGCCGACGCGTCCGACGCGCCGCGCGACTCCGCAGACTGCGACGAGTGCGTGCGCGACCTCTCCTTACATCCGACAAGCATAACATCTATTATTTACACGTCCGTACGTTAGCTACCAATTTTTTCTAAAGTGAAAACACCTCCGGATCAAGCGAGCGGAGCGCAGGCTCTTCGCAGGCGGTGGCGCGGCGGCAGGTCTGCTACTGGTTACCGACCTGTCGCGACGGCGACTCTCCGCGTCCGGCGCCGCCGGCCTCGTCGCTGGAGCTGTCGGCGCCCTCCGCCGCCGCCGCCGCCTCTGTCAACACAAGCCAAGGCGCGGTGAAGGAGCGCACCGCGTCACCGTCGCCTCGCCGTACAACGCCGGAGGTACCTGTGCGGTGAGCGCGCGCCGCGCGGTGCCGCAGCAGCGGGTAGAAGCCGCGCGCCGTGGCGTTGTGCGGCTCGTACTGCAGGATGAGCCGGCAGTACTTCAGCGCTTCCGCGTACTGCCGCCGCATTATCGCCGACAGGAACTGAAACCAATTCCGCGATCATTCATCTGCACTACAAGCCCGAAGGTCAACGAGACGGGCCCGTCCTTACCTCGGCTAAGAATTCGCTCGGCGCCGACAGGGTCTCGTTGCCCTCGGAGCGGTCCTCCGGGCTCGCGGAGCGGCGTCCCGCGGCGGCCATGGCGCGCGGCCGCAGCAGCGCCGCCGCCGGCGGGGTCGACGCGCCCGACCCGGCGCCGGCGCCGCCGTCAGCGTTGGCAAGGGGCGCGGCGCGCGCGCGGAAGTGCTCGCTCGCGGGCAGGTAGCGCGTCGCCTCCGCCGGCAGCGTCACCACCAGGTGCCGTGCGCGCTCCGCCGCCGCAGGGGAAGGCGGCGCCGGCGGGGAGGGGAGGCGCGCGCCGCCCGCTCGCAGCGCGGCTAGCGACGCGGTGTCGAGGGCGCGCGGCGGCGCGGGCGGCGGCCAGGTGGCGCGCGGGCGCGGGCGCGGCGGCGGCGGCGCGGGCGGGCGCGGCGGCGCCGGCCGGTAGAGGCGCGAGTTGGGCACGGGCCGGCGGAGCGTGCGCTTGCCTCGACGCGCGCGGCCCGCCTCGGTGGCGGTGCGGCGCGCGCGCGGCTTCGGTTTAACTCCTGGGTATCTGCGGAAGAAGGCGAGTGAGTGCGGGTGGAGGGTCGCGGGCGCCGAGCAGGCGTTGTGCGAGTACCGACAGGCGCGGGTTGGGCGGCAGCGGGCGGGGCGCGGCGGGGCGCGGGCGGGGCGCGGCGGGTCCTTCGGCGAGGCGACGACGCAACCGACGAGGTGCACCAAGGTCGATGACGTCGTCGGCCTCTTCTTCGATTGCCGCCTCGCGACTTGATCTGTAATCCCACTAATATTATACTTAATTGCGGAAATTTGGATATTTGTGTTTCAATCACGTCGAAACTACTGAACCAACCTGGATGAAACTTGGCATATATGTAGTTAGTAACCTGGATTGACACATAGACTACTTTTTGTCCCGAATAATTAACAGGATCTACAGAATAAAATGAAAAAACGGGATTAGCAGCGCCAATTGGCAAGAGGATGATTTCACGTCACGTCAGTTTGACATTTGAGTACGGGTTCGGTGTAATGCCAAGTTTCTCAAAGCTCGGTACATGCACAGACCAGTACCTACGAAACATGATCTCAATTTTATTTTTATGTTAATTGTGTTCACTAGTTATTATTAATTAGCTTTGTTTAGTTTAGTTGAGTGTATTTAGTGCACGCTGTGGCGTCCTGTTATTAGGGAAACACAAAGCATTTCCTTTCGATTTAAGAATGTAGGTACTTGATAATTGTGATTTCCTTGTTGGATGCTCTAAATAAAAAAAAATATATATAATATAATATAATATAATGTACACGGAAACGGTACTTGCGTACGAAGTTGCGGGTATCTGCTAGTAAATAAATAAAAGAAAGATCACCTCGCCTCGCTCATTCCACAGACCAATAAATGCTCGCATTCATTCATCAGTAACGAACGGGACTAACAGGTAGTAGGTACTTATGGTATAGGTGAAGATAGTAGACAGGTAGACGGCAGGTAGGTACTTTACTTACCGAGTGGCAGCGACGGTGACGAGGGCTCGGCGCTGAGAGTGCGGGGATGCGAGGCACTCCTTCCCGGGGGGAGGGCGGGGGCGGGGGCGCGGGCGGGGAGAGGCGCGCTGCAGCGGCTGCGCGCACGCCGCCGTCTGTCCGGAGCGGACGAAGATCACTTCCTTCCCACTAGCCGGGGAGTGCGCGCTGGCACGGCCGACCGGCACCACATCCCGACCACTACAACGAAACGAAACTGAGCAGGATAACCTGAGCCTCGCCCATCAATCATTATTGTTGACTCTAGCGTGACATAATAGATTAGCTACTTAGTAGCTGCACGCCTCACAATAATAACTCTCTTGTATCTACATACCTACCTACATAATCGAGCTGCAAGCTGCAATGCAACCTTACAAATGGTAGGTAGTGGAAATCAAAACTTTGGTTGGGTACTCTACGGTTGGGTAGGTAACGTAGGTATCTACCATTTTTACAATAGGTAGGGTAGGTATTAGACAGTAAGATCGCGACTTCTACAAAACTATCTCTTAGGCACCTACCTATTTCAGTTTTAAATTTTAAATGATTTAACTAATATTCATGTTAAAGTTAAAATGATGATAATAAATATTCATGGACTTTAGACACAACGCCCTCTAGACTCCAAGATGATAACTAAATAGGTACCTACTTAGTGCCTGTGTAGGTATGTTTATGTACTTACATAGCCGTGCTGTGCTTAGTGCCTGTGTAGGTATGTTTATGTACTTACATAGCCGTGCTGTGCTTAGTGCCTGTGTAGGTATGTTTATGTACTTACATAGCCGTGCTGTACTTAGTGCCTGTGTAGGTATGTTTATGTACTTACATAGCCGTGCTGTGCTTAGTGCCTGTGTAGGTATGTTTATGTACTTACATAGCCGTGCTGTGCTTAGTGCCTGTGTAGGTATGTTTATGTACTTACATAGCCGTGCTGTACTTAGTGCCTGTGTAGGTATGTTTATGTACTTACATAGCCGTGCTGTACTTAGTGCCTGTGTAGGTATGTTTATGTACTTACATAGCCGTGCTGTGCTTAGTGCCTGTGTAGGTATGTTTATGTACTTACATAGCCGTGCTGTACTTAGTGCCTGTGTAGGTATGTTTATGTACTTACATAGCCGTGCTGTGCTTAGTGCCTGTGTAGGTATGTTTATGTACTTACATAGCCGTGCTGTGCTTAGTGCCTGTGTAGGTATGTTTATGTACTTACATAGCCGTGCTGTGCTTAGTGCCTGTGTAGGTATGTTTATGTACTTACATAGCCGTGCTGTGCTTAGTGCCTGTGTAGGTATGTTTATGTACTTACATAGCCGTGCTGTACTTAGTGCCTGTGTAGGTATGTTTATGTACTTACATAGCCGTGCTGTGCTTAGTGCCTGTGTAGGTATGTTTATGTACTTACATAGCCGTGCTGTGCTTAGTGCCTGTGTAGGTATGTTTATGTACTTACATAGCCGTGCTGTGCTTAGTGCCTGTGTAGGTATGTTTATGTACTTACATAGCCGTGCTGTACTTAGTGCCTGTGTAGGTATGTTTATGTACTTACATAGCCGTGCTGTGCTTAGTGCCTGTGTAGGTATGTTTATGTACTTACATAGCCGTGCTGTGCTTAGTGCCTGTGTAGGTATGTTTATGTACTTACATAGCCGTGCTGTGCTTAGTGCCTGTGTAGGTATGTTTATGTACTTACATAGCCGTGCTGTGCTTAGTGCCTGTGTAGGTATGTTTATGTACTTACATAGCCGTGCTGTACTTAGTGCCTGTGTAGGTATGTTTATGTACTTACATAGCCGTGCTGTGCTTAGTGCCTGTGTAGGTATGTTTATGTACTTACATAGCCGTGCTGTGCTTAGTGCCTGTGTAGGTATGTTTATGTACTTACATAGCCGTGCTGTGCTTAGTGCCTGTGTAGGTATGTTTATGTACTTACATAGCCGTGCTGTGCTTAGTGCCTGTGTAGGTATGTTTATGTACTTACATAGCCGTGCTGTGCTTAGTGCCTGTGTAGGTATGTTTATGTACTTACATAGCCGTGCTGTACTTAGTGCCTGTGTAGGTATGTTTATGTACTTACATAGCCGTGCTGTACTTAGTGCCTGTGTAGGTATGTTTATGTACTTACATAGCCGTGCTGTGCTTAGTGCCTGTGTAGGTATGTTTATGTACTTACATAGCCGTGCTGTGCTTAGTGCCTGTGTAGGTATGTTTATGTACTTACATAGCCGTGCTGTGCTTAGTGCCTGTGTAGGTATGTTTATGTACTTACATAGCCGTGCTGTGCTTAGTGCCTGTGTAGGTATGTTTATGTACTTACATAGCCGTGCTGTACTTAGTGCCTGTGTAGGTATGTTTATGTACTTACATAGCCGTGCTGTGCTTAGTGCCTGTGTAGGTATGTTTATGTACTTACATAGCCGTGCTGTGCTTAGTGCCTGTGTAGGTATGTTTATGTACTTACATAGCCGTGCTGTGCTTAGTGCCTGTGTAGGTATGTTTATGTACTTACATAGCCGTGCTGTGCTTAGTGCCTGTGTAGGTATGTTTATGTACTTACATAGCCGTGCTGTACTTAGTGCCTGTGTAGGTATGTTTATGTACTTACATAGCCGTGCTGTGCTTAGTGCCTGTGTAGGTATGTTTATGTACTTACATAGCCGTGCTGTGCTTAGTGCCTGTGTAGGTATGTTTATGTACTTACATAGCCGTGCTGTGCTTAGTGCCTGTGTAGGTATGTTTATGTACTTACATAGCCGTGCTGTGCTTAGTGCCTGTGTAGGTATGTTTATGTACTTACATAGCCGTGCTGTGCTTAGTGCCTGTGTAGGTATGTTTATGTACTTACATAGCCGTGCTGTACTTAGTGCCTGTGTAGGTATGTTTATGTACTTACATAGCCGTGCTGTACTTAGTGCCTGTGTAGGTATGTTTATGTACCTACTTACATAGCCGTGCTGTGCTTAGTGCCTGTGTAGGTATGTTTATGTACTTACATAGCCGTGCTGTGCTTAGTGCCTGTGTAGGTATGTTTATGTACTTACATAGCCGTGCTGTGCTTAGTGCCTGTGTAGGTATGTTTATGTACTTACATAGCCGTGCTGTGCTTAGTGCCTGTGTAGGTATGTTTATGTACTTACATAGCCGTGCTGTACTTAGTGCCTGTGTAGGTATGTTTATGTACTTACATAGCCGTGCTGTGCTTAGTGCCTGTGTAGGTATGTTTATGTACTTACATAGCCGTGCTGTGCTTAGTGCCTGTGTAGGTATGTTTATGTACTTACATAGCCGTGCTGTGCTTAGTGCCTGTGTAGGTATGTTTATGTACTTACATAGCCGTGCTGTGCTTAGTGCCTGTGTAGGTATGTTTATGTACTTACATAGCCGTGCTGTACTTAGTGCCTGTGTAGGTATGTTTATGTACTTACATAGCCGTGCTGTGCTTAGTGCCTGTGTAGGTATGTTTATGTACTTACATAGCCGTGCTGTGCTTAGTGCCTGTGTAGGTATGTTTATGTACTTACATAGCCGTGCTGTGCTTAGTGCCTGTGTAGGTATGTTTATGTACTTACATAGCCGTGCTGTGCTTAGTGCCTGTGTAGGTATGTTTATGTACTTACATAGCCGTGCTGTACTTAGTGCCTGTGTAGGTATGTTTATGTACTTACATAGCCGTGCTGTACTTAGTGCCTGTGTAGGTATGTTTATGTACTTACATAGCCGTGCTGTACTTAGTGCCTGTGTAGGTATGTTTATGTACTTACATAGCCGTGCTGTGCTTAGTGCCTGTGTAGGTATGTTTATGTACTTACATAGCCGTGCTGTGCTTAGTGCCTGTGTAGGTATGTTTATGTACTTACATAGCCGTGCTGTGCTTAGTGCCTGTGTAGGTATGTTTATGTACTTACATAGCCGTGCTGTGCTTAGTGCCTGTGTAGGTATGTTTATGTACTTACATAGCCGTGCTGTACTTAGTGCCTGTGTAGGTATGTTTATGTACTTACATAGCCGTGCTGTGCTTAGTGCCTGTGTAGGTATGTTTATGTACTTACATAGCCGTGCTGTGCTTAGTGCCTGTGTAGGTATGTTTATGTACTTACATAGCCGTGCTGTGCTTAGTGCCTGTGTAGGTATGTTTATGTACTTACATAGCCGTGCTGTGCTTAGTGCCTGTGTAGGTATGTTTATGTACTTACATAGCCGTGCTGTACTTAGTGCCTGTGTAGGTATGTTTATGTACTTACATAGCCGTGCTGTACTTAGTGCCTGTGTAGGTATGTTTATGTACTTACATAGCCGTGCTGTGCTTAGTGCCTGTGTAGGTATGTTTATGTACTTACATAGCCGTGCTGTGCTTAGTGCCTGTGTAGGTATGTTTATGTACTTACATAGCCGTGCTGTACTTAGTGCCTGTGTAGGTATGTTTATGTACTTACATAGCCGTGCTGTACTTAGTGCCTGTGTAGGTATGTTTATGTACTTACATAGCCGTGCTGTGCTTAGTGCCTGTGTAGGTATGTTTATGTACTTACATAGCCGTGCTGTACTTAGTGCCTGTGTAGGTATGTTTATGTACTTACATAGCCGTGCTGTGCTTAGTGCCTGTGTAGGTATGTTTATGTACTTACATAGCCGTGCTGTACTTAGTGCCTGTGTAGGTATGTTTATGTACTTACATAGCCGTGCTGTGCTTAGTGCCTGTGTAGGTATGTTTATGTACTTACATAGCCGTGCTGTGCTTGGGCAATGCGAATACCTACGGGGCAATCACAACACAACACAACACAACACAACCGAACATGAAAATTTGTATGAAAATCTTTACTCAAATCTATGTTTGAGTAACGAATTCTTATTCAAATCAACGGCCTAAGTAGGTACGCGGGATAAAAATAATTTGGACAAGGCGCAAGTTTTATTTGCGCATGCTAGTGTTCCAAAAGATTCGCTTTATAACCAGCTCTCCACTTTACCAATGTACCTAATATAGGTAATAACAAAACAAACCAATGTAACAAGAGCTCCCATTTGTAGGATTTTTCATTACGATACGGTTCAGGATAGGCTGGACAACTAATAATTGTGGCTTTTATTTAATTTCTCGAATTCAGTTAACTTTTAGAAGTTGCCTATAGTTTTCCTTTCATGAGACCATTATGGTACAGGTTTTCTGAAAAAATAACCCATTTTTGCCGGGTACTTTACGAGAAACCCGTCTGGAATTAAATATTTCGCACTAAATAATTTTTTTTCTTCAACCAAGTTTTTTAATTAGAAATCTAAATATGACGTTCTTTTAGTTAAGTTCTAAGCTTTCATTAGATAGGTACCTCACTCAATGGGGTAAAAAAATATTTTTGTTTTCATATCCCGTTTGACCCCCCTAAATAGTCCCTAATTTTCAGAATAATTTTTCCGCATGCAAACCCTCATATTGGGTTGTGATAAACTATTACTATTCCAAATTTCAACTCTCGAGCTTCTACGGTTCAGGCTCTGGTGGCGTGTGACAGACAGACGGACGCCGTGAAGCCGTAACAGCCGGTTTCTCGAACGCAGTGTTCCGTTTTTCCAAAACTGGATCGGAACACTAACAAGGTTTAGTTTGTAGGTAGGCAGGCATCTATCTACCTACCTTAACCTATCGTATCGTATTGAGTGATGGAAAAACAAAAGCACACCTTTGTAAATCGATTGCTAGAGCAACAGATTGCCAGTAAAGAATGGCAATAAACACTAGTCAGGCACGACACGACACGCACTGCACGCAGTAGCAGGGGTGAGGGTGAGGCGATGACGATGACGTGGCCGCAGGCTCCAGCCATGGAGCGTAGGTAGCGTGCTACCGGGCTGCCTTCGCGGCCTCCTCCAGCGGACTCGGCGATGCCATGTCTGTCATTACATTACGAACAAAATCCTACGACGGAGCACATACTGCGCATGAGCGATTGTTTTACCCCCTTGTTCCTAAAAACTCCCGACGAACGGCGGGCGACGACGACGGACAATCCGCTCCTCCACTTCTGGTAAAAGACAGCAGCCCTGCATGCACTATCAAATCTTCAATGGTCCTTCAATGGTCCAGACCTTCAATGTCATGTCATGTCACCTAGCTAGGTACGTGCGGCAGAAGGTAGGTAGGTAGGTACCTATCGCCCGGAGCTTGGGGAACTTGGCGGGACGGGGTTGACGTAGTTAGGTACCTACATAAGTAGGTAACTAAAAGTATAGGTAGGTACTTACGTTTTTACAACTGATTTCAAGTTAACCATATTACTAAAATACTATTTATTGCATTCACATTCAATTTTGGTAAATATATAATTTTTTGGGTATTTTTTCTTACATACGTCACACTCACATCCCCTTCATGTGGATGCCATAATGTAAATTTTTGACAGATGAAAAAGTTCCTATACAGCTCTCAGACTTAGGGCGGCTTGCACCAGAATCACTAAACTAGTTTAACAGCTAAATAGATTTAATAGTTTAACGCGTTTAGCGATTTATTGATACAGACACACACAAAATCATTTTTTTTTAAATGACACCTGGGTGGGCAAGGGAGGGGGGTTAACCGTCTGTATGCTAAATTATATTGTTATTATATTAAATTATAATTTAGCATTTAGCACGGTTAACACTGTTAACCGTTAACTTGGAAATCGGTATGCAGAATCTTGAGAAGAAATAAAGGACTTCATATGTTTTAGATTTTGCAAAATCATCACTTAACCCTTTCAAAATTAGGGTTAAAGTGTATGAAGAAAATGTATTCTTCATACAAACTTTACATCAGCAAATAGGTTGCGAGGAGCGAAGCGACAAGCATTAGTTTAACATGCGGGACCGGGACCGTCCCATAAAGTCCCGTTTTCTTTAGATACATTTTTCCTGGTGTTCAATGGGTTTTTAGTGATCTCTAGAGGTTGGTAGGGGTTGTAAGGGTTTGTACGGGTTTTTAAAGATTCGGATGAGACTTATTTGAAAATAAATCTTATCGTCGAAAATACCGCCAAACCTCAAGATGAACTTCTAGAAGTCGCTAAAAACGCACAACGGGTTAAGATTTATGTGCATGTTTCAATTTGTGAACCAATTAATAAAAAAATAAAAAATTGTATCGTTTTTCACATAATATAAGGTAATGTTACTTTTCTCGTGAAAATGCATGAAAATGTTACTTTTGAGCTGTCTCATGTTATATTTGACTATCTGCCACTGGCAACACTGCATTCACAATTTCACATCAAAGCCTTATTACACTATTCAATCTCAAGTCAGTCATACTGACAGTGATGTGACGTGACGAGTTGAATTATTTCGATTGAACTCTAATTATTTTAGTTAAACTGAACCTTGACTCGAGCCGCCAATTGTGTTGACTCAACTAGGTCCGTATGCAACGTAAGTTGTTAGAGAAATTGGTGCTAGATTTTCACCTATATGACTTTATATGCATGCAAGTCCTCGATGCGAGTCAATTCAAATAACTTGAGTTCGAAATAACTCAACTCATCACGTTCATCACTATGCAGTAAGCCTGCTGACTTGAGATTGCAATTGCATAGTGTAATAAGGCTTTGACCACAAAGTACATTTTTTAAAGGGAGAGTGCTGTTGTGTTGTAGACATGGCCGAATTGTTAGTAATTCCATTGAAAAAATCTTCAGACGTGGATCTTGTTAAGCCTCTAAAGAATTTGATCCAATCTACTTATAATAGCGGCGAGAGCAGTGAGGACTATAGCGATGCCCTGAACGAACTAAGTCGTCTGCGTACCAATGCTATTTGGAAAGTGTTCGAGAAGTCTTCGCTTGACGTTATTTACAGGTAGGTACCTACAAGTGTTTGTACTGTGTTTGTACCCAATGACTCATTTGCTAGTTGAATCACCAACAAATTAAAGCATACAACTTAGCGGTTCATACCTTCTAAACGTAGTGTTATTTTGGGATGCATAGGATTAACTGTCCCCACAAGAAACACGAGACATCATATAACCAAAATTCTCCACACACCTTTTTGCAATACTAATACAGGGCTACATGCTCCTATTGTTAGACAGTATAACCAGTATAACCATACTAACAAAACCATCGAAGATATTGATATAAGTATTTAGTAATTCTGCCAGTAGTTTCAAAAAGAAAGTGCTTGAGCACTTTCGCCAACAAACTAGAAGTGAATAATAACACTTTGCATTTTTAGAAATATAATTTTAGTTGTAGCCTTTATGTTATAAAGGTAACCTTTATATATTTTATAATGTAAGTGCATAGATACCCATACATAGGTAAGTAATTAGATGTTTGATTTATATATATATTTATATTTTGTTGTCTACATGTAGGTACTTGAATAGATCTGGATCTCAATGTTAGTTTTGGTTTACTTAGCCTAGTTTTAAGTTAACTGTTGCATTGTGAATGTTGTGTTCGCCTATAATTGGTGCTTGCACTACACATAAGACTACTAGAAAAAGAATATAATGTTGTTTCTGTGCACAACACTGTTGGTGATCCTATTAATAAATAAATAAATAAACATAGAGAATGTGTAAATGACAGTACCAGTACCAGATTAGCAATGCCTACTAAATATTGTGATGCTACTTTTCTGTATGCTTGTAGTTGCAACATAGCATAGAACCTCCATACTCTGAAGATTATTAGCAGGTGTGTGTGTGCGTGCATGTATAGATTATTAGCAGTTGTGTGTGTGCGTGCATGTATAGATTATTAGCAGTTGTGTGTGTGCGTGCATGTATAGATTATTAGCAGTTGTGTGTGTGCGTGCATGTATAGATTATTAGCAGTTGTGTGTGTGCGTGCATGTATAGCTTCATTTTATTGTGTGATTATATATTTGATTTGGTACAGGTACTATGATCAGCTGGTGTCACTGGAAGCCAAGATCCCGCCGCAAGAGGTCCAAGTGCCCTTCAAGTGGAAGGATGCCTTCGATAAGGGATCTATATTTGGAGGCCGGATGAGTCTGAGTAAGTGGTTATATAATTCAGTTGGCTAGAACTTTCCAAATAATTCAACTATACATAGAGGTGACTCTTGGATAGATAAGGAGTGGTATTGTGTGGGGATAGTACAATACTACGATAGTAGAGAGGGACCGGCTAGAAAGAAAGGGCGGCACGACACAGGTGTGAATTAGCAACTGGATTTATTTGTATTGGCTCATACACGCGAGTATATAATATAATGAGATGTGGCATTGTTTCAGCCATCAGTTCGTTGGCATACGAGCGCATGTGCGTGCTGTTCAATATCGGCGCGCTGCAGAGCGGCGCCGCGGCCGCGCTCGCGCTCGACACCGAGGACGAACTGAAGCAGGCGGCCAAGCTGCTGCAGGTGCCTGTCGGCTCCGCTCCGCTCCGTCCGCCCTCGTGCGCTCCTCCACTCACCCGCCGCCTCTCTTGTTGCAGCAAGCGGCGGGCGTATTCGCCTACCTGAAAGCGAACTTAATGCTGGCGGTGCACCAGGAGACCACGCCCGACCTGTCGCCCGACGCGCTGGACGCGCTCGCCAAGCTCATGCTGGCGCAGGCGCAGGAGGTCATCGCCTACAAGTGCATGCGCGGTACGTCACTATCCAATCCATCCAAAGCGACAACTACATACGCATGCTTTCCTCTGAGCACCCTTTTTTTTTGTTATCGGGGGAAATGTGCACACAGACACCTTACCACAGTCAGGGATGCGGCAAGGTAGTGTGAGGATGGCGAACATTCGCCGACTCACTAAAACCACCCCGGTGGCCGGCCTCTCTGCATGTCAAGGGGCCCCGGGTCCTCTAAACACCTACGCCGGGACCCCTATCGCAGTTTGCCTGAGCACATCCCGGGAATGCCATCCATTGACACCCCTGTGCTCACGACGACACCTGCCACCAAGTGTCGCCGCCCTCCCGGGATCTGCGTACCGACCGACCGGAGCCCTAACTCCGACCGATCACAGACCCGAAAAGGCTCCTGTATGGCAGGAGTTAGCACTCACCCCCTCTCGGGGCGGACAGCGCAGGGCCACTGCAAACAGCAACCCCCGCCGTCTCCTTCCCGAGCGCATCAGTCCCACCGATAGCACTCTGCGGCCTCCCGACATTATGCGGCTCGCGTGAGGCGCCCTAGCTCTGCAAGTAGGCCTCCCATCTCTAGAAGGGTGTTATAGGTATGACGGCTGGTCGCGTGAGGCGCCGTAGCTCTGCAAGTAGGCCTCCCATCTCTAGAAGGGTGTTATAGGTATGACGGCTGGTCGCGTGAGGCGCCCTAGCTCTGCAAGTAGGCCTCCCATCTCTAGAAGGGTGTTATAGGTATGACGGCTGGTCGCGTGAGGCGCCGTAGCTCTGCAAGTAGGCCTCCCATCTCTAGAAGGGTGTTATAGGTATGACGGCTGGTCGCGTGAGGCGTTCATCAGCTCATTCATTCATTCATTACTTCATTCACTTCATTCATCAGCTCGGAACCCCGATAGTGTTCTTTATAATACAACTAAATGATGCAACAAGCTGATGGCCCACCTGATGTAAAGTGGTTACCTCGGCCTATAACACTGCATTGCCTCACCGAGCACGTCCACTGAGGACGTGCCCTGTAAGTAATGCCTTGTTTCCTTATTCTCATCTCACTGATCCATTCTCACTTCATTTAGTTCTCGCTTGTTAACCCCCGACGCAAAAACGACGGGGTGTTATAAGTTTGGCGTGTCTGGGTGTGTTTTTGTGTCTGTGTAGTGTGTGTTGTTTTTTTATATAAATCGGTCCAAGATTCGGGGGTTTTTTAACTTTTTAATTTAAGTACTTGTTTATTTCCAGCTTCCTTAATATTTTTGCGTAACAAATTAGGAAACCGTGCGCGTCGGTACTAGTGTAGTGTAGCAGAGCTCTGCATCTGACTTGCGTTGGTTGCATTGCAGACGAGATGAAGGACAGCATGGTCAGCAAGGTGTGCTCGGGCTGCGAGGAGATGTACACGGACGCGGCGCGCGCGCTGGCCAAGGAGGGCGTGCGCGGCCTGTGGGAGCGCGACTGGCTCTCGACCGTCGCCGCCAAGCAAGCCGCCTTCCGCGGCCTGGCGCAGCTCTACCAGGCCGGCGTGTGCCGCGCCAACCGCGCTGTGGGCGAGGAGATCGCGCGCCTGCAGTGGGCGGCGGAGCTGCTGCAGGGCGGCGGCGCGGCGGGCGGCGCGGTGGCGCGCGACGCGGCGGCGCGGGCGGCGCGCGCGCTGCAAGCCGCGCAGAAGGACAACGACTTCATCTACCACGAGCGCGTGCCGGAGCGCGCCGCGCTGGAGGCCGTGCCGCGCGCGCCAGTCGCCAAGCCGGCGCCGGTGCCCCACACCTTCGCTAACGGAGACGGTAACCATACCACTACTCGCATCTCTCTTACGAACGTTTACGATACTAAAGTGATGTAACCTTCACTCTATCACATTTTTCAATACAATTTTGCTCTAAAAGTGTAAGTACTCGCACCCATTATACTTGCGAAGCCAGGATAAATCCAGCTGACGACCTTCGGCATCGAGAACTGGATTCATTCGGTATAGCGAGCATTAAAATGAGGAACATGAGTGAGTGGAGTGCTAGTCCGCCCCGGGGCCCTGGGCCCCGGGGCCCGGGGCCCAGGGCCCCGGGCCCCGGGGCGGGGGCGTGGACTGGAGACGTGGGGTTAGTCACGATGCCATTGCAACATTCAAAAATTTTCTTCTACTTTTATTTTATTATCTGTTTAATACTCAATACATTGACTGCTTTGACATAGTAATAATATAGTTGTTACATCACATAATTGCGGCGACGGCGTGGCGTGCGCTTGCAGATCTGTTCGCGGCGCTGGTGCCGCTGCGCGTGCGCAACGCGCTGCAGGCGGCGGACGCGCGCCGCGCCGACGCCGTCGCCGCGCACATCAACAAGCTGCGCGACGCCACACAGCTGCTGAACAGGTAACGCAGCGCCGTGCCGCTCTCCCCGCCAGCATGCATGCATGGTGCCCTCCCCGCCAGCATGCATGCATGGTGCCCTCCCCGCCAGCATGCATGCATGGTGCCCTCCCCGCCAGCATGCATGCATGGTGCTAACCCCGCCAGCATGCATGCATGGTGCTAACCCCGCCAGCATGCATGCATGGTGCTCACCCCGCCGTGCGCCTCTCCGCAGCATCCTGGCGTCGCTGAACCTGCCGGCGTGCCTGGAGGAGGGCTCGGAGGGCGCGCTGCCCGCCTCCATCCGCGAGAAGGCGGCGGCGGTGCGCGCTGCCGGCGGCGCCGCCGAGCTGGCGCGCCTCATGCAGGAGCTGCCGGACCTGCTGCAGCGGAACCGGGACATCCTGAACGAGGCGGCGCGCATGCTGCGCGAGGAGGCGGAGGCGGACGCGGCGCTGCGCGCGCAGTTCGGGCCGCGCTGGACGCGCACGCCGTCGGCGCAGCTCACGGAGGGCTTCGCCGCCAACGGAGACAAGTACCGGCAGATCATCGACAACGCCGTGCGCGCCGACAACATCGTGCGCGACAAGTACAACGCGCACAAGGAGGTACCCAATACCCAACGCCGCACGAGAACCAGTGCTCGCTATCTATCTACTACACATTGGAAGACAAGCACTGGATTATTTACTACTATAAGTGAAAACTCTTTTAGACTTTTTCGTGCTATACTTCCTCTGTTTATACTCTTATTTAATAAGCTGTTTGTTTTACACGTAAAATAAAAATAAAATAAAATAATTATATCAAACGAAAAAGTCTAAAATAGTTTTCACTTGTAGTACAGTCGAAGACACGTCGACCTCTACTGTTTGGGCTTTAAACCATTACAAGTTGAACGTTGCGAATTGTGCGTGCGAGAGGGACGACACTGTGTGTGTGTGTGGGTCGGGCTGCGCGCGCGCCGCGCCCTGCCCTGTGCGCTCCCGCCCCGACGTACCTCTGCATTGTATGTAGCCTAGTTATGCTTGTACTTGGTGTATAACCTGACCTGTGGCCGTGTCTACAACTAATATATTTTTAGTTTATTTTACATGGAAAACATTAAAAAATGTATAAATAACAGTAAGAAACAAAAGTACCTACAGACAGAGGAAGTATAG
Organism: Gandaritis pyraliata; assembly: GCA_947859175.1. Lineage (NCBI taxonomy): Eukaryota > Metazoa > Arthropoda > Insecta > Lepidoptera > Geometridae > Gandaritis > Gandaritis pyraliata. The sequence continues at coordinate 10,822,410 of OX401859.1, read as the reverse complement.
CACAAAAAGCCTCGCAGACTGTATGTTAACTTGTGTGCGGGCGCAGGGCATCGAGCTGCTGAGCCGCACCGAGGACGAGCTGAACGCCGGAGTACCCTCGGCGCCCGAGGCGGCCGGCGCCGCCGCCCCCCGCGCGCGCCAGGACCTGCTGGCGCTCATGCAAGAGGTACGTGCAGCGTGCAGCGGAGGTACCGCTGCACGCCCTCCGCCCAGCGTGCGGCGCAGCACTAATGCAGCCTCGCCTGCCGCAGGTGGAGCAGCTGAAGGCGGAGCGCGACGCGCTCGAGGCCGACCTCAAGCAAGTGCACCTCGACCTGCGCGACGCCTTCCTGCAGGCCGGCGCCGCGCTACACGAGCCCGCGCTCACGCTGCCCGCGCTGCACGCCGCGCTGCAGCCGCTGGCGGCGCGCGCTGACGCCACGCTGCGCCGCCAGGAGGCGCTGGCACACAGGTACGTCCCTGCAGGCCGGCGCCGCGCTGGACGAGCCCGCGCTCACGCTGCCCGCGCTGCACGCCGCGCTGCAGCCGCTGGCGGCGCGCGCTGACGCCACGCTGCGCCGCCAGGAGGCGCTGGCACACAGGTACGTCCCTGCAGGCCGGCGCCGCGCTGGACGAGCCCGCGCTCACGCTGCCCGCGCTGCACGCCGCGCTGCAGCCGCTGGCGGCGCGCGCTGACGCCACGCTGCGCCGCCAGGAGGCGCTGGCACACAGGTACGTCCCTGCAGGCCGGCGCCGCGCTGGACGAGCCCGCGCTCACGCTGCCCGCGCTGCACGCCGCGCTGCAGCCGCTGGCGGCGCGCGCTGACGCCACGCTGCGCCGCCAGGAGGCGCTGGCACACAGGTACGTCCCTGCAGGCCGGCGCCGCGCTGGACGAGCCCGCGCTCACGCTGCCCGCGCTGCACGCCGCGCTGCAGCCGCTGGCGGCGCGCGCTGACGCCACGCTGCGCCGCCAGGAGGCGCTGGCACACAGGTACGTCCCTGCAGGCCGGCGCCGCGCTGGACGAGCCCGCGCTCACGCTGGCGGCGCTCCTGCGTGTGGTTGTCGTACAATGCGTGTCTTGTGGCAGGTTGCAGGCCGGCGTGGCGGCGCTGCCCGGCGATGGGTCGCGTGCGGAGCGCGACGCGGCGCTGCGGCGCCTGGCGGCCGCACACGACGCCTTCCAGGAGCTCACTGCCAACCTCACCGAGGGAGTCAAGTTCTACAATGACCTCACGCAGGTAACACTCATCATCATCGTCCATTCTTATCATCTTACGATCGTTACTTGAATTCTACTTATCATTTAAACATCGTAGTTTTTCTCTGCGATGAAATTCTAAACCGTAGATGTCTCTGTGGCAGTAGATGTCTCTGTTGCAGTAGATGTCTCTGTGGCAGTAGATGTCTCTGTTGCAGTAGATGTCTCTGTGGCAGTAGATGTCTCTGTGGCAGTAGATGTCTCTGTGGCAGTAGATGTCTATGTGGCAGTAGATGTCTATGTGGCAGTAGATGTCTATGTGGCAGTAGATGTCTATGTGGCAGTAGATGTCTCTGTGGCAGTAGATGTCTCTGTTGCAGTAGATGTCTCTGTGGCAGTAGATGTCTCTGTTGCAGTAGATGTCTCTGTGGCAGTAGATGTCTATGTGGCAGTAGATGTCTATGTGGCAGTAGATGTCTATGTGGCAGTAGATGTCTCTGTGGCAGTAGATGTCTCTGTTGCAGTAGATGTCTCTGTTGCAGTAGATGTCTCTGTGGCAGTAGATGTCTATGTGGCAGTAGATGTCTATGTGGCAGTAGATGTCTATGTGGCAGTAGATGTCTCTGTGGCAGTAGATGTCTCTGTTGCAGTAGATGTCTCTGTTGCAGTAGATGTCTCTGTTGCAGTAGATGTCTCTGTTGCAGTAGATGTCTCTGTTGCAGTAGATGTCTCTGTTGCAGTAGATGTCTCTGTTGCAGTAGATGTCTCTGTTGCAGTAGATGTCTCTGTTGCAGTAGATGTCTCTGTTGCAGTAGATGTCTCTGTTGCAGTAGATGTCTATGTGGCAGTAGATGTCTATGTGGCAGTAGTAGTATAATATCTTAACTTTAACTTAGTAGTGCTAGGTATATTGAAGCCAATCGTGAAGACTTGACACAATGGGCGTTTTTCCACTCACTGGCACACACGCGCGCACACACACACACACACACACGCACACGGCTACGTACGAATACAGAACACAGTGACAGTCCCCGAGCCGGCGGGATGGCTGCCGGTGCCGTCGCCGTGCCGGTGAGTGGAAAATAATGAACTGACGAGAATGTTGTGTTCCAGCTGCTGGTGGCGTACCAAAACAAGGTGTCGGACTTCTGCTTCGCGCGCAAGACGGAGAAGGAGGAGCTGCTGAAGGACCTCACGCAGGAGGCGTCGCGCCCCGCGCCCCCCCAGCCCCAACCCCCCCAGGCCCCCCCGACGCCCGCTAGCGAGGTACCAACGCAACGCTGCTTAGAGACAATGGCTTGCTTGTCCGTGCATCCTCGTACGCAATACAATCACGATTAACTATTTCATCACACACGTTCATTAGGTAGCTATAAATGTAATGTACGGTTCCAGCCGGTCGCCAAGAGGAGCCCCCCTCCGCGCCCCCCGCCCCCCTCGTCGGCGGGCTCGCCCCCCGCCGCGCTGCCCTACCCCACGCAACCGCAAGGTACTAATCTTACAGCTCAGTTGGTAATTAATCTGCCTTCATAGTTTGTAGGTTTCATTGTGTAGCTGTAGATTTGATTAATATTTATTTAGATAGATAGGTACGTAATTGTTTTGTTGTTGTCAGGCATGCCGCTGCCGTACGGCGCCGCCGCGGCGAGCGGCGCTCCCTACGGGTACTACGCGGCGCCCATGCCGGCGCTGTACAACCCGTACGCCACGCTGCCGTACCCGCACCACGCGCCGCGCCTGCCTCCCGCGCAGCCCTACCAGCCCTACCAGTACCCGCCGGCCGCGTACCCGGCGCCGCAGCAGGCGCCGCCGCCCGGCTACAACCCCTACCAGCACCAGTAACCGACACCATCGTGCCTCGCGGGACTGCAGCCTATTACAGTTGCGATCTGGTTTCATTATATTACACAGACGAACGCATTCCTAAGCATTCGTAAAGGGGTTCGAACATTCTTGTATGGAAACTGGCATATCCATCGGCCACCATTTTGAAAATATTTCGAAATTTCCGCGCAGCGCACGATGGAATTAGTATATGTGGGTAGAGGACACTAATACAAGAAAAAATTAAATAGGTACTATATTATCCTAAAGTGTCACGTTTCCGAGATATTTGGGTTAAAAATCGCCGATAAGAACAATGAGGAAGATGAGTTCCGTATTTTTTAGCCTAAATGAACTCCTATTTTATAAACTATTTGTTTTCCATTTTCCATGTATAAATAAAATAAAATAAATAAATCAAAGTCTAGAAGATTACCTATAAGGACAACTGTGAAATATTTTTTGCGATATCTCAAAAAGTGAATTTTCTACAATTTTTTAAAAATTTGGATTTTCAAAATCTGTTTTGTGCCCGGTGGCGGCGGCGGCGGTACAAACTTTTTTCTTTCACAGGTTGTCCTTATAATCTTTTAGACTTTTGATTTAGGCTAAGGAAACAGGAAATAATTCTAACTCATCTTCTTCATTGTTCTCAAATGGCGATTTTTAACTCCAAATATCTCGGAAACGTGACACTTTAGGATAATAATATTATGTGTGTAACATTTTTTGCTTTTATTAGTGTGTCCTCGACCCATTTAAATTACCTTCACCGTGCGCGGAGATTTTGAAAAAAGTTAAAAATGGCGGCCGGTCCGATATGCCACAAAGGTTCTATCCCCTTTAACTTGTAATCAAATTATGGGCATTTGTTATTTTTATATATAGGGGTTGTATTGTGAGTGGAAGATGTAACGCGGTGCAATGCGGCTCGCAAGTAATCATCTATTGATGGGGCATTTGTATTGTAAGGCTCAAAATATATTATCTGAAATAAACTAGATACTAAAATAAAAATTATTAGAGAAGGAAAGATAGATGTGATATGATATTAAATGTAAACAGTACAATCGTAAAGCCGGCCCGCTCGAGGCAGACACTGCACCTGCATGACACCACACAGACCAAATAACATTAACAGGTGACAGGTTCTATTCTAAACAATGTCTATTATATTTGTACAGCAATATTGACGAAGAAGGCCATAATAATGTCAAACTAAGTGCTTTTAGAAGTATCAAATACTTAAACGTGACTTCATCTAAGTAGTTTTACATCACATTGCTTTCTCATGTGATTTAGCTAAACTGTGTTTGAGCAGTAGGCCAACTAACTTGTCTTAAAAATCTCATTGTTTTGTAGCCAAATAGTAATAAAATATATATTTTTTGTTGTATTGATACTTTTATGTAAAATATTACAATGCTTACATTGATTTGCATTATCTTTATTAATAAAGTTTAAAAACAATTGTTTTTTTATTGTTATCCGAGTAACAGTTGCGTAAATACTTTAAAATGTTATTATTCTGATGGTTTTATAAAACCCACGGAAATCCTCATGGATACTCTTTTGTCGCGGTGAGCGACGGAAGAGTTTGGTTTGAATTGTGGTTTTTATATAATTTCTAGAATTCAGTAAACTTTTAAAAGTTGCTTATAGTTTTCCTTTCATGAGACTATTATGGTACAGGTTTTCTGAAAAAATCACCCATTTTTGCCGGGTACTTTACGAGAAACCCGTCTGGAATGAAATATTTCGCACCAAATAATTTTTTTTGTTCAAGTTTTTTTAATAAAAAATCTAAATATGAGGTTCTTTCAGTTAAGTTCTAAGCTTTCATTAGATACCCCACTCAATGGGGTAAAAAAATATTTTTGTTTTCATATCCCGTTTGACCCCCCTTAAAGTCCCTAATTTTCAGAATATTTTTTCCGCATACAAACCCTCATATTGGGTTGTGATAAACTATTACTATTCCAAATTTCAACTCTCTAGCTTCTACGGTTCAGCTCTGGTAGCGTGTGACAGACAGACGGACACCGGAGTGAGTCCATACCTAAGTGTTCTGTTTTTCCAAAACTGGATCGGAACACTAATAACAAACGGTTTGCAGCTATTGTTCCGAGAGCAGCGCCAAATAATAAAACATACTTTGACATGAGGACGACGTGACGTCATTTTCTGCAAAGGACCTAGTAGTTTTCGTGTATGAAGCTGGTGCAAAACGTCTGTCATGCGAGTACGAGCTCAGTGTAATGTCAAGTGTCTCAGTGAACGGTACACACGTACGAAGTCGCGGGTAGCAGCTCGTAAATAATAAAACAAGAACAGTATCACATAACTTGTATTTATTAAATAATAACCAACTAAGGGAAGGGGGGCTGTACTGTGGATTAGCAGTGGCGTGCGCAGCGCAGCCGAGCTACAGATTAGTATTTAGGTGCAGGAGACTCCTCTTTGGAATAGTCACGGTTGGGAGAGTAGAACTGAAACAATACATTGTTTTTATACAATAGGCAAGTTCACCAAACTCAAAACTTATCCTAATGTAATCAATTAAACTGAAATGCAGCTTACTGATTATACACTATCTCATATTACCTTCCAAGAATACAATAAAATTGAATTGTCTCATTTGCCTGATACCTAATGCCATACTGTCTGGTGAGCACTGGTGGTCTAATTGTAGCAACGCACCTTCCAACCCTTTCCTATCCAAATAATTTATGTGTGCAATGCTCTCAAATGGTGAAAAAAAACATCGCGAGGAAACGCGCGGCTTAGTCAGCTCCACATGTATGGAGCTTGTCTTTCCTGAGGATAAGGCCGACTAGACTGAGAGGGTGGTATAGGTGCTGGATGAGCCTACTCAGCATCCTGTGAGTGGCTCTTGATGCTGAATCAATAATAAATATTTATGGACATTTCACACAATGCCCTCTAGTCCCAAACTAATCAAAGCTTCAAATATTTTTTTCATACAACTAAATGATGGAACAAGCCGATAGCCCACCTGATGTTAAGTGGTTACCTCGGCCTATAACAATGCATTGCCTCACCGAGCATGTCCACTAAGGATGTGCCCTATGATGCATTGTACTGCGCCCATCACTCTGAGACAAAGATGTTAAGTCTCATGTGCTTAATATTGGAACTAGATTGCTGCAAAAATACCTTTTCAAAAATACATCATAGCAACACCCAGAGATAGAACAAACATCAATAATTAGATAAATACAAAGGTTTCAAGTGACCAGGTACCTACTAATATAGCTTGCAGTACTAACATACCTTGTACTGCTTGGTTCTGTACTCCTCCCAAGGCTCGGGGTTGCTCTTTTTGTTCCAGGAGACATCGGGGTTGCGCGTAGCAAGGCGTAAGGTGTAAAACACAGCCATTGCACACCCGATACCCGTGCACACGTACAGTGGGATCAACTGCACAATCAAAGCAAACATGTACTAGATTAATATTATGTACTACATACACAAATATAAAATATACCAATAAAACATCTAAAAGCTATTTGTATAAAGAACTATTTGAACAAACAATGTCCCATTTACTCATTTACCCCTTGTGCCCTACCACCTGCACAAGGGATGATATTTTGGACGCCACAGACGAAGGGGTAAAAGTGGCGAAGTTCTATTCGAACTTCGCCTAGTGTTTGTTGTCACCATTGACCCGTAAAAAGATAAAGAACTGAAATGAACCTTATGTTATAATGGGTGGAGCTTTTCTAAACATTGTGCTCTTTCTTGCAGTGCAGTGCATAGACTTTTTGAACAAGGTAAAGGTAGGTACCGATCAAAATGTAACCTCCGTCGTAAGCTAGGCACGTAGGCGTCCAATATCCTAGTTCTATTATGACGATTTCATTAGGAAAAGTTGTTTATACTTATAGATATCAAAATAGGTTAGTAAATTATTATGTAAGCACTGCAGAAAATGAAGCGCAATTCAGAACTACGTATTCCAATAAACTCACAGCCTTGTGTCTTTTCAAACTCTCGATGCTCAGGCCCTGCATGATGGATGTTTATTAAAACAACCACAAGAATTTCACGAGACTTCTAGAAAAATGGGAAAATCGAGAAATTTACAGCACCCACCCAATCAACCAATTTTATTCACTTTTTTTAATTTCACTTCACTCAGTCAGTCAGTCGCCCTCGCCCCGTCTTTCTTCTTCTCTTAAGGCAGCCCGTACACACTCAATCTGGATCGCGATCAATCAATCTCGTTCGCGATTATTCGCGATCAAGGATCGCGTGATCGCGCCACAGCATTACACAATCAAATCAATCTTGATTTCGTCAGTCCGTGCATCGTTACGTTACGTTACCGCCGCGTTAACAACACCTGCCTGATATTTAAGCCACCGGCCATGGATTTATATGAGGCTAGAGCTGTCTAAAATTTAGTGTGAACAGTACCTTAGTAACTAAGGACGTGCCTAGTGAGGCATTGTACTGGCACGTCCTTATTAGTCTATGTCACATTGTCTACTGGACGGTTGTATTCTGGAATTCTCCGATTTAATCGGCGGGGAGCGTGTGTCATCCATCAACGACCATTTTTGTAAGACTGGTACGATCCGTGACTGGATTTCAAAATATTTTGAAATCCAGATCGCAATCCATCAATCTACTTCGTACACGGTCAATCTCAATAGCGATCCAGATTGAGCGTGTACGAGCTGCCTTATAAATGGCCTCTGTCCGTCATTTCGACAGACAATTTTGCCAGTGTAAAGTGGATTATTTGAAATACGATAAGTCAAGTCGAGTCATACGTCAAGTCGTTGCCTGCTGTCATAGCCAGTGCTGCCAACTCAACTGGCCTACTCTTTATCTTTAGTACGCCACCCTCTCCGGTCTTGCGCAAGGCAAGTCTTCTCCACTGCTGCCCAACTACACCCATACATACAGTTATAGCAGGATAGGCGTTAGGCACTAATCCTACTATTAAAAGAATTTAAAAAGAAAATCTTTCAGTAGGTACTTAGGAGTAGGAATTATAATTTATTTATTTATTTTATTTAGAGCATCCAACAAGGAAATCACAATTATCAAGTACATTCTTAAATCTAAAGGAAATGCTTTGTGTTTCCCTAATTACAGGACGCCACAGCGTGCACAAAATAGACTCAACTAAACTAAACTAATAAACTAAACTAAACAAAGCAAATTAATAATAACTAGTGAACACAATTAACATAAAAATAAAATTGAGATCTAAAATTGAGATCATGTTTCGTAGGTACTTAAAATAAAGTGATCATCAGACCTCGGTGTGTTATGGTAAATAATATGGTACAAAATGGCACAGAAAATACAGTAGACAAGCAGTCAAAAACTTGTTAAAATAGGTATAAAAACTAAAAACCACTATTCTTTCGGAGATAGAAGACAATTTCGAATGTGTTTTTTGTATTTAAGTAATGGGTCAGTGATGTCAATATCGTTACTCTTGGATAGAGCATTATAATGACTACAAAGCCTTGGCATCGATGCGTGTTTACCCAGATTAGTTCGAGCATACTGAGTGGTGAAAAGGTTATAGGCAGCTTTTCTGGGGAGACGAGAAGGAGCATGAATCTGTAACATTTCGATTAGTTCAGCGCAGTCAATGGTTCCGTTAAACAACTTATGCAAAAATACAAGATCTAAGAAAGTTCTACGGTAAGAAAGTGGATTCATATGGTAGTGCGCTAGTCTGCTATTGTAACTTGGCATTTTCTTGGCTAAGTGATCACCGTAGGAAACATGGTATAAAAAACGTCTTTGTACGCTTTCGATTCGTTTCGAATAAATGTCATAGTTAGGATTCCAAACAAGGCACCCGTACTCTAAGATAGGTCTAACCAGTGTGTGAAATAATTTTATTTTAGTGGATGAGCGTTTGAACTCCTTACCATTTTTTAACACGAAACCCAACGTTTTAAAGCTCTTTGTAGTCGTGGTTAATATATGTTTGTCAAATTTGAGATTCGAGTCAAAAATAACACCTAAATCACGAATTTGATCTAGCGACACTAGCTCTAATTCCCTTAGGAAGTACTTCGTTGAAGCTGGGCTTTTATTACGACTAAAATGGATGTGGTAACATTTGGACACATTAAGCGGCATCTGATTTTGAGTGGACCAGGTAGATAATCGGTTCAAATCGTCTTGCAGTTCAGTTGTGTCCAAAGGTGATCTAATTGGTTTGATTATTTTCATGTCATCAGCATATAAGAAGACTTTTGAATTTTTAAAACAACGTGTTATATCATTTATAAATGCATTGAACAATATTGGTCCTAAATGGGAACCTTGCGGGACGCCGGAAGTAGCAAAAAATGGATGTGACTGATAGCCGCTTACGGTTACTATTGAACGTCTGTTATATAGGTAGGAAGATATCCAAGAAAGAAAGCAACCAGATACTCCAAGATTGGACAGTTTCTGTATTAACAGAACATGGTTTATTCTGTCGAACGCTTTGCTAAAATCGGTATAGATAGCGTCAACTGGAATTTTGTTGTCAAGGGATTTGGAGAGCTCTGAGGAGTAGCATAGTAAATTAGTAGTAGTTGAACGTAACTTCATAAAACCATGCTGAGAGCCGGTGATGTGTTGCTTTAAGTGCCACGTCAAATGCTCCGTAACTAATTTTTCGACTAAATTAACTACTAAATGACTAAATTAACTAATTAATTGAGTGAGGCTCAGGGAATAACTGAAGTGAGAACTGAAGCTAAATGAAGAATAGTAATTTAAATAAGAAAACTTTAAAACGAACGAAAGAAAATATAAAAACGCAAAAATACAAAAAAAATAGCAAAGCGAGTAGTATCCTATCCTATCCTACTAATATTATAAATGCGAAAGTTTAGATGTTTGGATGTTTAGATGTTTGGATGTTTGGATGTTTGGATGTTTGTGTTTCAATCACGTCAAAACCACTGAACCAACTTGGATGAAACTTGGCATATAGAATAAAGAAGAATTCCATGGCACAATCAAATACTTTTATTAAGCTTAGGAAAGTTATATCTAATACATTTTATGGAAACCTATTCGCTACACATTACGTACGACGCCATGACAGGCAAGACAAGAACGAACGAGTTGAACACATTGGGGTGAGTGAACTAGAGTGAACCTTTTCTTTACTTCTCTATGATCGGTAGCTATGGTCTATGACAGAATACTACAGATAACTTACTCTATTTCCAATACCCCGGCTCAAGTTCAAGTCTAATTTTTTTTAAACTTATATAAAACAAAAATGACTTGCTAACTTGCTAACAAAATTTAAAACAATACTATGGCAACTCTAAAATATTTGACAATCAATCGTATTTTGACTTTGACAATTAACATATGTTATGGTTTCAATTAAAAGAAGAAGAAGTCTCCTCTTGCTTGCTTGTTTGCTAAATCATAATTTAGCAATCTTTGTTTACATTCTTTGATTCATATAACTTATTATCTGTGCTGACAAGGTAGTAAACATTACAATTTACACATTGAAAACTTATTCTAAACCAAGTAATTTACACAAATATTGGTGTCTGACTTTCGAAAACGATTTGGTAAACATGTCAGCACTATTTTCTTGAGAACACACATATTTTATTATCAATAAACCCTTGTTTACTATATCCTTTATAAAGTGAACTTTTATATCTATATGTTTGGTTCTCTTACTATTTTCGTAACTTTCTATCATTTTAATAGTACTCTGATTGTCTATAAACAAATAACAATGTAAGTTTTTGTCACAGTCCAAGTTCTTTAACACTTCGATAATGAACACTGTTTCACTTACAGTTTGTGCTGCTGCGACATACTCTGATTCAGCGGTAGAGAGTGCAACGGTTGCCTGCTTCTTTGAGCTCCAGCTGATCAAGTTTCCGCGGTGAAATATGGCTACTCCACTGATACTTTTGCGGTCATCTCGGTTTCCTCCCCAATCTGCATCTGAAAAACTGTGCAAGTGATTATTTTCTTGTTTCTTGTATTCTAATCCTGTATCTTTTGTTTGTTTCAGGTATCTGAGAATTCTCTTTCCAGCTTTCCATAGAGTCTGTGTTGGACAATGCATGTATCTACTGAGATATCCTGTTGCATATGCGATGTCTGGTCTGCTGATCGTTGCTAGATACATCAATGATCCGACAAGTTCTCTGTATGGAACATTATTTATAATTTCTTCCCCTTCATTAATATTCAGGAAATTGTTCAATGTGTCATTCCAGCATCGTGGGGATTCTTTTAGTCCATATAGTGCCTTTTTTAACTTCAGTACTTTTCCTTCTTTGTATGGTACTCCTTCTGGGTATTTTATGAATATATCAGTCTTTAATTTTCCATTCAAAAATGCTGTTGGTATATCGAGTTGTCTGACTTGTAAATTTTCCTGAACAGCTTTGTTTAAGAATAACCTTACTGTTGTCATTCTGGCTACTGGTGCATAGACATTTTGTGTTGTTTCTTCCTGAAAACCTTTTGCAACGAGTCTTGCCTTTTTAGTATTATCAGATTTTGTACGAAATACCCATCTTGTGTCGATAGCCTTTTGATTCACTGGTAATTCACACTCTTCCCATGTTTTTAACTTTCTATGTGCGTCTAGCTCTTTCTGTATAGCTTCTGACCACTCTCCTTGTTCAATTGCTTCATTGTAGCTTGTAGGGTCTTCTGTCAACAATGCATAGGCTACATTACTCATATCATAGTCTTCATATTTCTTTGGCATTGTAATTTGTCTCTTTGTTGTTTGAATATTCTCTTCTTTTTCATCTGAGCTTTCATATTCATCACTTGATATTTGCTCTTTTCCTTCCTGTTCTATTTGTGGTTGCTCTCTGGACTCATTTGTGTCACTTTGTTCTAAAAATATATGTCTTTCTCCATGATCATATTTGTAGTCGGTCTCATCAAAGCGAACATCTCTCGATATTATTATCTCATTTGTTTTTGGATCCCACAATCTGTATCCTGAACCGCAATATCCAATCATAATCATAGGTTTTGCTCTAGGTTCTAGTTTACTTGGCCTTGGAAAAATCATGCACCACGCTTTAGAACCAAAGACTCTCAGTCTCTCTAGTTGATTCTTTCCAAAGCATATATTGGCCGGTGTGTCTCCATCGAGTGCTCTAGAGGGGGATCTGTTTATGGTGTATGCTGCAACACGGATCGCTTCGCCCCATAGGTACTTAGGTAATGAAGTTTCTAATAACATAGCTCTTACTCTATCAGCTAGTGTCCTGTTCATCCTTTCACAGACTGAGTTTTGTTGTGGTGTATACGCACATGTGGTTTCTTGTCTTATACCATTTTTGTTATAGAATTCTTTTAGTTCCTCATTCACAAATTCTCCGCCTCTGTCTGTTCTTATTCTTTTCACATAAAAACCATCATTATGCAGACTTCTTATATAACTCATAATATAATCTTTTGCTTCATCCTTTCTTTTCAGTAAATGTACTTCAGTGAAATGTGAATAATCGTCTATTATTGACAGATAATATTTCTCTCCATTCATGGTTTCTGGTGTAATTGGTCCACCAATGTCACAATAAATCAATTCTCCAATTCGTCTTGTTCTGGGTTTTACTGTTGGAGTAAAAGAGCATCGTGTTCCCTTTGCTTCCATGCATACTGTGCATTTCATACTTGAATAAGGTACTCCCAGTATTTTCATACCTGCATGATTTAGGTGACCTAGTCTTCTGTGCCATAAATTGGTATCCGTCTTATTTGTGACCAATGCGTTGCCTTTATTCATATTTAAATGTAGAGTAAAAAGTTTCCCATTGTTGTCCACATTTACTTTTACTTTGCCATCATTAATATTTGATGAATTCTTGTTGAATTCAACATTGAAGCCTTTCTGATTTAGTTTCATCACTGATATTAAATTTTGGGATAGGTTTCCTAATATTAAGCAATCGTTTATAGTGACTTTTTCTCCATCGTCTGTTATACCATTTATTTTTCCCTTTTTCTTTGCTGACAACATAGCTTTATTTGCCGTTTGAATTTTTATCTCAGGTATCTCTTTTATTTCTGTCATATATTTCTCATATTTTTCATCTATCATGTGGTGTGTTGCACCGGAATCAATCACAAATTTTATCTCATTATTTACACTGTCTCCATTTGTTACTGCATGGGCCTGTGCCGCTATGAATGATAATGATTCTTTTTCTTTTATTTCTTCTGTTAAATTTGCATTTGAATTTCTATTATCACTTCTTCCTCTGTAGCTACTTTGGCCTCTCTGATGGCCTCTTCCTCTCTGATAGCCTCGTCCTCTTTGATAACCTCCTCCTCTCTTTTGTTGATTATGTGCTGACTTGTTGCCAGGACAGTTTCTGGCAAAATGATTAGGCTCTCCACAGTTATAACAATTTATTGAGCTATTTTGAAAAGCATAATCTTTTGTGAAGCTTTGTTTACTGTCTTTGTTCTTTTCTTTAAGTTCAGCATCTAGCATTTTGCATTTAATGAACTCTACTGTGAGCTCAGCTCCAGATGCCTCCAATGCTGTAATGACCGGCTGATAAGCATTTTCTAAACTTAGTAATAGTTGACACACTCTTTCTTTCTCATCCATTTTACTTCCATTAGCTTCTATGTCTCTGACTATTGTATCAAATTTGTTAAAGTGTTCTTCTACGCTGTCTTGCTTTTTGCATTTTAAATTTATTAATTTTCTTCTCAGGTATAAGCTTGATAATGTACTTTTTCTTTCAAAAATATTTTTTAAATTTTCTATCATTTCGTAGGCTGTTCCTGCTTTTCTTACATATTCTAGATGCTTGTCTGATAACGCTTGTACTATTATGTTTCTTGCTTTGGCGTCTTTGCTCTTTACATCTTTGTCATCGAGATTTATATTTTTCTCTATAACATCTTTACAACTTTTTTCATCCATTGCCATCTCCACTCGAAATAACCAGTTCGAGAAATTTTCATTTTCCAATTTAGGTATTTGGTTTACTTGTGTAGTCATCTTTATATTTTTGGTGTTCTTGCTTTAGAAACACTTTTCCACGCTCTTTTTGCCTAGCCTTTTTCTGTGGTGGCACGAGGACTCCTACAACTTTTCCTACGCTAATCTTTGTCGATCTGACTGACCTAGGACTCTGGGCCCATAACCTATAGAATAAAGAAGAATTCCATGGCACAATCAAATACTTTTATTAAGCTTAGGAAAGTTATATCTAATACATTTTATGGAAACCTATTCGCTACACATTACGTACGACGCCATGACAGGCAAGACAAGAACGAACGAGTTGAACACATTGGGGTGAGTGAACTAGAGTGAACCTTTTCTTTACTTCTCTATGATCGGTAGCTATGGTCTATGACAGAATACTACAGATAACTTACTCTATTTCCAATATGGCATATATATAGTTCGTAACCTGGATTGACATATAGGCTACTATTTATCCCGAATAATTAACAGGATCTACAGGATAAGATGAACGAAAAGGATTAGCAGCGCCAATTGACAAGAGGATTTCATTGTCATGTCATGTCACGTCAGTTTGACAGGGCGTAGTACTACGAGTTCGGTGTAATGAGTTGTAATGTCAAGTTTCTCAAAGAAGTATCCGCTCGGTACACGCACAGATAATATAATGTACACGGAAACTGTAGACGCGTACGAAGTCGCGGGTAACTGCTAGTACAAAATAAAGCGCGCGCGTGCGGTAGGTAGGTGCCAGAGAGCAAGCAATGTCTCTGCTATACAGTATTTTTAATATTATGTACAAAATACACATGAAGCAGTTGAGCTATCTACACACCGTTGCAAACGATTTATAGATAGCTCAACTGATCCAACTCGGTACTACACCCACAATATCATACTTTATTGCACAAAATTACACAAATTCTATACAAAGAGAGGACTTAGAGCTAAAGTATTATCTGCCAACCGACCCATAGCACTCAGTGTCCTTGTGTTAAACGTAGCCAGGGTCATAGTAATTTGGCAGCTGGGTCTCTTCCGGAGATTCTTCGCACCCTCTACCCTGCCGGAACCAGAGTCGCCGCCCGAACTCGGAATAGCGGGGATGGTGAGTCGCCAGAGCCTCGTTCAATTAATTCATTCATTCAGTAATTCAATTCATCAGGGTGCACCACGGGCAGGTGAGGTTGGCTTGGGGGACGAGATGATGGTGGCCCCCACACACCCCTTGATACTAATAAAATTGAATATCTATTTAGTAACTAGTAGTTACCCGCGACTTCGTACGCGTCAACAATTTCAGTGTACATTATATTATCTGTGCGTGTACGGAGCGGATACTTTGTGAAACTTGACATTACACCTCATTACACCGAACTCGTACTGGAATGTCAAACGCTAGTCGTTAGACCAAAGAGGTAGTACTACGCCCTGTCAAACTGACGTGACATGACATGACAATGAAATCCTCTTGCCAATTGGCGCTGCTAATCCTTTTCGTTCATTTTATCCTTCAGATCCTGTTAATTATTCGGGATAAAAAGTAGCCTATGTGTCAATCCAGGTTACGAACTATATATAAGCCAAGTTTCATCCAAGTTGGTTCAGTAGTTTAGACGTGATTGAAACACAAACATCCAAACATCTAAACTTTCGCATTTATAATATTAGTAGGAAATAGGATGGCAGCCAAAGGGCAGCTTAGAAGTCCAGTTCCAAGCTTATCTTACTAGTGTTGAATTCAATCGGTCCATACTTCTATATCTATGACCACACCTTTCGCCACTCACAAAATGACAAAACACTCAACTTCAAACGCAAGACACTGAACACAAGAAGAAGAAGTGAAGAAGAAGAATTAAAATGCCATGATGCCATCTTTTCTTTCTCTCACAATTTGGTATTGTATTTTTTATTTGATGATTTGATTTGATTTCACGTCTGTGATTTCACGCGTAGCGAAAATCAACAAAATAACATTATTTTAGTTGGGAAAGATTATAAATTAAAAGCAGTGTATGCTTATTTCAATGCTGGGTGCTGCTATAGTGAACGAAACCCTATATTACGAATACGAACAGAGAATCGACTATCATAAAGATGAGTTTCCTCTTGTGAGTAATCAAGGATGGCATATATCTATTTTTATCTGAACATTTTTAGTTTCTTAACGTTTTGTTTACGATCGCTTAAAAAGAAAATGATGGTTCTAAAGTTCCGCACTGCCCGTGGAGAGCACCACCCCACCCATTTCTATATTACCTACACTAGTGTAGTGTAGTGTAGTGTAGTGTAGTGTCGGATGATTCCGCAACTCTCCTCACGTTTTAAGAATGGACGTTTTTATAAAGGAATTGTGTCCACATTGACGTAGTCTCAGAGCATCTCCACACACTAATCTGTGAGCGTGTCTGTTCCAGTGGGAGCCGGTCGAACAAGACGTTCAAGCCGAAGAAGAACATTCCTGAGGGCACCCACCAGTACGATCTGATGCGCCATGCCGCCGCCACGCTCGGCTCCGGCAACCTGAGGCTCGCCGTCATGCTGCCCGAGGGAGAGGACCTCAACGAGTGGGTTGCTGTCAACAGTGAGTGGTGTTACATCCAACCTGACCCTGCCCTCCTCGCTCTCATACTTGACTAAATGTCATTACGCTATAATATCATTATCACTAAACATCACTAAATGTCATTACGCTATTTGGGAATCAGAGTTACCCGCGTCCGTAGGAGTTTACTCCCGAAACCCTACACGTGATTCCTGGGTAGTGCCAAATGGGTAACAATCATTCTGGTGGTAGGCTTCGGCCGCGGCTTGTCACCACCCACCGGACGAAGTCACTCCGTGAAGCGAATATTTCGTGTTTCGGAGTGTTGTTCGGTGTAGCCAGCGACACACAGAGGATGTGACAGGTCTGAGTAGTTCTTGCGCGGGTAGGCTAAAGCGTTATGGTCAACTCAGTAGTACAAATGCACCGGGAGACTAGATTTGGAGGGTAGCGGGATCCGAAGCACGGTTTTTTTCCGCTGGCCGACCGCAGGTTTGTAGGGGGCCCAATTAGCGAGTAGCCACTCGTGAAAGGCTGCCCCGCCGCCTTGCGAAAAATCCCGGAATGCTCCATCGTGCCGGTTGGCGACCGGATGAGAGGATCCGATGGCCATTCTTGGGGGGGTTCGGGCGTCCCCGCAGTCTCCATTCTAGTCCCCCACCTGTGCAGGAGTTTACTGCGTGCCGATGAGCTTGCCTACTCTGTGCCTCGCTCAACTGCTGTCTTTCCCCAAACCTAAAACACTCAACACCAATGAAAAAGTTTAAAAATAATAAGTTGTGCTTACAGCGGAAGCACGTCCTCTCACTTCAAGTGCACTTCTCCAATATACGAGGCCTGCACTCTAATCTCGATCCGGTCCACCACTATCTAGAGACCAATAAGCCACACTTGTTATTCCTCACGGAGACGCAGATTCAGTGTCCTCCCGACACAGCGTACCTCACATACCCAGGCTATTCGTTAGAACACAGTTTTAAACCTAAAGCTGGTATTTGTCTGTTTGTTCGGGATGACATCTGCTGTCAGCGTCTGCGTAACCTTGAGAAGCCCGATTTTTCAGTCATATGGGTTCTGGTGGATACTGGCTTAGATAAGATTATCTATGCTGGTTTGTACCGATCACACTCTGGAGACTCTGAGACAACCAGGTTGTTTGATTATATCAGCGAAACGGTAGATGTGGCTCAAGGACGATATCCGGATGCACAAATGGTAATACTAGGGGACTTTAACGCCCACCACCAACAATGGCTCTTCCCTTACCAGAGCACCGACCACGCTGGAATAGAAGCTTATAAGCTTGCCCTAACCCTCAATCTTACGCAACTGGTCGGTGAAGCAACCAGGATACCGGATATTGAAAGTCACACAGCCAACTGCCTGGACCTTTTCCTGACGAGCGAACCGGATCGCCACTCGGTGTCGTTGTTGCCTCCTTTGGGAACCTCTGACCACTGCGTGGTGAGGTCTGTGTCGTCTTACTCGCCGCCTGATCCCTCTCCTAGAGGTTGTCGGCGAATATGGCGATACAAGTCAGCGGATTGGGATGAGATGCGTCATTTCTTTGCGTCTTATCCTTGGCGGCAAACTTGTTTCTCTTCATGTGACCCATCGCTTTGTGCTGACTCTGTTACGGAAGTGATCAAAAAAGCAATGGAGTACTTTATTCCATTCTCTGATGCTTCACCCACACATAGTGCTCGCCCTTGGTTTAGTTCTGCATGTGCTAGCGCAGAAGCGCTAAAACATGCGGCTTATCTTGCCTGGGCTGATGCGCGAAACAGTAAAGCCTCTGATACGCGAGAAAAGAAGAGAGCCTACAATAAAGCTGCCAAGTCCTCCAAAAAGGTCATACGTAAGGCGCGCTTTGATCGTATTGGCCGTATGGGTGCTAAACTAGCTAAATACCCGGCGGGAAGTAAAGCGTTCTGGTCTCTGGCCAAGTCGGTTGAGGCGAACTTTAGCCGTCCTTCCTTACCGCCACTGCTGAAACCGGATGGATCTCTTGCCCATACTGCGATTGAGAAAGCAAATCTATTTGCGACCCAATTTGCGGAAAATTCCCGTCTTGATACCGCCGGCGAAATTCCACCATGGCTTCCTCGATGCGAACCATCGATGCCGGAAATTCGCATCCAGCAAAAGGAAGTGCTCAAAACGCTACGTGGTCTTGACGTGAACAAAGCTAGTGGTCCTGACGGTATTCCAGCCGTGGTGATAAAAGCCTGCGCCCCTGAGTTGTCTCCAGTCCTGACGCGACTTTTCCGCCTATCCCTAAAAGCTGCTGTTGTCCCCAAGTCTTGGAAGCTTGCCAATGTGCAGCCTGTGCCCAAGAAAGGTAGTCGTGCCGACCCGTCAAACTACCGCCCTATTTCGGTAACCTCCGTATTATGTAAATGTATGGAGCGTGTGCTGAATGCAAAACTCCTGGCATACCTAGAAGACAATGATCTCCTCAGTGATCGCCAATATGGTTTTCGCCGGAACCGATCTACTGGGGATCTTCTTGTGTATGCCACGCACATTTGGAGTGAAGCCATCGAAAAATATGGTGAAGCACTGGCTGTTTCACTTGACATCTCGAAGGCTTTTGATAGGGTTTGGCATGATAGCCTTATTGGCAAGCTTTCTGCTTACGGACTCCCAGTTAAATTCTGTTCCTGGCTTGGAGACTTTCTGAGGGAACGATCTATTCGAGTGGTTGTAGATGGCTGCTCTTCAGATCAATTGGCCATTAACGCCGGTGTACCTCAGGGGTCTGTACTATCTGCTACACTGTTCTTGCTGCATATTAACGATCTGCTAATGCCTGGTATCGTTGGGTACGCAGACGACAGCACAGTCGTGGAAAGATATACCTCCAATGCCCAGGCCAGACAGAATGTGGTTCGGCAGGAGAGAGAAGACATGCTGGAGCGCTTGAATTTGAAACTCAAGGCAGTGTCCGACTGGGGTGACACTAATTTGGTCAAATTCAACGCCTTAAAAACCCAAGCATGTCTTTTCTCAGCAAAGAAGAGTCCGTTTCTCCAGGCTCCCGTTTTCCGAAATGTATCTTTGCCAATACAGGACCACCTTGAGCTTCTAGGTGCCTCACTATCACCTGCTCTTAACTTCGGCTCGTACATCGAGTCCAGGGCTAAAACGGCTTCTATGAAGCTGGGTATCCTAAATAGAGTTCGTCGGTACTTCAGACCTGGACAGCTTCTAAGCCTTTATAAAGCACAAGTCCGATCAGGAATGGAGTACTGTTGTCACTTGTGGGATGGCTCGGCTAAGTATCAGCTGGCTGCTCTGGACTCGATTGAGCGCAGAGCTTTCAGGTTAATAGGAGAGCAATACATGGCGAAGACAAAAATCCAGAGTCTCGAACACCGCCGCAAAGTTGCATGCCTATCGATCTTTTATAGGATACATTTCGGGGAATGTGCTCAGGAACTGCATGACCTGATACCACCATCCCCTTTCCACCACAGGACAAGTAGACGCACGGCACAATACCATCCATACTTGGTACACATTCCACCCATTCGCACCAAACGTTTTGGATCTACATTCATTATGCGAACTGCCAAGGAATGGAACGCGTTGCCGTCTTCTGTCTTTCCTGAAAAATATAATCTGGGTCTTTTCAAGGCAAGAGTGAATAGGTGTCTTCTAGACTGTCCTGCTCCATCGTCGGCCACATCGTCACTTACCATCAGGTGAGATTGTGGCCAAAGGACATTCTATATTATATAAAAAAAAAAAAAAAAAATATGGGCTTATGCATATTCACAGAACTAGATCACTGTGGACATGTATGTAGTGGTATGCAAGTGGTTCTGCTATGAAGCTGATTCATTAGTGATTCTAACACATTCAGTAGTTATGTACCTCACTAGGAACCACTTCCTGTGTATTGTTAATAGAATTTGCATAATTATAATGAGAAGATTGTCATATGTGATATGTCCACAATAAATGATTAAGAACTGGCAACAATTTTACAAACAAGTAGCCTTATTTTATAAAATTATAGTAAACAAATATTGTTATATAAACAACAATAGTAGGTATTGTATAATGCGCTTGTAGAAGCCATCTTGAATTTGCATCACTCATCTGGAATCCGTTTTACGCTGTTCACTCGCAAACAGTTGAAAATATACAAAGACATTTTACCAGACATGACATCTAGCATTCGTCTTCCATAAAACTCCCTACATTATTAGTTTAAATTAATTTAAAATTATAACGTTCAAAAATCGCCGAATGACCCATGACCTGAGTTTTCTACACAAAATCATAAATGGCCAACCCGGATGCAGTAGTTTAATAGGTCGGATTTCTCTCTCAGTGCCATATAAATAACCTAGGAAACTAATTGGTAACATTTTTAACACCTCTTTCTCAAGAACAAACATTGGTCTCAATTCTCCGCTTACTAGAATGTGTAAACAGTACAATTAGATATCGCAAAAATCCTGATTTAGATCAGTTTGGCAACTCACTGTCGCTCTTTAAAAATAAATAGCTAATTGCTAGGTATTTGAGTTGTTATTAGTTATGGTACCTAACTGTAATTACCTCACTACAATACCTAGGTACCTATTGATAATAGGTATAATAAAATATTGTACGCCCTAAAAGGGTAGGCTGTTGAAACTTTTTCTACCATAAGATCTCTTCTACACAGTTTTACAATAAATGATTCTTAGGTATTCTTATTCTTATTCTATAAATTGTTTAAGGATTTTTTAAATATTTATCAGACTCTAGTCTGATGACTAGGTAGGTAAGTTAAGTAGTTTTTTAGTTTTATGTTAAGTTAGGTTGAGGACCTTAAAGTTTCTAGTTTTTTTTTCTCTTTTCTACTTTATGTGTTTAGCTGTTGTCTGTGATATTGTTGCGAATGCTGTGCATGCTTGTAATTGGCACACATTCTATAGTATAATTATTGTTTTGGGATTTTTTTCGAATAAATAAATAAATAAATATTCATGGACATTCACACGACGCCCTCTAGTCCCAAACTAAGCAAAGCTTGTGATATGGGAACTAGATGCTGATAGAATACTTATATACATTTTTTTGTAAATACATACTTATAATACATAGTAACACTCAGACATAGAACAAACATCTATGTTTGCTACACACAAATGTTTGTTCTCAGTGGGGATCGAACCCACGAGCCACAGCACGGAAGGCAGAGCTAATACCGACTGAGCTGTGACGCCTGTCAATGAATGTGTATTATGTGTGCTGGTAGGCGTTGCCTATTGAATAGAAATAAAATAGAACAGCTGTAATACTGTAATACAGGTCACCAGGACTCCGCTCCGCAGGATATTATTCACGTCAATAACAAAATTAAATAGTTGTACCTATCAGACCTAGGACCATAGAACCATGTGCTTCATTTTTTTTTATTATTATTTAGATGAAATAATTGAAACAATTTTTTCAATGCTCTAGAAAGAAAAAAAAATATTTTAAATTAAATGAAACCCATGCATTTGCGACATTTGGATATCATGTAAGATCATAGTCCTTGTCAAACAAAACAAATGAGCCCAAATTGGATGAGGTGGCATGGGAGTTCCCATGCCCACCTTCCGGCTCCATCATCAGATCAGCTCACTGTCACCATATTATTGCATTGTTACTAAAGACTAATAGGTATGCCAAATTTTAGCTGAATCGGACATCGTGAAGTGGCTCAAATTCGGCGCAAGATTCGCCCTAAACAAACAAACAAACACAAACATTGCAAGTTCAATAATTATAAGTTTAAAAAACTAGAAAAACCGATTTCAATTCTACTACCAGCGATGATGATGATGATGATGATGACAGTTCATTGGAAATGTTCTAGTGACTATAAACACCACTTAAAAGTCACAGGAAAGCAAATTACGCAATTTCGTGTACGTGGTTGTCATATTTTTTCAGTTATTTCTATTTATAACCCAAAATACTAAATCGATTTTGATAAAAATGAAATGGGACCAATCTGGAAGTATATTCTTTCAGATAAAAATAATTTTGAAATCGGTTCATAAATGACGGAGTTCTGAGGTAACAAACATTAAAAAAAACCGAATTGAGAACTTCCTCCTTTTTTGAAGTCGGTTAATATCAGCTTGTTTGTTTATGTATCGGTAAAATGCATAGTTTTAATTGAACCTGTAAGTGTAGTGTAGTGTAGATCCATCAGAATGCATTGTTTGATTCCAGCGGTGGACTTCTTCAACCAGATCAACATGTTGTATGGCACCATCACGGAGTTCTGCACCGAGGAGTCGTGCGCGGTGATGTCTGCGGGGCCCAAGTACGAGTACCACTGGGCCGACGGACACACGGTCAAGAAGCCCATCAAGTGCTCCGCGCCCAAGTACATAGACTATCTGATGACGTGGGCACAGGACCAACTCGACGATGAAACGCTCTTCCCCTCCAAAATAGGTAACTTGGTTCACACTCAAACATTATTAAGATCCGGATCCTGAATTAAAAAAAAACCGAATGTCACGATTACTCCCTTCTTGATTTGGATTTCTTAAAATAAGAAAGGCTTGCGGCGTTTGGCATGTGTATGTCCCCAGCATGCACATAGAACATTCTAGATTTATGAATATGCCATCATTTAGTACTAAATTAGTGCAATATACCCAAAAACCTAAGAAGATACAACTCTGAAACTGTCTGTATGCTGGAGACATGGGTCTCCGGCTAACACATCTGGTTACAGGAAACGGCTGATCATACGGTAGAGGCTTCTATCTCTACATTTTTGTATCAAATTTGTACCCTAGGTACTAAAAATTTCAGGCCTCTAGACCCAGTAGTTTAAGAGTAATAAGGCAAAATGAACGTGTAAGCTGAGGAGCCATATCTCCAGCATACACATCTGGCTACTGGATGCGCACTTGGCTTCGGCCCGTGCTCATCATTTATAGCACCGACTTTAAGTCGAGTAGATGAAAATCTAAACCCCATAATAATAATAATAATAAACATTAAAGGGGTTCGAACATTTTTGTATGGAAGCTGGCATATCCTTCGGGCGCCTCATAACTCATTTACCTCATTGGCGATTTTTAACTCCAAATATCTCGGAAACGTGACACTTTAGGATAATATAATATAGAACATTTTTTGCTTGTATCAGTGTCCTCTACCCATATGTACTACTTTCATTGAGCGCGGACACTTTGAAAAAATTTCAAAATGGCGGGCGGATCGATATGCTACAAAGGTTCTATCCCCTTTAAATAATCATTACAATTAAAATTATAATAATTTAAAATAAAAATAATATTTATAAAAAATGTTTCTTTTGGCAGAATTGTGACAAAACATTACAATTAAATCAATTTCTATAATGTATCGGTTATTGACATGACAGGCGTCACAGCTCAGTCGGTAATGGCTCTGCCTTCCGTGCTGTGGGTCGTGAGTTCGATCCCCACTGAGAAAGAACATTTGTGCGTGGAAAACATAGATGTTTGTTCTATGTCTGGGTGTTACTATGTATTATAAGTATGTATTTGTATGTATGTATGTTTTTTGGTCCAAGGTTTTTTGTCTCACATCAACGCGCTGGTCAGCACTCACACCTGCCCAGCCTACCTACCTAGTAGTATTGTGTAGGTGCTTATTGTTTTCTTTTTTTTATGCTTGTTCTGTGCTGTACCTGTGTTGTAATTGTGTTTCAAATAAATAAATATCTATCTCTATCCCTCTATTTACAAAAAAAAGTATATAAGTATTGTATCAGCCATCTAGTTCCCATATCACAAGCTTCGCTTAGTTTGGGACTAGAGGGCGTTGTGTGTAAAGTCCATGAATATTTATTATTCTATGTCTGGGTGTTACTATGTAATGTAATGGTTTATAAGTATGTATTTACAAAAAAAAAAAAGAAAATATAGTATCAGCATGTAGTTCCCATGTACAAGCTTTAGTTTGGCAGTAGAGGCGTCGTGTGTAAAGTCCATGAATATTGATTAATGATTGTGTTAGGCGTGCCGTTCCCGAAGAGCTTCCTGGTGATGGCGAAGACGATCCTGAAGCGGCTGTTCCGCGTGTACGCGCACATCTACCACGCACACTTCCCCCAGGTGGTGCAGCTCGGGGAGGAGGCGCATCTCAACACCTCCTTCAAACACTTCATATTCTTTGTACAGGTACATGCCTACCAGTAATAGCTACGCGTGTGCGCTTTCAGCAAAGCGCATGTTCTCGCGGCTCAGTCAGCACTGTAGGCTGAGGCGTGTTGTCCTGAACAATACACGAACCAAACCAAACTTGACAACTAGAACTGAGATCGACAGCACAACTCATAACGTACTCGTACTTAACAAATATATATATATTACAAAACAAATACTTCAATTAAATATTTTACTTTAACCACGAACTTTATAAGATTGTAGGGTACAGTTCCTACAGAATGCTTGCATGACATGTCATGTGCTCTATTTCCTGAAGAAACAGCTTAGTTTGTTGCTAGTTCTGTTCTGTTCTGTTAACGATTGGTGATGTTCTCATTTGTGAACCCCAGTTTTAACATTTGACTAACATCCGTACTCTACTAGACACGACACGCAGTCAGATGATGACTAGGTAGCCATGCACTATGCTTTTCTATTTGTCTTAGTGTCATCAACATAATATACATCGTTAGTAATGTACAAGTAATTACATATTTATTAGAGTTGTAGGATTATGTCTAACCTGTGCTGTTCATCCTCCAGGAATTCAATCTGATTGAGCGGCGCGAGCTGGCTCCGCTGCAGGAGCTCATCGACAAACTGACGGCCAAGGAGGCGCGGTGAACCCCCCCTCTCTCTCTCTCCCTCTCTCCCTCCCTCACACCTCTCATTCACCAACAGCACCTTATTTAAGTTTCATGTTATTGTCTTGTGAATGATATGCGTTTCATTCATCATTTAATTGTAATTATATTTGTTGATGTGATCAACACTTGGAACGATGACTTAAGCCGCGATGAGATGAGTATTTTTTATTATTATAAATGCTAATGTAATTTTGTGATTTGATGTGAATTCGCTGTTTAGTAGCGATTAGACAAGTATCCAAATAAGTTGCGAGAAGCTTCAAGCAAATAGATGCAAACAAAGCGAATGCACGACACGACACGATACGACACGATACGATACGAGGAGATGATGGCTGCATTTGAAAGTGAACGTGGCGTCCCATTTACTGCATTTGTAGTCGGTCACTCGGGTTGAATTGGCTGCCGGCCGTTTTATATGACAATTGCAGAATTGCACGCGAGTGCCACGTGTTGTGTCGACAGACTGCGGACAATTACAATCGGATCCAACTACGCTACGATACTACATTTATTTATATTGAATCGAATAGAGAAGATAGCCTTCCTGTACTATAAGATTTATACATAATGCAAATTATAATATAGATTTGATACAAAAAGTATAAATAAACTAGGTATACCTACATAAGAATTACGAATCATACCAATGTTGGTAAGAAGGAAAGTTAATTAATTGTTAGTACCGATAGTGTACGATAGATTAGCTTAGCCGAGGTACCTACTAGCAGCTGCGCAGTAAGTACCGTGATCATACCATACATACATGGCCATTTGTAAAATCCACGTGTTGGTAATAAGCAATGTTTGTTTTGTAACATTTCTCTCCTAGTTATACTGCTAACTCGGTCTAACGTCACAACACAACGGATCTTCGTCCCTCTCAAGTCTCTGCGCTGAATCTATTTTTTCCGCACAACAGTAGGTACATGCGCAATCGTTTCTTGCGCCTAACTTCACATTGATAAAAATCCGTTGTGTGTTGTGCTTTGCTATTTTGGTTCCTACTTCGCATTTTACAAACGACCCCACTAACATGATGAAGTTGATGTTTATTGACAAAGGCATGTGCCTTTGTCAATAAACATCAACTTCATTCATTCATTCAGTCACGGATGCAATATTGTTTTCATATTGAGTCTCGGATGCAGTATTGCTTTCATATTGAGTCTCAGATGCAGTATTGTTTTCATATTGAATCTTGGATGCAATTAATCTCTTCTAGTATATTTTGATTGACTATTGTACATTTTATGGATTTGATTTAATTTAAATAATAGATATAGTTCATATTGTATAGAACGGTATCGTTATCTTTTGCGACTGACGTGATTTATATTTTATTAAATTAATTTAGCTAGTATCTCGACTAAATAAAAATGTAATATTTAAAACTAACTTGTTTAATTTTATACAAGGAACATTCTCTTCAGCCGACGCGGCGACGTCTATCTAATCGTTATCTTCAGAATAGAAACCAAATGTTTGAAGCAACTGCAGCCCCGGGCTAACGGTAAACTGGCTATGTTTGAAGCAACTGCAACCCCGGGCTAACGGTAAACTGGCTATGTTTGAAGCAACTGCAGCCCCGGGTTAACGGTAAACTGGCTATGTTTGAAGCAACTGCAGCCCCGGCTAACGGTAAACTGGCTATGTTTGAAGCAACTGCAGCCCCGGGTTAACGGTAAACTGGCTATGTTTGAAGCAACTGCAGCCCCGGCTAACGGTAAACTGGCTATGTTTGAAGCAACTGCAGCCCCGGGCTAACGGTAAACTGGCTATGTTTGAAGCAACTGCAGCCCCGGGTTAACGGTAAACTGGCTATGTTTGAAGCAACTGCAGCCCCGGCTAACGGTAAACTGGCTATGTTTGAAGCAACTGCAGCCCCGGGCTAACGGTAAACTGGCTATGTTTGAAGCAACTGCAGCCCCGGCTAACGGTAAACTGGCTATGTTTGAAGCAACTGCAGCCCCGGGCTAACGGTAAACTGGCTATGTTTGAAGCAACTGCAGCCCCGGGTTAACGGTAAACTGGCTATGTTTAGTTAAAGTTTGACTGCCATTTTATTGAATAAAACCACTATTTAACATAGGTCGGTAGGTACTATTGCATTTATTTCTTGGACTATCAGTGCAATGGAAATGCAAAGAAATACAAGTAGGTAATGTGTTCTATGTACAATATTACATAATAATATACTGCAAAAATAATTTTAGAGCCAACATCCTACTAATATTATAAACTAGCAGTTGCCCGCGACTTCGTACGTCGAAACTACTGAACCAACTTTTATGATACTTGGCATATATATAGTACGTAACCTGGATTGACACATAGGCTACTTTTTATCCCAAATAATTAACAGGATCTACAGGATAAAATGAACGAAAAGGATTAGCAGCGCCAATTGGCAAGAGGATGATGTCATGTCAGTTTGACAGGGCATATAATGTACGCGGGAACGGTACTCGCGTACGATGTCGCGGACAACTACTAGTAGGCAATACTGGCAAGTAGTGCTGGGGTAAGTATCATCTTTAAAGGAACAAGTCAAATGGACACATAATTATGTATTATAATATAATATAAGTGTCTTATATTTCAAACTAACAAAAATACATAGACCGTTAGGTATCTTCCGTTTAGATATTAATTATAACAGAACTGCACATCTTGAGTTGTCAATGATAGTTAAAATTCCATTTAAAATGCTTTACATAATCTATGTCATATCTGATCAGGGTTGTAATTTAATTATACAAAGATCACACCGTAGAGGTACATTCTCCAAGAACAGTGCTTCTTCAGTACTCGGGCTATGACGGGCGGCAGCGGCGGCGGCGGCGGCGCGGGCGGCGGACTGGAGGCATCACCGCTAGCAGTCGGAGACGGGCGGCGGCGGCGGCGGCGGCGCCAGGAACGAGGGCGGCGGCGGCGCGGGCGGCGCCCACGGCGGCGGATTGAAGGCGCCGCGCCAGCCCATGCCCATCATGCCTGCAACACGCGACATGCCGCATCATTACATTGGTGTTGCCAGCGCTGGGCTGCTGTGCGACTACAGATGCATGTAGCGTGTCTACGTGTCATTAACAGTACGCACACATGGATGTGGAACAGTACCCTTTGTCTGAAATCAGATCTCCACTCCTCCAGCGCCTCGGGCTCCGGGCTCCGGGCTCCGGGCTCCGGGCTCCGGTATACGTGACAAATTGGAAGTTCGTCCTTACAATTAATGAAGTCGTCTCATTTCCCACCGCGCTTTAATTGTGAACTATCGTGTCGCGTGTGTGTGTGTGTGTGTGTGTACATAATAACTGTCAGTACGGAATAAAGTCCGTGTTTGATGAACAGATTCCAGGAAGTAGAGAATGCGAGGTAGGAGTAACGGTTTATTAGAGTCGTACAGTGCTGTACACCAGATATTCGATCCAGAATAGCAATAGCAAAACAGGCATTTAAAAACAAAAGACATATTTTCACTTCAAAAATTTCAAAAACAATTAAGAAAAAATTTATTAAAACATACGTTTGGAGCATAGCCCTGTATGGGTGTGAGACATGGACAATAACACAAAAAGATAGAGAGTATTTAGAAGCATTTGAGATGTGGTGTTGGAGGAGAATGGAAAGGATTAGCTGGACAGAAAAAGTAACTAACATAGAAGTATTAGGTAGAGTAGGCGAGGAGAGAGCCCTTATAAAAGTTGTTGAGAACAGGACTGCCCTGCTAATCGTAATTGCAGTAATCGACATTTTTGTGATTTTCACTTTTTTGCAAAAATGACATCCCAAGGAGATAATCTATACGTAAAAAATATATTTACACGTTGTTTCTTATTAAAAACATGTTTTTTGTGTAACATGAAACGCAGTACTTGCACCTAAATGTCGCTTTTGCTAAAAAGATCTGCAGCATTAAGCATGTGCTAGAAGATTATGCAGTACTTGCTACGTTTACTGTACAGTACTGCATTTTCATCAAGTTTCTGGGCTTGCGAGCATTACAGTATTACTAAGATTAAATGCAGTACTAGTGTTTATTACTGCAAAATCACCTAGCACGTGCTCAATTCTGCGTTAGTAGTAAGCAATTATTTTCTATTTTCATGCCTGGTACTAGTTAAAATTACCTACATTTTAACTTCTGTCAAATATTTAAGCGACTAGGAAACGAAATAAAACAGAATTTAGGTAGGTATTCAAAAAATAATTTTAATATTTTTATTATTCTTCTTATCACAATCAAATTTTTGTTTTTTTATTCATATTTATACTCAGTCTATAAAACTAGTTTCACAAACATTTTTAGGTATTATAGTCTTTAAACGTACCTTTACTCATCAAGTTATCATTCTTTTGAAATATACAATAAATTCAGAGAAGGTGAATGTAAAGTCCATTGATGTTCCGGACTTTTACAAGTACGAAGATCATTCATCTCAATATAAATTAAAAAAAAATGATGAAAGGACGTACATAATTAAATAAAAATACATAAATAAAATGAGGTAATATTTAGGGGCTAAAACTTTTTATTTCTAAGAGTTTGTTATAAGAAGAATTGCTATTTTGAGTACCTACCTAGATTAGATTTTAAGTGCCATAACTTAAGTTATTGTATATTTCAAAAGAATGATAACTTGATGAGTAAAAAAGGTACGTTTAAAGACTATAATAATAAAAATGTTTTTGAATCTAGTTTTATAGACTGAGTATAAATATGGATAAAAAAACTAAAATTTGATTGTGATAAGAAGATTAATAAAAAAATTAAAATTATTTTTTGAATACCTACCTAAATTCTGTTTTATTTCGTCTCCTAGTCGCTTAAATAATTGACAGAAGTTAAAATGTAGGTAATTTTAACTAGTACCAGGCATGAAAATAGAAAATAATTGCTTACTACTAACGCAGAATTGAGCACGTGCTAGGTGATTTTGCAGTAATAAACACAAGTACTGCGTTTAATCTTAGTAATACTGTAATACCCGCAAGCCCAGAAAGTTGATGAAAATGCAGTACTAAGCATTTTATCTAAACAAGGCCATAAAGTAAAGATAAAAATATGTCAATAGAAAGCTTGATTTTTTTACTATTTTTAGGTTACACTTTAAAAGTTATATAACGGAGATTGCTTGCTTAGATATCAAGAAATATGTTTCGCGCGTTTATCTCGAAACCGCCATTTTGCAAGTACTGCGTTTGCAATAAGGAGGGCAGAGGAGAGGAAAGATGATTGGACACCTTATACGACATGACAGCTTAATCGGAAATATCATTGAAGGGAAGCTAGAAGGAAAGAGAGGAAGAGGAAGACCGCGTATTAGCTACATGAGCCAAGTGAAGGCGAAGATAGATGTCATGTCGTATAAGGACGTCAAGGAAGCTGCCCTGAAAAGAAGAACCTGGCGGGAAATGCATACATTACGCCGACAAGAGCACAGCTCTTAAGTTAGAAGACAGTGCTATCTCTAAATTACTAGATCCTACAACATCATCATTCAAATAAATTTATAAAATACGTTAAACATATATAATTATATATAAAAATAAATAAAATAAATGTTACCAGGAGGGGGCGGCGGCATGTGTCCGTGGGGAGGCATGCTGGGCGGAGGGCCCATGCTGGGGGGCATGCCCATGCCCGGGGGACACAGCTTGTCGTTCTGTACAATTACAACCTAAATTAGACAATCATTTGCAATGCACTTGTCAATTTATTTACATCAACTTTCCTTAGTACTAAGTACTGGGAACGAAAATGTTTTAAAGAATGAATTGAATATGAAAGAGAGAATGTGCCGGAGATGCATAATTATTTACCTGATGCATCGGCGGCGGCGGCGGCGGGAACGAAGGCGGCGGCAGCGGCGCCGCGCTCCCCGGCGGCGGCGGCTGCGCGCCCACCGACGCACCTGCACACGACTCTCTGTTACTGTCTGCTGCCTGCTCCTAGCCTAGCCTAGCCTAGCTGCAGCGGCGCCGCGCTCCCCGGCGGCGGCGGCTGCGCGCCTACCGACGCACCTGCACACGACTCTCTGTTACTGTCTGCTGCCTGCTCCTAGCCTAGCCTAGCCTAGCTGCAGCGGCGCCGCACTGCCCGGCGGCGGCGGCTGCGCGCCCACCGACGCACCTGCACACGACTCTCTGTTACTGTCTGCTGCCTGCTCCTAGCCTAGCCTAGCCTAGCTGCAGCGGCGCCGCGCTCCCCGGCGGCGGCGGCTGCGCGCCTACCGACGCACCTGCACACGACTCTCTGTTACTGTCTGCTGCCTGCTCCTAGCCTAGCCTAGCCTAGCTGCAGCGGCGCCGCACTGCCCGGCGGCGGCGGCTGCGCGCCCACCGACGCACCTGCACACGACTCTCTGTTACTGTCTGCTGCCTGCTCCTAGCCTAGCCTAGCCTAGCTGCAGCGGCGCCGCACTGCCCGGCGGCGGCGGCTGCGCGCCCACCGACGCACCTGCACACGACTCTCTGTTACTGTCTGCTGCCTGCTCCTAGCCTAGCCTAGCTGCAGCGGCGCCGCACTGCCCGGCGGCGGCGGCTGCGCGCCCACCGACGCACCTGCACACGACTCTCTGTTACTGTCTGCTGCCTGCTCCTAGCCTAGCCTAGCTGCAGCGGCGCCGCACTGCCCGGCGGCGGCGGCTGCGCGCCCACCGACGCACCTGCACACGACTCTCTGTTACTGTCTGCTGCCTGCTCCTAGCCTAGCCTAGCCTAGCTGCAGCGGCGCCGCGCTCCCCGGCGGCGGCGGCTGCGCGCCTACCGACGCACCTGCACACGACTCTCTGTTACTGTCTGCTGCCTGCTCCTAGCCTAGCCTAGCTGCAGCGGCGCCGCACTGCCCGGCGGCGGCGGCTGCGCGCCCACCGACGCACCTGCACACGACTCTCTGTTACTGTCTGCTGCCTGCTCCTAGCCTAGCCTAGCCTAGCTGCAGCGGCGCCGCGCTCCCCGGCGGCGGCGGCTGCGCGCCCACCGACGCACCTGCACACGACTCTCTGTTACTGTCTGCTGCCTGCTCCTAGCCTAGCCTAGCCTAGCTGCAGCGGCGCCGCGCTCCCCGGCGGCGGCGGCTGCGCGCCTACCGACGCACCTGCACACGACTCTCTGTTACTGTCTGCTGCCTGCTCCTAGCCTAGCCTAGCTGCAGCGGCGCCGCACTGCCCGGCGGCGGCGGCTGCGCGCCCACCGACGCACCTGCACACGACTCTCTGTTACTGTCTGCTGCCTGCTCCTAGCCTAGCCTAGCTGCAGCGGCGCCGCACTGCCCGGCGGCGGCGGCTGCGCGCCCACCGACGCACCTGCACACGACTCTCTGTTACTGTCTGCTGCCTGCTCCTAGCCTAGCCTAGCCTAGCTGCAGCGGCGCCGCGCTCCCCGGCGGCGGCGGCTGCGCGCCTACCGACGCACCTGCACACGACTCTCTGTTACTGTCTGCTGCCTGCTCCTAGCCTAGCCTAGCTGCAGCGGCGCCGCACTGCCCGGCGGCGGCGGCTGCGCGCCCACCGACGCACCTGCACACGACTCTCTGTTACTGTCTGCTGCCTGCTCCTAGCCTAGCCTAGCTGCAGCGGCGCCGCACTGCCCGGCGGCGGCGGCTGCGCACCCACCGACGCACCTGCACACGACTCTCTGTTACTGTCTGCTGCCTGCTCCTAGCCTAGCCTAGCCTAGCTGCAGCGGCGCCGCACTGCCCGGCGGCGGCGGCTGCGCACCCACCGACGCACCTGCACACGACTCTCTGTTACTGTCTGCTGCCTGCTCCTAGCCTAGCCTAGCTGCAGCGGCGCCGCACTGCCCGGCGGCGGCGGCTGCGCACCCACCGACGCACCTGCACACGACTCTCTGTTACTGTCTGCTGCCTGCTCCTAGCCTAGCCTAGCCTAGCTGCAGCGGCGCCGCACTGCCCGGCGGCGGCGGCTGCGCACCCACCGACGCACCTGCACACGACTCTCTGTTACTGTCTGCTGCCAGCTCCTAGCCTAGCCTAGCCTAGCTGCAGCGGCGCCGCACTGCCCGGCGGCGGCGGCTGCGCGCCCACCGACGCACCTGCACACGACTCTCTGTTACTGTCTGCTGCCTGCTCCTAGCCTAGCCTAGCCTAGCTGCAGCGGCGCCGCACTGCCCGGCGGCGGCGGCTGCGCACCCACCGACGCACCTGCACACGACTCTCTGTTACTGTCTGCTGCCAGCTCCTAGCCTAGCCTAGCCTAGCTGCAGCGGCGCCGCACTGCCCGGCGGCGGCGGCTGCGCACCCACCGACGCACCTGCACACGACTCTCTGTTACTGTCTGCTGCCTGCTCCTAGCCTAGCCTAGCCTAGCTGCAGCGGCGCCGCACTGCCCGGCGGCGGCGGCTGCGCACCCACCGACGCACCTGCACACGACTCTCTGTTACTGTCTGCTGCCTGCTCCTAGCCTAGCCTAGCCTAGCTGCAGCGGCGCCGCACTGCCCGGCGGCGGCGGCTGCGCGCCCACCGACGCACCTGCACACGACTCTCTGTTACTGTCTGCTGCCAGCTCCTAGCCTAGCCTAGCTGCAGCGGCGCCGCACTGCCCGGCGGCGGCGGCTGCGCACCCACCGACGCACCTGCACACGACTCTCTGTTACTGTCTGCTGCCTGCTCCTAGCCTAGCCTAGCCTAGCTGCAGCGGCGCCGCACTGCCCGGCGGCGGCGGCTGCGCACCCACCGACGCACCTGCACACGACTCTCTGTTACTGTCTGCTGCCTGCTCCTAGCCTAGCCTAGCCTAGCTGCAGCGGCGCCGCACTGCCCGGCGGCGGCGGCTGCGCACCCACCGACGCACCTGCACACGACTCTCTGTTACTGTCTGCTGCCTGCTCCTAGCCTAGCCTAGCCTAGCTGCAGCGGCGCCGCACTGCCCGGCGGCGGCGGCTGCGCGCCCACCGACGCACCTGCACACGACTCTCTGTTACTGTCTGCTGCCTGCTCCTAGCCTAGCCTAGCCTAGCTGCAGCGGCGCCGCACTGCCCGGCGGCGGCGGCTGCGCACCCACCGACGCACCTGCACACGACTCTCTGTTACTGTCTGCTGCCTGCTCCTAGCCTAGCCTAGCCTAGCTGCAGCGGCGCCGCACTGCCCGGCGGCGGCGGCTGCGCACCCACCGACGCACCTGCACACGACTCTCTGTTACTGTCTGCTGCCTGCTCCTAGCCTAGCCTAGCTGCAGCGGCGCCGCACTGCCCGGCGGCGGCGGCTGCGCACCCACCGACGCACCTGCACACGACTCTCTGTTACTGTCTGCTGCCAGCTCCTAGCCTAGCCTAGCCTAGCTGCAGCGGCGCCGCACTGCCCGGCGGCGGCGGCTGCGCGCCCACCGACGCACCTGCACACGACTCTCTGTTACTGTCTGCTGCCAGCTCCTAGCCTAGCCTAGCCTAGCTGCAGCGGCGCCGCGCTCCCCGGCGGCGGCGGCTGCGCGCCTACCGACGCACCTGCACACGACTCTCTGTTACTGTCTGCTGCCTGCTCCTAGCCTAGCCTAGCTGCAGCGGCGCCGCGCTCCCCGGCGGCGGCGGCTGCGCGCCTACCGACGCACCTGCACACGACTCTCTGTTACTGTCTGCTGCCTGCTCCTAGCCTAGCCTAGCTGCAGCGGCGCCGCACTGCCCGGCGGCGGCGGCTGCGCACCCACCGACGCACCTGCACACGACTCTCTGTTACTGTCTGCTGCCTGCTCCTAGCCTAGCCTAGCCTAGCTGCAGCGGCGCCGCACTGCCCGGCGGC
This sequence comes from Gandaritis pyraliata, assembly GCA_947859175.1. NCBI lineage: Eukaryota > Metazoa > Arthropoda > Insecta > Lepidoptera > Geometridae > Gandaritis > Gandaritis pyraliata. The sequence goes on along the minus strand of OX401859.1, from coordinate 10,787,261 downwards.
GGCGGCTGCGCGCCTACCGACGCACCTGCACACGACTCTCTGTTACTGTCTGCTGCCTGCTCCTAGCCTAGCCTAGCTGCAGCGGCGCCGCACTGCCCGGCGGCGGCGGCTGCGCGCCCACCGACGCACCTGCACACGACTCTCTGTTACTGTCTGCTGCCTGCTCCTAGCCTAGCCTAGCCTAGCTGCAGCGGCGCCGCACTGCCCGGCGGCGGCGGCTGCGCACCCACCGACGCACCTGCACACGACTCTCTGTTACTGTCTGCTGCCTGCTCCTAGCCTAGCCTAGCCTAGCTGCAGCGGCGCCGCACTGCCCGGCGGCGGCGGCTGCGCGCCTACCGACGCACCTGCACACGACTCTCTGTTACTGTCTGCTGCCTGCTCCTAGCCTAGCCTAGCTGCAGCGGCGCCGCACTGCCCGGCGGCGGCGGCTGCGCGCCCACCGACGCACCTGCACACGACTCTCTGTTACTGTCTGCTGCCTGCTCCTAGCCTAGCCTAGCCTAGCTGCAGCGGCGCCGCACTGCCCGGCGGCGGCGGCTGCGCGCCTACCGACGCACCTGCACACGACTCTCTGTTACTGTCTGCTGCCTGCTCCTAGCCTAGCCTAGCTGCAGCGGCGCCGCGCTCCCCGGCGGCGGCGGCTGCGCGCCTACCGACGCACCTGCACACGACTCTCTGTTACTGTCTGCTGCCTGCTCCTAGCCTAGCCTAGCTGCAGCGGCGCCGCACTGCCCGGCGGCGGCGGCTGCGCGCCTACCGACGCACCTGCACACGACTCTCTGTTACTGTCTGCTGCCTGCTCCTAGCCTAGCCTAGCTGCAGCGGCGCCGCGCTCCCCGGCGGCGGCGGCTGCGCGCCTACCGACGCACCTGCACACGACTCTCTGTTACTGTCTGCTGCCTGCTCCTAGCCTAGCCTAGCTGCAGCGGCGCCGCACTGCCCGGCGGCGGCGGCTGCGCGCCTACCGACGCACCTGCACACGACTCTCTGTTACTGTCTGCTGCCTGCTCCTAGCCTAGCCTAGCTGCAGCGGCGCCGCGCTCCCCGGCGGCGGCGGCTGCGCGCCTACCGACGCACCTGCACACGACTCTCTGTTACTGTCTGCTGCCTGCTCCTAGCCTAGCCTAGCTGCAGCGGCGCCGCACTGCCCGGCGGCGGCGGCTGCGCGCCTACCGACGCACCTGCACACGACTCTCTGTTACTGTCTGCTGCCTGCTCCTAGCCTAGCCTAGCTGCAGCGGCGCCGCGCTCCCCGGCGGCGGCGGCTGCGCGCCTACCGACGCACCTGCACACGACTCTCTGTTACTGTCTGCTGCCTGCTCCTAGCCTAGCCTAGCTGCAGCGGCGCCGCACTGCCCGGCGGCGGCGGCTGCGCGCCTACCGACGCACCTGCACACGACTCTCTGTTACTGTCTGCTGCCTGCTCCTAGCCTAGCCTAGCTGCAGCGGCGCCGCGCTCCCCGGCGGCGGCGGCTGCGCGCCTACCGACGCACCTGCACACGACTCTCTGTTACTGTCTGCTGCCTGCTCCTAGCCTAGCCTAGCTGCAGCGGCGCCGCACTGCCCGGCGGCGGCGGCTGCGCGCCCACCGACGCACCTGCACACGACTCTCTGTTACTGTCTGCTGCCTGCTCCTAGCCTAGCCTAGCCTAGCTGCAGCGGCGCCGCACTGCCCGGCGGCGGCAGCTGCGCGCCCACCGACGCACCTGCACACGACTCTCTGTTACTGTCTGCTGCCTGCTCCTAGCCTAGCCTAGCCTAGCTGCAGCGGCGCCGCACTGCCCGGCGGCGGCGGCTGCGCGCCCACCGACGCACCTGCACACGACTCTCTGTTACTGTCTGCTGCCTGCTCCTAGCCTAGCCTAGCCTAGCTGCAGCGGCGCCGCACTGCCCGGCGGCGGCGGCTGCGCGCCCACCGACGCACCTGCACACGACTCTCTGTTACTGTCTGCTGCCTGCTCCTAGCCTAGCCTAGCCTAGCTGCAGCGGCGCCGCACTGCCCGGCGGCGGCGGCTGCGCGCCCACCGACGCACCTGCACACGACTCTCTGTTACTGTCTGCTGCCTGCTCCTAGCCTAGCCTAGCTGCAGCGGCGCCGCACTGCCCGGCGGCGGCGGCTGCGCACCCACCGACGCACCTGCACACGACTCTCTGTTACTGTCTGCTGCCTGCTCCTAGCCTAGCCTAGCCTAGCTGCAGCGGCGCCGCACTGCCCGGCGGCGGCGGCTGCGCACCCACCGACGCACCTGCACACGACTCTCTGTTACTGTCTGCTGCCTGCTCCTAGCCTAGCCTAGCTGCAGCGGCGCCGCACTGCCCGGCGGCGGCGGCTGCGCACCCACCGACGCACCTGCACACGACTCTCTGTTACTGTCTGCTGCCTGCTCCTAGCCTAGCCTAGCCTAGCTGCAGCGGCGCCGCACTGCCCGGCGGCGGCGGCTGCGCACCCACCGACGCACCTGCACACGACTCTCTGTTACTGTCTGCTGCCAGCTCCTAGCCTAGCCTAGCCTAGCTGCAGCGGCGCCGCACTGCCCGGCGGCGGCGGCTGCGCGCCCACCGACGCACCTGCACACGACTCTCTGTTACTGTCTGCTGCCAGCTCCTAGCCTAGCCTAGCCTAGCTGCAGCGGCGCCGCGCTCCCCGGCGGCGGCGGCTGCGCGCCCACCGACGCACCTGCACACGACTCTCTGTTACTGTCTGCTGCCTGCTCCTAGCCTAGCCTAGCCTAGCTGCAGCGGCGCCGCACTGCCCGGCGGCGGCGGCTGCGCACCCACCGACGCACCTGCACACGACTCTCTGTTACTGTCTGCTGCCTGCTCCTAGCCTAGCCTAGCCTAGCTGCAGCGGCGCCGCACTGCCCGGCGGCGGCGGCTGCGCGCCCACCGACGCACCTGCACACGACTCTCTGTTACTGTCTGCTGCCTGCTCCTAGCCTAGCCTAGCCTAGCTGCAGCGGCGCCGCACTGCCCGGCGGCGGCGGCTGCGCGCCCACCGACGCACCTGCACACGACTCTCTGTTACTGTCTGCTGCCTGCTCCTAGCCTAGCCTAGCTGCAGCGGCGCCGCACTGCCCGGCGGCGGCGGCTGCGCACCCACCGACGCACCTGCACACGACTCTCTGTTACTGTCTGCTGCCTGCTCCTAGCCTAGCCTAGCCTAGCTGCAGCGGCGCCGCACTGCCCGGCGGCGGCGGCTGCGCGCCCACCGACGCACCTGCACACGACTCTCTGTTACTGTCTGCTGCCTGCTCCTAGCCTAGCCTAGCCTAGCTGCAGCGGCGCCGCACTGCCCGGCGGCGGCGGCTGCGCGCCCACCGACGCACCTGCACACGACTCTCTGTTACTGTCTGCTGCCTGCTCCTAGCCTAGCCTAGCCTAGCTTCTTATTTCAAAGTAAGTAATCGTCGAGTCGCGGGTAACTGCGAGTTTTTAATAATAGTTACCGAGCCAGGGCGCGGCGAGGGGTGCCGGCGGCGGCGGCGGGGGGAAGGCGCCTGGCGGCGGCGGCAGCGCGCTCGGCAACCCTGCACAACATAACGAGGTTAGCGCACTGTCACACTGTCTGTACGCGGGGGCTGGTGGTCAGCGTGCAGCGCGGGCAGCAGCCGGCGCGGCGCGGGCCCGGGCGGCACGGCCTCGCCCAGCTCCGCCATCAGGGAGAGGTACTCCTCGTCTATCTGTACCTGGCGGCATGAGTGCGCGCGGGGGCTGGTGGTCAGCGTGCAGCGCGGGCAGCAGCCGGCGCGGCGCGGGCCCGGGCGGCACGGCCTCGCCCAGCTCCGCCATCAGGGAGAGGTACTCCTCGTCTATCTGTACCTGGCGGCATGAGCGCGCGCGGGGGCTGGTGGTCAGCGTGCAGCGCGGGCAGCAGCCGGCGCGGCGCGGGCCCGGGCGGCACGGCCTCGCCCAGCTCCGCCATCAGGGAGAGGTACTCCTCGTCTATCTGTACCTGGCGGCATGAGTGCGCGCGGGGGCTGGTGGTCAGCGTGCAGCGCGGGCAGCAGCCGGCGCGGTGCGGGCCCTGGCGGCACGGCCTCGCCCAGCTCCGCCATCAGGGAGAGGTACTCCTCGTCTATCTTGGCGCGGTTGGCGCCGCCTGCGCCGGGCTGTGCGCCGGCGGGCGCGTGTCCGGGGCGGCGCGCGCGGCAGTCCCGCGCGATGTGTCCCGCGCCGCCGCACGAGGAGCACACGACGCTGTAACAGAGGGCGCGCGTTAGGAGCGGACGCGACGCGACGCGGCTGGGGGCGCGACGCGACGCGGTACCTGGAGGTGACGTTGGGTCGGTCGGGACAGAGCCAGGTCTTGTGGTCGGTGGCGGTGCAGTTGGCGCAGCGCTGCTGGTCGTGCTCGCGCAGGGTGCCGTTGAGCTGGGCCAGCTCGCGCAGCTGCATGCGCCGCAGGTCGTTCTGCCCCTCGGGCACCTCCACGCCTTGTCGGATCACCTGCATCATACAAGCGACTTGAAAGGATCCCCCTGGACGCGCCGCGCCCGGTAGCCGTGCGTACTACTGGATTGTCGCGGGACCGGCTGGTCAGTTCCCGTGTCCTCGCAGGCAGAGTATGGAGTGGAGAGTGCAGCACGTTACCTCCTTGATCTTGTCGACGGCCTTCTTGACTGCGTCGGCGTTGGTGGCGGTGATGTAGGCGTGCAAGGGTTCGTCCTCGCCGGGCAGCGGCTGCCCGTCCTTGCGGCCCACCTTGCCTTCCTTCACGGACCCCTTGCCGCGGATTATTATCTTGGCACCTGTTTCCTTCTCCATTGCTGTTATCAAAAACACACTATTTTATTGTCTCTCTGATCGACGTCAGCTTAAAGTACCTACATGAAAAGGAACAGACCAGTAAACGCTTTCTTCGTTGCCTAGACTCAACTAGCGCATTAAATAGTTTCAAAGTAATTGTTGTGATTATACATTCCCCGCGATGCGATGCGATGCGATGCGATGCGATGCGATGCGATGCGATGGTTAGCATTCTACCGCAGACCGCGTACGCTAGCGAGCTGTCAGTAATACATATAATGACAGATGTACCTTTGAGTGTGTTCCCGCGCGGTCCGATGAGCAGTCCCACGAAGTTGATGTCAGGGTGCTCCTCCTGCGGGATCATCACCTTGTCGTGGACGCGGACCACGGGCGGCCTGCGCACACATACACACTCAGTACAACGAGAACGGACATGCTCTACATTACAAAAAAAAAACATTATACAGCGTTAGATAATCTTTGTATCACCATTTAGCCACAGGACTATGTAGCGTCCTGAATGGATCATGTGTTGTACATTTACCGGAGCCCGCTCGCGTGCTGGTAATGCACTATGTTCCTGTGTGCACACTGGTAGCTGTACGTACTTGTGGTCGGGGCTGATGTTGTGCATGGTCTGCACGAGCGCGTGGCGCTGCTCCTCCAGCTTGCGCCGCGTGCGGTACTCGCGCGTGTTCAGTAGCTGTACGTACTTGTAGTCTGGCGGAGGCTTGAAGTCTGGGTTGATGTTGTGCATGGTCTGCACGAGCGCGTGGCGCTGCTCCTCCAGCTTGCGCCGCGTGCGGTACTCGCGCGTGTTCAGTAGCTGTACGTACTTGTAGTCTGGCGGAGGCTTGAAGTCTGGGTTGATGTTGTGCATGGTCTGCACGAGCGCGTGGCGCTGCTCCTCCAGCTTGCGCCGCGTGCGGTACTCGCGCGTGTTCAGTAGCTGTACGTACTTGTAGTCTGGCGGAGGCTTGAAGTCTGGGTTGATGTTGTGCATGGTCTGCACGAGCGCGTGGCGCTGCTCCTCCAGCTTGCGCCGCGTGCGGTACTCGCGCGTGTTCAGTAGCTGTACGTACTTGTAGTCTGGCGGAGGCTTGAAGTCTGGGTTGATGTTGTGCATGGTCTGCACGAGCGCGTGGCGCTGCTCCTCCAGCTTGCGGCGCGTGCGGTACTCGCGCGTGTTCAGTAGCTGTACGTACTTGTAGTCTGGCGGAGGCTTGAAGTCTGGGTTGATGTTGTGCATGGTCTGCACGAGCGCGTGGCGCTGCTCCTCCAGCTTGCGGCGCGTGCGGTACTCGCGCGTGTTCAGCCGCTTGCCGTCCGTCGAGTAGATCGGCTCCGGCGACGGCGACCTGCGAACATGCGTTATGTACTGGCAAGCCATCCCGTACCCGACCCTACGCTACGCTACACCCTAACCGTTACCCTACAGCCCTAGAAGACAACTTTTGGATTAGATTAAACCTGAAATTTCAATCGGATTAGTCCTGAAAATAACTTGATTAGCGGCTGAAAAGAGTCTGATTAGGTTAAGTTGTATAGATTAGATCGTGTGTCGCTCGGCGCCACGCCCCGCCAGAGGGCGCGGGTCGGTCGGGGCGCGCCGCGCCGCTGGAGGCTGAATGCAAAATCATTTTATTATCATTCATTAGTAAACTCATTCGTCGCTTTTGAATTGAAGTTTCACGTTTAAAATGGTCCAAAATTTTAACTAGGATGGCAAAGTTCTAAGCTCATCGACATAAATATAAATGTCGTCGTAACAGCCGATCGTAAACTTTACCACGACGCAACCCTGCACTGGGTTTAACGCGTTTGTTAAACAATAGCCACGTCATCGAAAGTACGCGTGCGCCGGCGTCTATCTCTCTGCAAAATTAAAATAAGTAGTGTCGTTAACGGGACGCGGGCGCGGCTCGCGCCTCCTTCTAACTATGCTCTCTTTATATTGAGTTCGAGTCGGTTCGTCACCGAGTGCTAGTCGTGGTACATCTCTTCATTGTTCGTAGAACGCTTAGTTAGACAACAGGATGCGATACTGGCGCGGTGCGCGGTGCAGTTACCTCTCGTCCAGGTTGTGCGGGATGCCCAGGTCCCCGGAGCGCAGCTTGCGGCTGACCTCCTCGATCTGCAGCTGCACTGCAATGGAACGGGTTAGGCACCGCCAACAACAAACGCATTAGAACCCCGCGGAGTGCGCGTCACCACCACTCCGGACCACGGCACCACTCCGTGCCACGGCACCACTCCGTGCCACGGCACCACTCCGTGCCACGCCACCACTCCGTGCCACGGCACGCCTGCGGGCTCCGCGCCGAGGGACGTTACTCTACATTACGCTTTAAGCCTGCAAGCCCGCTTCCAGCGACTCGGATCTTTTGTCGAAGCGATATTTGTAGCATTATTTAGGATGACATTATCACATGGAGCAAAGAGTTGTCATTGCAAAGGAGTGCCCCGGCAGGCGCGGCAGCACGCCCTCTCTGCGCATGCTGCCGTGGCCTGCGGCAGGCGCGGCAGCACGCCCTCTCTGCGCATGCTGCCGTGGCCTGCGGCAGGCGCGGCAGCACGCCCTCTCTGCGCATGCTGCCGTGGCCTGCGGCAGGCGCGGCAGCACGCCCTCTCTGCGCATGCTGCCGTGGCCTGCGACAGGCGCGGCAGCACGCCCTCTCTGCGCATGCTGCCGTGGCCTGCGACAGGCGCGGCAGCACGCCCTCTCTGCGCATGCTGCCGTGGCCTGCGACAGGCGCGGCAGCACGCCCTCTCTGCGCATGCTGCCGTGGCCTGCGACAGGCGCGGCAGCACGCCCTCTCTGCGCATGCTGCCGTGGCCTGCGGCAGGCGCGGCAGCACGCCCTCTCTGCGCATGCTGCCGTGGCCTGCGACAGGCGCGGCAGCACGCCCTCTCTGCGCATGCTGCCGTGGCCTGCGACAGGCGCCGACAGTTACAGCTCGGCTCGGTTACATATTCAATCATTACAGCTGAAATTATGGACGCATTAGATAAAAGAAATTACTTTCAAAATAAAATGATGAAAGGTCATTCTGAATAGCGATGTTTGTTTGTTGTTGACTCCATTAACGTGAATAGTGATGCACGTCGCCACTCAGATTCACCTTTCAACATATTACTTGGGTATTATTATTATTACCACCATAATATAATACTTAATAGTAATGGACGAATAAGTTATTATAAAACAGAAAACATTAACATTAATGAACCTGCAATTACAAAAAGTTCGTAAATATAATAATTGAGATGTGGTACATTCAGTACATCTACTGAACAGCAAAGTGTTAATGTTGCCACATTACTGTATCATGCTCACGGACTCAAACCAAAATAGTCTCAATACTTCCAACTTATTTACAGTTTTTGATAAAACAAACAAATGAATACGGCACATACTAATGCATGGGACACGGTGAAGATGAACAGAAGGTACAGTCAGTAATGCATGGGACACGGTGAAGATGAACAGAAGGTACAGTCAGTAATGCATGGGACACGGTGAAGATGAACAGAAGGTACAGTCAGTAATGCATGGGACACGGTGAAGATGAACAGAAGGTAGTCAGTAATGCATGGGACACGGTGAAGATGAACAGAAGGTACAGTCAGTAATGCATGGGACACGGTGAAGATGAACAGAAGGTACAGTCAGTAATGCATGGGACACGGTGAAGATGAACAGAAGGTACAGTCAGTAATGCATGGGACACGGTGAAGATGAACAGAAGGTACAGTCAGTAATGCATGGGACACGGTGAAGATGAACAGAAGGTACAGTCAGTAATGCATGGGACACGGTGAAGATGAACAGAAGGTACAGTCAGTAATGCATGGGACACGGTGAAGATGAACAGAAGGTAGTCAGTAATGCATGGGACACGGTGAAGATGAACAGAAGGTACAGTCAGTAATGCATGGGACACGGTGAAGATGAACAGAAGGTACAGTCAGTAATGCATGGGACACGGTGAAGATGAACAGAAGGTACAGTCAGTAATGCATGGGACACGGTGAAGATGAACAGAAGGTACAGTCAGTAATGCATGGGACACGGTGAAGATGAACAGAAGGTAGTCAGTAATGCATGGGACACGGTGAAGATGAACAGAAGGTACAGTCAGTAATGCATGGGACACGGTGAAGATGAACAGAAGGTACAGTCAGTAATGCATGGGACACGGTGAAGATGAACAGAAGGTACAGTCAGTAATGCATGGGACACGGTGAAGATGAACAGAAGGTAGTCAGTAATGCATGGGACACGGTGAAGATGAACAGAAGGTACAGTCAGTAATGCATGGGACACGGTGAAGATGAACAGAAGGTACAGTCAGTAATGCATGGGACACGGTGAAGATGAACAGAAGGTACAGTCAGTAATGCATGGGACACGGTGAAGATGAACAGAAGGTACAGTCAGTAATGCATGGGACACGGTGAAGATGAACAGAAGGTAGTCAGTAATGCATGGGACACGGTGAAGATGAACAGAAGGTACAGTCAGTAATGCATGGGACACGGTGAAGATGAACAGAAGGTACAGTCAGTAATGCATGGGACACGGTGAAGATGAACAGAAGGTACAGTCAGTAATGCATGGGACACGGTGAAGATGAACAGAAGGTACAGTCAGTAATGCATGGGACACGGTGAAGATGAACAGAAGGTAGTCAGTAATGCATGGGACACGGTGAAGATGAACAGAAGGTACAGTCAGTAATGCATGGGACACGGTGAAGATGAACAGAAGGTACAGTCAGTAATGCATGGGACACGGTGAAGATGAACAGAAGGTACAGTCAGTAATGCATGGGACACGGTGAAGATGAACAGAAGGTAGTCAGTAATGCATGGGACACGGTGAAGATGAACAGAAGGTACAGTCAGTAATGCATGGGACACGGTGAAGATGAACAGAAGGTACAGTCAGTAATGCATGGGACACGGTGAAGATGAACAGAAGGTACAGTCAGTAATGCATGGGACACGGTGAAGATGAACAGAAGGTAGTCAGTAATGCATGGGACACGGTGAAGATGAACAGAAGGTACAGTCAGTAATGCATGGGACACGGTGAAGATGAACAGAAGGTACAGTCAGTAATGCATGGGACACGGTGAAGATGAACAGAAGGTACAGTCAGTAATGCATGGGACACGGTGAAGATGAACAGAAGGTACAGTCAGTAATGCATGGGACACGGTGAAGATGAACAGAAGGTAGTCAGTAATGCATGGGACACGGTGAAGATGAACAGAAGGTACAGTCAGTAATGCATGGGACACAGTGAAGGTTTTGGACGTAAAAATCTAGCGATATACATTAAAAAAATACGTTCATCTTCCTCATTCAAATTAATCATTTACAATTCATGCTTAATTATCCTAAACCATGCGCTAGGAATTGAAACTATTAAAATTTTTGAATCAACCAATTAAAAGTTTATACTAAGTAGATATATTGTTTTTTTTATTATTACTACATTTTTAATATTTTGTAAGTACCTACATAAAATAGTATTTAATGTTGCCACACAACATTATATTAGGTCCTTACATATGAAATTGGCGTTTTGTCGTACTGGCCACTTTGATCCGTTAAATATCTTCATAAAGGCCATGGGGCAATGCAGGTCTCCACTCGCATCAATATAATATGGCTATAAATTAGTTTTGTTATTTTTAAGTAGTTATTTGTTCTATCGAAATCTCTATTGCAGCGGGAATTATAAAAATGCGATATAAAGTCATTATTTTGATGACACGACAAGAAAACGGGACTGTGACATCTTTTTTCCTTCATAATATAAGGTTAGAAAAGTCTAAAGACTCCTTGGACAGTTTGCTGACTCACAAGGCAGATGAACTCCGAACTAAAAAACATTTTTTTTTTGCTTGAGGTAGGTACCTACTTAAATAAAATAAAATATTTTTTTTTGTAAACACCTATATAGGTACTTACCTAGGTAGGTATCTAACAAAACAAGTGACAATATAGCTAATAAAATAAACATGAAGTATTATTTAGATTAGGTAAAACCTTCTTTTTCAATCACAACAGGCCATGTAAAACTTTTTTAAAAAAAAGAACGTCCCTCTATATTTTTTGTGGGAGTTCTGATAGAACTTGAAAAACGCACGCATTTATACTTTTTATCTGGCTTTTCTTTCATTGATTTTCCGGATTTTTAGCCAATAAAAATATGGAAAATACCGATAAGAAGTATGAGAACGGTGCATCAACAATATGTTTAGGCCCTAGAAGGAGAAGATTGTTGGTGCAGGCTCAACCAGTTAATATTGTTGAAGCTGTGTCATTGTGGATAACCCCAATTCAGGTATGTTTGTGCTATTTTATATTATTTTCATGAGACGAGTGACGAAACAAGTCCACTCCACGGAGGACGTACCCTTTGTGGCATTGTAGCGCGTCTATGTCAGACGCTCAGCGAACTATACAGAGCTATGACAGGATTGACGTCACGTACGTCAGACCAAGCGAACTAGCTCTCGGGTCAATTATTGATACATCTTTTTTGAGTGCAGTAAAGTGAAAGCCTTGATCGAAATATTGATCATATTAATGTAAATACCAAGTACAAGTGTTATCACGATCGAAAACCACATATTAATCGATTTATAAGCAAAAATAAAAAGTGGAGTGTTACACCTACCCTAAAGTAAAAAAAAAAAAAGTTGAACGTAAAAGTATCAAACTTATTTTTAACTCACCTTTTTGTGCTTTACGAGATTGAATAATATACTGACTAGTAAGTAGTAGTCATGGTTAAGTGTGGTTCCTGCGGTAAATACCTATCCACGTCGGATAGTGTTAAATGCACTAAATGTCCTGCGGCATTTCATCGGACCTGCGTATCGGTCTCCGCCACGGGCCCCGTGAGTCCCTCCTGGCTGTGTCCAGGATGCAAGCTTAAAACCCCAAGGGATAACCCCGCCCCGGTCGGGAAAGATACTACAGAGATGTGCGGCGGCGACGCCGATCAGCATCGCGCTGCCAGCACGGGCACCGCGGTTACTAGCGCAAGCACTAGTAGCAGACAAGTGGCCCCTGTCGCCGATATGCAGACTGCACAAGTACATGATGGTTTGGCACTTCAGATCCGAGCTTTCCGGGAGGAGCTGAGTGAAATTAGAAATTACCTAAGAGAGATGCGCTCCGAGCTATCAGAATTTCATTCTTCAATAAAATCCTGTAATAATAGGATCGAAGGAGTGGAAGACAGATTGTCGGTACTCGAGCATAAATTCGAGGAAAAAGTTCCAACTAATGTGGATGCATTGGAAGACACTATTAGCGCACTGAGAGAGGAACTGAACACCAGGGACCAGGAGCTACTCCTCAATGACATTGACATCGCGGGAGTTCCGGAGTCTGCGGACATTAACTTGCTGCACTTGGTTAAACTTTTAGCTAGAAAACTGGGATCTGATTTAGCGGACGGGGACATCGTTCATGTGGAAAGAGTTGGGGCCGTGCAGAGAAATATCCGTGAAGTGGACAGCTCCGGGGCCTCCGGGCACCCGCGACCTCGAAACATTGTTGTTCGCCTAGCGCGTCGTGTAACCCGGGATCAGCTGATCAGCGCCGCACGAGTACGTCGCGTGATCACGAGCGCTGACCTTGAACTCCAAGGAGCTCCGCGACGCATCTACCTCAACGAGCGGCTGACTCGCACTAATCGCCAGTTGTTCGGCCGCGCACGGGAAGCAGCGCGCCGCTCCCATTTCAAGTACGTGTGGACAAGAGAGGGAAAGATATTCACCCGTAAAGAAGACGGAAGAACAGCAGAGCGAGTCCGGTCAGATAAAGATTTGACCAAGATTTTTGGTACCTCCTAAGTTTGATGCTGCTTATACTTTCGGTTATAGTTATATTGAATATTAGTACTTTTAACATTATATCTAGCCTGTTCACTTCAATGGTTTTTCGTGGAAGTTTTGCAAATCTAGCAGTTTGTTTCTTGTGTTTCTTGGCTGTAGGTTATGCCAGCCAGTTATTTATATTTAAAAATCCTTATGTATCACAACCTAGCAGTTATCTTCACAGTATAAGTATGTACAATCATCACCTTACACAAGTATACACGTCTAGACCATGGCACGAGTTTGAGAATACCTATTCAATCATACAGACAATCAATACAATCACTAGAGGCGCCATACTCACTGAGTGTATTTCGCTACTAATTACTACTGAATATATTACACTATATTGCGTTTTTACACTACTATTTTACTGTTTTGTAAATAATTTTAATACACTATATAATGTATTTACACTATTATTTACAACACCTATACAGCTTATTATATTTCACATTTTAAACCAGCATGACTTTTATAAAAAGAATATAAAAATAGTGGTAATGAAATCACACTTTTTTACCATATTTTGTACTAGATACTATCAATTCACACGAATATTTTGTTCTACAAAGAAACTAAGTTTTTGTCGGACGGTTTGTTTACTAACCTGTGATCACAACGCGTTTACTTTATTCAACATCTTATACCCTTTCACCACGACGTTCTATGTGGTTCCTTTTTGCAATAAAAATAATTGTAAATTCCTGAAGGTTGGTTTGTATAATCCGGGATCCTTAGGTACAAATCATGATGATTTTATAGCAGCTATGGAAATGCGATCACCTGACATTATGGCTATTAACGAAACGTGGATTAAAGATGGTGAAGAGTGGCGCGCGCCGGTCATTCCTGGCTTTAAACTGAGGTACATGCCTCGTCCACTACAACTGTGTGGCGGTCGCGGGGGCGGGGTAGGTTTTTATATAAAGTGTGGTATCAGGGCCCGAGTATGGACTCATCCCGTGGATCCGCAGAATAGTTTGGTGGAACAAATGTGGCTAACGCTCTCGGTAAATGGAAAGAAGTTGGCTATTGGCACCGCTTATCGACCACAAAGGACAAAAGTTGACTCATTTTTAGATGCAATGACTGACTCCATTAATGCAGCACCTAACTGCGACAGCGTGTTGTTGCTCGGAGACATGAATATAAACTTGTTAAATGGGTGTGATGTAAACACAGTAAAGTTTTACACTTTTTTGAATTGTTTAAATCTAAAGCAATGTGTCTCCACTCCGACGCATTTTACCGAAAACCAGCAAACATTAATAGACCTCATATGCACTGACTTACGGGTCAGAAATGTACTAGTTGAGCCCTTGGGTACTAGTTTATATGGACATGCTTTCATTACATGTGAGTTTAATGTGAAACGAGAGAAAATTGAACCGCATAAAATTACCTTCAGGTCGTTTAATGATATACTTCCTAATAAATTTAATGATGACTTACAATCAATTAACTGGGACTTGTGTGGAACGCTGGGTACCGTTCATGATATGGTCGAATACTTTAATCAGTGTGTTACGCTACTGTTTGATTTGCATGCACCGGTCAAAACTACTATTATTAAATCGCATTCCTATCCCTGGATAACTGACACAATTAAACTGATGATGAAGCTAAGAGACGAATCACTAATTAATTTCTATAAAAATAAAACAGTCGCTAAGCGTAAATATTATAAATCATTAAAATCACTAGTGAACATATCCGTTTATCATGAAAAGGTAGCATACTTTAACTTTAATATAAATAACAAATTTAAGGACTCGAAGACGCTGTGGAAAAATTTAAAAACCACTATACTACCTCCTAAAAAACAAACATTACCAGAAAGTTTCACTGATCCGGATAAAATAAATGATCATTTCTTGAACATTCCTGGCAATCCTTCAGTTAGTTTATCCCAGCTGATGTTTTTTGAACATAATAGATTTAACACCTCTGTTTTCAGTCTTAGTACCGTAGGTTATGACATGATTATTAAAGTAATAAATAAGCTTAAAAGTAATGCAGAGGGTAATGATCACATCACCCTAAAAATGTTGATTATGACGTTTCCACAATCTCTTGATGCACTGATGCATATAATAAATGCATCTATAGCCACGTCAACATTTCCAGATGAGTGGAAGGTTGCGATCGTCCGCCCACTACCGAAAAAAGATAACCCAACGGAAGTTAAAGATTTAAGACCGATTAGCATTTTACCTTGCATCTCTAAAATAGTAGAAAAAGTGGTAAGCCATCAACTAACAACCTATCTAGAAGGCAACCGCATCCTACCTGATGTGCAGTCAGGTTTTAGGCAGGGTAGAAGTACTTCTACCGCCTTGCTGGACGTAACTGATAACATTTTATGCGCTCAAGATCAAGGACTATGTACAATATTAGTGCTACTTGACTTTTCCCGGGCTTTTGATGCTATTAATACAACACTCCTATTATCAAAACTAAGTTATTACGGTTTCCACCAATCTGCTGTCAAATGGTTCGATAGCTATTTAGCTAATCGTCAACAATACGTAGAACTAAAGTTAAGTAATGGGACTTCCAAATGTTCAAAGAAAGTGGTGGTTAACAGAGGCGTGCCCCAAGGTTCGATCCTGGGACCGACTTTGTTTAGTCTTTACTGTGCAGATCTCATTGACGAGATAAAGTTTTGCAAATATCATGTATATGCGGACGATGTTCAGGTGTACTTTTCTTTCCGACCGAATGATGTGGATCATGCTGTAGCGCTAATATCAGAAGACCTAAATAGAATTGCGGCTTGGGCAGACAGAAATTGCTTAATTCTAAATGCATCTAAAACTAAATATTTAGTCTGTGGAAGTACCCATCAGGTCGAAAAACTTAATAATATCCAGTTGTCAATAATGGGGGACCATATCCAGCGGGTGTTCGAAGCCCGTAATCTAGGACTGCATATGGATTCAGAGCTTCGGTTTGAAAACCACATACGTGATAGTGTGCGTAGCTGTTTTTATAGATTGAAAGTACTTTATAAAATCAGACCCTATCTTAGCGAAGAGCTCAGACTACATTTGGTGGAGTCCTTGGTGCTCTCGAAACTTAATTATGTTGATACGGTGTTCGGACCACGTCTCCTAGCACGAACCCAAAAACTAGTTCAGAGGGTACAAAACGCGTGTGCTAGGTTCTGTTTTGTAATCCCACCAAGAGGTCATGTTACTCCGTTTTTAAATAAACACTTTGTTTTAAAAATGAAGTCTCGTCGTAAGTTACACTTGGCATGTCTGTTGTTTGGTGTTATCAATTTCAAGTCACCTGCTTATCTATATGATAAGCTCACATGGTTGTCGACCCGTCAGATGGATAGTGGTGGGCGGTGTGCACCGCAGCTGTCCACTCAGTGTCATAAAACTGCAGCGTTCCGAGGTAGCTTCCGATACGCAGCCACTAAATGTTGGAACAACATCCCTCCGCCCATTAAAACATTTAAAAGTATTTATGGTTTTAGGATTAAACTAAAGAAATTTTTACTTGACGAGCAAAGGAAGCGGGAAGGCTTCAACAATGATGCTTCTATCATCTAATAGGGTACGTCATAAATATAAATTTAAATTGTGTAGTTGAGTAGGTACACTGGGTACCTATATTACCTATCGACGAGGTGGCAAACGGGCCTATGTTCGTCTTGTCCACCGTCCTGTTTTTAGTTGCAGTTTTGTTCGCCTCGCGAGTAGATTAGGTGTATCACCATAATAAGTGATTAATTTTTGATTTATAGTGCTTTTAGGTAGGTGCATATATTTTATCATCATTATTATTTTTACATATGTGTATTACATATTAATTCTTAGACTCCTCTTCACTACATATATATATCACACTTCGGATCTTTATACTGTTTTCATAACACTCAGTGCTAGGTAAGTAATAGGTATCATCATTTATAAAATTGTACATGACATGCTGTGCTGACACGTAGGTACTGTCAAACTCCGATTGTTGGTGCGTTGGTCTGGCGTAGGTAAGACGTCACTCGATTGGGTCCAGCTGAAAATCAGCGTTGAATTGCATTTTTCAGCAACTCAACAATTATGCTGAGCTGCCACCTTTTTGGCAACATATTATTATAGTCCTAGGTACTTTTGTTTTTGTTTTATGTTTGTATTATGATGTGTTGTCAAATAAAGCTTTTTCTTTCTTTCTTCTTTCTTTCTATGATGGATGTTTCAATATGTGATAAAACCCGAATCGAGGAACTCCGTGTAGAAGAACTAATATCGACATATTAGTTATTTTAGAGTTTTGTTTGTGTTTATTTTTTTATTATACCCTGACTTGTACTCATACCTAAATAAAATGCAATTCATTTAACTATCGTTTGCTATTATGTTTAAGTAGGTAGGTAGGTCATGGTATGTACCTAGGTAGGTAGTTATACCAAACAAACGTAACAAACGATGGTATCTATGATATTACTTATCACAAACTTCGAGAAAAGCCGCAGGTGAAAGCTAGTAAGTCAAACAAATGCAAACTGTCAATTAAGTCATCGAAAAATACCATTTTCTGGCAGACAATCTTTGTTTTTTGTGTTTTTTGACGAAGTTTGGATGTCGAATAACTAAGTATTCCCGTTGCTTTTTAATGAAATTATTACGTAAGTATATTAAAACTACGTTACAAGTACATTGTAACAAACAAAGTTTCATTAATGCGAGTTTAAAAAAATCGGGACCTGGGCTCCATAGATTTTTGCCCCAGACCCTTTATAAATCCATTTAGCTGGTATATTTGAGTTTCGAAAACCGTCATTCATTTGATTTTTTTCCTCATTAGTGTTTTCTTTGGCGTCGCTCGTCTCGCACAATGTATTTGTATGTTGCGTAAAATAAATAATTTCTATTTCTACAATAGAAAACTTATAATATCGCTTTATTTACGATTAACGATGTGTATGTGAATGTCAAAATTTCTTTATTCAATAAAATCACAAGGATCATTTAGAACCGTCTTATATAACTAGGCAATTCTAGGTGCCAGTTCTACGCGACCAGAGCCTAGAAGAACGGGCAAGAAACTACGGCCTGGTTCCTAGCGTTTTTTTGTATGATCCCTTTTACAGAGAAATATACATAGAACACGAACACATATATGGCGCTGGTGTCGCAAACGAAAACACGGTACTTTTTGGTTTCAACGTTTCCGTTCTGGAAATTTCGACCTTCAGAACAAGCCCCGTGGACGCCCGGAGACCCAAGTGGATAATGAAGAATTAAAGACTATTGTGGAAGCGGATCCATCGCAAACCACTTCAGAGTTAGCTGCAGGCTTTGCTGTGAGTGAAAAAACTGTTTTAATCCACTTGAAGCAAATAGGGAAAATAAAAGAGCTTGAAAGGTGGGTACCTCATGAATTGAGTGAAGCAAACCAGCAAACACGCGTCGACTGCTGCGTTACATTGCTCAACCGAGTCTGTGAGAATATAGATTATAGACCTCGCGAGCCTTTATAACCACGCAATAACCGACACTTTCCCTTTTCCCCTGGCTCAATCGAATTTCAGGTGCTTGAATTTTCCAATGTAGGCCCTATGTAGACTTTTGAGCAAAATAGGGGTATAAATTTTAGCGATTACTCGCGTTCCCTTGGTCCTAGGAGGTCGAATCTGGTGTCTACAGATTTGTCTCGTAAAGGCGGAGGACTGTGTAGTCTCATTGATATTGGTAAGAGTAAATTTTTAGGAAAAAAAATATATAATATCCCCTCTTTTCCTCCTTTCCACTCCCTCTTTTTGGAAATATATTTACACCATCTTGTGTGGAATGTAGTCTTTAGTGTGCTTCTCAAATTTGATTGAAATCCGTCGATAAACAACGCTACAGCATACATTCCCTTTTTTGTCCCCTATTTTCCCCCAATCAAAAATCGCGGTCGACAAAATTTTTTTTATAAATCAAGGAACTTGTGTGCTGATTTTCGTCCAAATCGGTTGATAAATGCGACCTGTAGGCGATTACTGACAGACAGACAGACAGACAGCCGGACAAAAGCATTTTTGGCCAATCTCGAAACTGAGACGGTTCGCTCGCTCGGTCAATAAATACTTTACAGCGGAACCCTGGAGAACTAGCCAAATCCTGCCCCAAGTGAAAATTAACTCGGAAAAAGTGATTTGTGAGTGTTTGGTGGACTAGTACCGGTGTCGTTCACTACAGATAGTACCTATTGTCAGCAAACGATTACGGTAGATACCTATTGTCAGCAAACGATTACGGGAGATACCTATTGTCAGCAAACGATTACGGCAGATACCTATTGTCAGCAAATGATTACGGCAGATACCTATTGTCAGCAAACGATTACGGCAGATACCTATTGTCAGCAAACGATTACGGCAGATACCTATTGTCAGCAAACGATTACGGCCGATACCTATTGTCAGCAACTGCAAACCATGATGGAAAAACTAGCTGCTAAACAACCGAGGCCAATCGCTCTAGGCCACTGCTGCTTCAGGACAACGCTAGACCACACCACGCACTGCATAACAGACGGCCGCTAAACTAGAGGAGCTGCAACAGGAATGTCTGCGACATCCACCGTACTCCCCGGACCTTGCTGCAACAGGAATGTCTGCGACATCCACCGTACTCCCCGGACCTTGCTCCAACAGGAATGTCTGCGACATCCACCGTACTCCCCGGACCTTGCTGCAACAGGAATGTCTGCGACATCCACCGTACTCCCCGGACCTTGCTGCAACAGGAATGTCTGCGACATCCACCGTACTCCCCGGACCTTGCTGCAACAGGAATGTCTGCGACATCCACCGTACTCCCCGGACCTTGCTGCAACAGGAATGTCTGCGACATCCACCGTACTCCCCGGACCTTGCTGCAACAGGAATGTCTGCGACATCCACCGTACTCCCCGGACCTTGCTGCAACAGGAATGTCTGCGACATCCACCGTACTCCCTGGACCTTGCTGCAACAGGAATGTCTGCGACATCCACCGTACTCCCCGGACCTTGCTGCAACAGGAATGTCTGCGACATCCACCGTACTCCCCGTACCTTGCTGCAACAGGAATGTCTGCGACATCCACCGTACTCCTTGGACCTTGCTCCAACAGATTACCATTTTCCCGGAATTTGGATAACATCTTACAAGGAAAAAAATTAATCTCCGATGTGGCAACCTTCAGAGAGTTTATTGATTCTCGCCCCCCATGCTTGTTTTAGTAAAGGGATCAATGAACTACCTGTGAGATGGCAAAAGTGCATAGATAGTAGATACCTACCTAACTATCCCACTAATATTATAAATGCGAAAGTTTAGATATTTGTGTTTCAATCACGTCGAAACTACTGAACCAACTTGAATGAAACTTGGCATATACCTATATATAGGTATATGAATCCAGGTTACGAACTATAGTTCGTAACCTGGATTGACACATAGGCTACTTTTGTCCCGAATAATTAACAGGATCTACAGGATAAAATGAACGAACGGGATTAGCAGCGCCAATTGGCAAGAGGATGTCATGTCACGTCACGTAAGTTTGACAGGGCGTAGTACGAAAGACATTCGAGTACGGGTTCGGTGTAATGTCAAATTTCTCAAAGTATCCGCTCGATACACGCACAGATAATATATAATACACAGATAATACAATTAATATACACGGAAACGGTACGAAGTTGCGTACGAAGTCGCTGGTAACTACTAGTTAAATATATATTTTACAAAAAAAAACTAATTTATATTCTTCCCATACAACCATACAAAACGCCAATTTCATATGTAAGGACCTAATATATTTTGCAATTTAGCAAGTTTAATGGATATTGTAGTGTCGGTAGCGCATGGATTGCAAGCAACCAACGATATTAATAAAAGGGAAGATGCGATACATTCTAGAACCATGTACACAAAAATAGAGCTGGATACAACTACCATATTTGCAATGTGTGTGCATCGTGCATCAGGATTCAGGACAGCGCAGCGGTAGAGCGATATAGGCACAGGCAGCCTGTAGCGCGACCAAGATGACTATTTACGCGTGAAAAATGACGCCGTGGAGTTTGTTTTTTAAAATGTTGTAAATTCAATGCATTATTGCTGTATTTTACAAAAAAATTCTTCGTAATTAAGTACTTAAGTAAAATAAGTTATAAAGAAGTGTGTATCATATGCTAGAGCAGGGCCGCCCTACGTCCGATTGTCATATGCTAGAGCAGGGCCGCCCTACGTCCGATTGTCATATGCTAGAGCAGGGCCGCCCTACGTCCGATTGTCATATGCTAGAGCAGGGCCGCCCTACGTCCGATTGTCATATGCTAGAGCAGGGCCGCCCTACGTCCGATTGTCATATGCTAGAGCAGGGCCGCCCTACGTCCGATTGTCATATACTAGAGCAGGGCCGCCCTACGTCCGATTGTCATATGCTAGAGCAGGGCCGCCCTACGTCCGATTGTCATATGCTAGAGCAGGGCCGCCCTACGTCCGATTGTCATATACTAGAGCAGGGCCGCCCTACGTCCGATTGTCATATGCTAGAGCAGGGCCGCCCTACGTCCGATTGTCATATGCTAGAGCAGGGCCGCCCTACGTCCGATTGTCATATGCTAGAGCAGGGCCGCCCTACGTCCGATTGTCATATACTAGAGCAGGGCCGCCCTACGTCCGATTGTCATATGCTAGAGCAGGGCCGCCCTACGTCCGATTGTCATATGCTAGAGCAGGGCCGCCCTACGTCCGATTGTCATATGCTAGAGCAGGGCCGCCCTACGTCCGATTGTCATATACTAGAGCAGGGCCGCCCTACGTCCGATTGTCATATGCTAGAGCAGGGCCGCCCTACGTCCGATTGTCATATGCTAGAGCAGGGCCGCCCTACGTCCGATTGTCATATGCTAGAGCAGGGCCGCCCTACGTCCGATTGTCACTAGAGCCAACTTTGTGCCTGGAATCCAATCAGTGGGCTTCACAAATATTATTACTTTTATTAATATCGTTGGGTAGGGTAGTGGTGCAGTGTGGTACAGTGTGGTGCAGTACTCACATAGGTACTGGTCCTCCTGCTCCTTGGTGAGCGTGGAGGGCAGCACGGTGGGCAGGCCGGGGATGAAGGTCTTGTCGTGCTCGGAGCCCATCCAGCGCGTGCGCCGCCGCCGCAGCCGGCGCTGCTCGGCCGTCTCGCCGGGCGGACCTGTCGCACGCAACCGATCCTAAGGCTTGCACAGCGAGCACCACTCTTATCTACTACAGTACAGGCACTCGTGTCGTGTCGCGCCCTGCTCTTACTACCGAACATTGCACCTTGTCTACGTGACGAACCAACTACAAGTACAACCAATCCTATTCCTAGGAGCGATGTCGCTGTACACGAGACGGCTCCTGAACACCGGACGAGCAAGGCGGAATTCCGTCTTCATTCAATTACGCACTTCAAAGTGGATTTATAAATAAGTAATGGATGGAGGGCGTTAGGAGAGACGTGATAGGGTCTACCAAACTAATTATGCATTGCATATTAAATATTGCATCACCGATTTCAGTGTCAAGACTGAAATATAAATAAGCGGTTGTTGTTGATTTGAGTTGCATGCATTTGTGTCCAAGTGAATAATGTTTTGTTCAGTAAAATGGCAAGGATCATTTAGTTTAGTTTAGTTAGTAAAATATAAGATTGGTGTACGTACTGCACTCACCCTGTCCGTCGTCGTGGTCGTCCTCGGGCGCGTAGTCGTGGTGCCGCGGCTGGCGCGCGCCGTACCGCTTGTCGGAGCGCGCCTGCAGCTGGTCCAGCTTCTGCTGCACGGAGCTGGGCGGCGGGATGGCGGTGGCGGCCGACAGCGCGGCGGCGGCGGCCGCGGCCGGCTGCACCGGCGCCGCCATGCGACGCGACGCTACGAACGTCTGCAAACAACACAACCATCGCTCACCATCTCACTTACTACAGGCCGACCTAAGACAACCACGCACGCGCACACACCATACTGATGCACAAACATGGATCATTCCTCTGTCTCTGCCTGTTACTATGTATTTACAAAGAAAAAATTCATATAATTATGCTATCAGCAATCTAGTTCCCATAGTTTTGCTTAGTTTGGGACTAGTGTCATAAAATAAATAAATCATACATGCATAACGGCTTTATACACCAAAACTAGCCCTAGGCCATCTGAAGCAAGTGGCGTGACGTACTCGGCTCAACCTATGTTTTATTGGTGCTGTTAATGCTCTTATTCATTTTATCCTGTAAGTCCTATTAATTATTCAGAATGAGAAGTAGCATATGTGTCAATCCATGTTACAAACAATATACCTATCTATATTCTAAGGTTCATTCCAGTTGGTTCAGTAGTTTTGATATGATTGAAACACAAACATTGAAAGTTTCACATTTATAATATTAGTGGGATAATACCTGAGCCACAGCAGCTGCTGCAAGGATGGCTGCCTGGGTGGCGGGGTTCACTCCGTTACTTGTCACCGCCCTTGAAGTGGCTTTAGTGGTTGTCCCCACCATTTGATCCAAAAGAGCAATGGTACCATCTCTGAAATATAACCAATGTATTTATTGCAAACTGTTGCTACCATAAATATTGTAACGATATAAAACTCCTACATTAAAAGCCATTTACGTCACAACCTGTTCAACTGAATAGTTTTATCAAAATACTTCAAATTGCAACAAGCCAAATACCATTTCCGTGCTCAAAAAATTGTCTCCAACTTCCCTCCTAAACCATCCTTAATGATTTTAAAGCGAGATCTGTGAGATGTATTCTATTCTATTCTAGCACACTTTAGAACCTAAGGTTTACTCGGTGCAAGTTTGAAACTATTGCATACCAGCCTTGCTTTCACTTCTGTGGGTAGGTAGGTATGTCTTTTTAACCGACTTCAAAAGTTACCTCAAGTCAAAAACCGACTTTCAAAAAAGAAGGAGGTTCTCTATTTGGTTGTATTTTTTTACCTCAGAACTCCATCGTTTATGAACCGATTTCAAAAATTCTTTTTTTATCTGAAAGGATGTACTTCCACTTTCAGGTTGGTCCCATTAAATTTTCATCAAAATCGGTTTAGTAGTTTGACTTATAAATAGAAATAACTGGAAAAATATGTGCCATCCATGTGCACGAAATTGCGTATTTTGCTTTCTTGTGACTTTTTAGTGATGTTTATAGTCACTAGCACATTCCCGATTAACTACCATCATCATCATCATTATCTGATGATGAAGACAGTAGTCTAATTGAAGTCGGTTGAACTTGTAATTTTTTTTGTATGCAAACTTTACACAACAAAACTAAATTAAAGAATGGAAGGAACAAACAGCTCAGTCTATGTTCAGGCAACAGCCTGCTTTAATGCCATAAGGTTCATAGTGGAGATTATTAAAGTTGCTGCTAGGGGCATTGCTCAAATCATTAAGGCTGTATTACATGGTTCATTTTTGCTTTCATTTTCGAGGCTTCATTAGTGAAGCATCGAAAATGACATGTCTAAATTTGACGTTTAATCTTTCATTATCGATGCACCTTTTTCAGTAAAAGTCATTATCCACTTGATGCTTTCATCAGCATCTGTCTTTCATCAGTCATCGTTCATCCGAAAATGAACACTAAGTGAATGTGTAAACAGCGGTGCGCTCATATTTCTTTCACAGCTGAGTAGCGGCAGGTCCAGCGATGCCAGATCTCCTAATTTTTCGGGGATCTATGTTACTTTTTGAGCTGTCCCATGTTATATTTGACTATCTGCCATTGACAACACTGGAAAAATGCTTGACTTCGTATTCATTGCACAAACTGCGTCTAAACAGTAAAATGAGATCATTTCCGATGATTCTTCGAAGAGTCATCGAAAATGAATTAAATAAATGAATCATTTAATACTGCCTTTAGACAAAGTATAGTTTAGTGAACTTTGTTTGTAGTAGGTATATGTAGACACAAGGCATGCAGATCGACGTTGGCGTTGTTTATGTAATATTAACCTGTCTTTAGACTTCCTACCGCGACTGCGACTGCGGCTGCGCGGTGAGCGCGTGCGACTGCGGCGCTTGTCCTTGTGCCGGTCTCGGCTGCGGCTGCGGTCGCGAGATCCCGCCTTGTGCCTGATAAGCACACACACACATTACTCCAAGACTGTTGTGCCTGCAGGAGCATGACAAAGAGAGTGTTCAATACCTTTTAGAGCGATGTCTATCGCGAGCTCGGTCCCTATCGCGATCCTTGTCGCGATTCTTGTCGCGCTCGCGGTCCTTGTGCCGCTCGCGATCGCGCGACCGTGATCGGCTACGGTCTCGATGTCGCGAACTCATCACCAAATAGGTGACGGACGACGCCTTAAAAGTTCCAAAAAGTTTGGTAAACCGATATTAGTTTGGCATAGAAAACTAAAGCGTGCGCGATACAAATACACAAAAGAAATCGCGATAAACTGTTGGCTTGGCTGAATAAAATGATTTAGCGACTAATTATATATCTAAAAACGCCACACACATACTGTGACACACACATACAACACCTATTAGTTTTTTTTTTCTTCGGTTATTACGGCCAGCCTAAAGTCTTAAGACCATACCGCCTCGTCTTCCGTTTTTTCCTATTCATACATAAGTGTTATTTTACTTTACCATAATGTATTGCGTTTTTAATATCATGTATTTTTTTATATATATCGTTTATTTTATATTCATCTGAGTGTATTTTTTGTCATGTATGTATTTATTAGGTAGGTATATATTTTGTCATTTTTTTTTATTTCTTAGTAATAACACGTTATTTATACACATTTTTTTTTCATGTATGTATGTACAATATGATTTTATTATATTACATTTAAAACTCTTTATCAGTAGAAATAATAAACTTGTATAATACAATAGAAATTTGAGGAGTTCTGAAATAGCTCCTGAATGCAACGCGGGACCAAATCAGGTTTACTGTAATTTTGAAGAAGCCCATCCATCAGTACAAGGCGCTGAATACCAAAAGATGGACACTGGAAAAATATTATATGAAAAACAAAGGAAAAATATTATATGATACAATGATTGGATTTCTTAAGATTGGCAAAACTCACAATAGGGAGAGTTGACCATTTTTAGACGATGAAAATGATAATTCAAACGACAATGACCTAACCGCATTCGACAAATTGTTGAGTAAAACTTTTTATTTACGAAATATTTACTTTTACAGATCCAAGGTATGGAATCCATCTGAACGTCCAAAGTAGCATACCAAGAACCTTTATTTTCAATTTGCGTACAGCGATACGAATGTCTTCCCCATGCTTGACACATCCGTTAACAACACCTATTATTAGTCTGTACACAACACCAACTCCCTGCGCACGTCGTGCGCACGCATTTTGTGTTTCCAGATGAGAAAACTGATATTACAGTGTTTGGTGCTCAAATTTACAGTTAGCGACAAAATTACAGTAGATTTAAAAAAAAATTGAGTGAATTTTACAGTAGATCTCCAGAAACTGTTATTGTTTGACTATAAACTAGAATGCAATTTCTAAATAACTAACCAACCACTAATTCAAATCCAAATTCAAATTCAAATTGTTTATTTAACATAGACATTACCATTACAGAGATCCAAGGCGATAACGCTATTACATATTTAAATCTAGAAAACTATAATCAATGACTGTCACTATCATTTAGCCCGATAGCTGTTTTTTTTTGTAGATTTAATTATGTTATTTATTTTATTTTTATTTTATGTGGAAAACAAACAGCTATCCCTGAGATAAATAATTTTATCATTTTCTCAAACACAACTGGTAGCTGTTACGTCGAATGATTTGTTGCGCTAACATGTTGCCTCTTATGGTCGACGTCTTGTCTTATTGTCTTGAACGAGCCAAACAAATTCGTAATGCAGTGCATACGACACCAATCCTATCCTATCCTATCCTATCCTACTATCCTACTAATATTATAAATGCGAAAGTTCAGATGTTTAGATGTTTGGATGTTTGTGTTTCAATCACGTCTAAACTACTGAACCAACTTGGATGAAACTTGGCATATATATAGTTCTTAACCTGAATTGACACATAGGCTACTTTTTATCTCGAATAATTAACAGGATCTACAGGATAAAATTAACGAAAAGGATTAGCAGCGCCAATTGGCAAGAAGATTTCATTGTCATGTCATGTCACGTCAGTTTGACAGGGCGTAGTAGGCACTACCTCTTTGGTCTAACGACTAACGTTGACATTCAAGTACGGGTTCGGCGTAATGTCAAGTTTCTCAAAGAAGTATCCGCTCGGTACACGCACAGATAATATAATGTACATGGAAACGGTACTCGCGTACGAAGTCGCGGGTAACTGCTAGTAACAGAATAAAATCTAGCATCAGGTAGGGTAGGCCATCATCATCAGTTAGGTTGGTACCTTAGAATACTTTTCTATAATCTGTGGTTGGTACCTATCAAAAATTGTATAAAAAAATCTGCGTAAGATGAAACGTTATAAAAATAGTTCTACTTTTTGCCATGGCTTGGCTTGGCAGCACTATGACTTCGAATTTCTCGAAGCCCGCCAATATAACTAGCACTGATTGGCTGGTATATATCGGGGACGACATTTCCGCTAATTGTCTGATTGGCCAACTTGACGCGTGGTTGTGCTAAGCCTGCCATCTTTGTTTCGGAACTTTCGGAGAGATTTCGCTTCGCGCCTTTCCTGTGTTGAGTTCTCGTTGTAGTTGGTGTTAGTGAGTTACACGTTTCAAAATGGTGAGTTTTCCAAGATTTCGGGCTAACTAGTTGTTATTGTGAAGATTTTAAAGTGTGTTTCGGTGAACAGTGGTGTGATAAGATAACTGACGAAATTTCAGCTTCGTACGGGCAAAATTAATGGATATTTCGTCAATTTTAGGCTGGTGGTAAAGCGGGTAAAGATTCTGGCAAAGCGAAGGCCAAAGCGGTATCCAGATCAGCGCGAGCTGGACTTCAGGTAAGTCCTGCAAATATCTCAATTTAAATAGAGAATTACGGAACAGTATATCAATGCTATCGCATTCTCATAAAATAATTCATTGAATAAAAATAGTACGTATGACCTCTCTTGAAGTATGGCGGCGGCTAACTTCATGATTCAATTCCAATCAATAGTAATTTGGTTTTTACAATGTTTCTAGTTCCCTGTGGGAAGAATCCACAGGCATCTCAAAAATAGAACAACAAGCCATGGCCGGGTTGGAGCTACAGCAGCAGTCTATTCTGCTGCTATATTGGAATATCTAACGGCTGAGGTAAGAAAAACGACGCCCTATCAAAATGGCGGCATCACTGCTACAAAATAATTATTCTTATATTTGTTACGTTTTTGTATCCGTGCACTACCTACACGGATGGGTCTGTAGTAAAATTAGCTTTGAGAGTTTTATTGTGAGATGTGGTTTTGTTGCCTGTTTTAATTCTCATCTATAACATTAAAAAATTTTGGCGGGAAAAAGGTAAACAAGATGAAAAATTAATAATCCAACCATTTAGGAAGCTTAGACTAGACCGTCGGTGAATGAGGCACTAACACTGCCTTCCAATTTTAATTAGGTATTATTTATTACTATTATTACATCACTGGATTTGATGGTGCTCAGATTTGTTTACATATCTGACAGGTTTTGGAATTGGCGGGAAATGCATCAAAAGATCTGAAAGTGAAGCGCATCACCCCTCGCCACTTGCAGTTGGCCATCAGAGGAGATGAGGAGCTGGACAGTCTGATCAAAGCCACCATCGCGGGTGGCGGTGTAATACCTCACATACACAAATCACTTATCGGCAAGAAAGGTGGACCGGGAGCTCCTGTTTAATACAAGGTAATAAGTAAACTATGTCCCACGAATATATTACAACTGTCTATTAGTAGTCGCATTGGATCTTTGAATCACAAGTATCTGCTCAGAACCCATTTTTGAGTAATTGGTTGGGGTTTTCCGCACAACAGTAGTACATGTGCAATTGTTTGTTGCACCTAACTTCAGAGGGATCCGTTGTGCATACTGTGTATAGCTTGTGCTTATATTTTTTTGACAGGCACCACAGCTCAGTCTGTATAGCTCTGCCTGCCGTGCTGTGGATCGTGGGTTCGATCCCCACTGAGAATAAACATTTGTGTGTGGCAAACATAAATGTTCTAGGTCTGGGTGTAACTATCCTACTTCCTATCCTATTCCTACTATTCCTACTTTCCTACTATTCCTACTAATATTATAAATGTGAAAGTTTAGATGTTTGGATGTTTGTGTTTCAATCACGTCTAAACTACTGAACCAAGTTGGATGAATCTTGGCATATATATAGTTCGTAACCTGGATTGACACATAGGCTACTTTTTATCCCGAATAATTAACAGGATCTACAGGATAAAATGAACGAAAAGGATTAGCAGCGCCAATTGTCATGTCATGTCACGGCAGTTTGACAGGGCGTAGTACTACCTCTTTGGTCTAACGACTAGCGTTTGACATTCCAGTACGAGTTCGGTGTAATGTCAAGTTTCTCAAAGAAGTATCCGCTCGGTACACGTACAGATAATATAATGTACACGGAAACGGTAATCGCGTACGAAGTCGCGGGTAACTGCTAGTTTATTATAAGTATGTATTTTATTTTCCACCTATCTAGTTGTAAGTTCTCTCTATTTAATTAATTTAATTAATGAATCAATTAATTCATGATGTTTTTATTTTATTTCCAGGTTTCAAGACTTCATCTGTTGCATTTGACTCCGGGCATGGTTTTTAATATTGAAATATTCATCACCAAGTTAATAAACATAGTTTTCATAATAAAGTTAGTGATGTGGACTGTGGAGTGAGTTGAGAACTGTGGATCCGGACTTGATTTGTTAGATTGTAAGAGTTAGGAGTAGAGGGGGACAGCTGAAGGTTCTGTGTGAGGTGTCATGCAAGCTACAAGTACACGAGTGCTGATACATAGCTTGAAGGTGCAGCATCAACACAACACCCATGTCAGAAGTGATGTGCCAATCTCGTGCATTTACAGAACAAGGTTCAAATTAAAAATGGATGTTGAAGATGCAGTTCCAAAATACTTGAGTTTGATGGTTTTGAGCCACTAATTGATGCGATAATTATCTAAATAAACAGGTAAATTAGATGAAAAAAAATGACTTGATTTTTTGCTATATTTGTTTTATGGAGTAGACAGCCTAGCCTATGTGTATTTATGTACCTTTGCCGAGAACATTTCAGCTTTCTTTTGTATAATTAGTAGTAAGAAGATTTAAATATTATAGTAGAATTAAGTTAAATTCCCGTGTTTATGGAACATTTAATTTTCCATATTATTATTTGTAAATGATGACATGTAAATGCTCAAAATGACGTCGCTCCTGGCTCTAGCGCCGCCGGCGCCGTGGGCTCGCTGCTCGGCCTAGAGGCCGGTGTCTAGTTATTTATTTACAACTGCACATCTTCATAATGTATTACATTTGATGTCTAAAACTGTTCGCAGTTGTAGTCATTTTTTTGCAGCATTTTGTATTTTTTTAGTGACATTGTATTAGCAATAGTGGTAATAGCAGTATGTTGTTCTGTATTGTAATTTGGTATGATTGAACTGTTAAAAGTTGTAAGAAATGTATTTTGATCTTAAAATATATGGAAGAAGCGCTAATATTGTGTCTCCTTTACTTATCATGGACATGGAGTACGCCGTGCTAGACAGACCTGTTAAATTCTGAAATCGGAGATAACTAGGAGATTGAACTGAGGTAGGTAGGTACTCTGACAGCAGGGCAGGCAACAATAGGTACTCTGACAGCAGGGCAGGCAACAATAGGTACTCTGACAGCAGGGCAGGCAACAATAGGTACTCTGACAGCAGGGCAGGCAACAATAGGTACTCTGACAGCAGGGCAGGCAACAATAGGTACTCTGACAGCAGGGCAGGCAACAATAGGTACTCTGACAGCAGGGCAGGCAACAATAGGTACTCTGACAGCAGGGCAGGCAACAATAGGTACTCTGACAGCAGGGCAGGCAACAATAGGTACTCTGACAGCAGGGCAGGCAACAAGGCGCGGTGATGATGACAGGGACGGAGTAATGGTCTGCATGCGGTTGCAGAGGCGCGGGACGCTCGGCAACGAGTTGGGCAGCTCATGCTGTTCTACTTTGGAAAGCAACTTTGTTTCTAGTGTTAACTGTTCTACTTGGGAAAGCAACTTTGTTTCTAGTGTTAACTGTTCTACTTGGGAAAGCAACTTTGTTTTTAGTGTTAACTAGACACCGTTTTATACCTACATCTTCAGATTCTTTTATTTTATTATACATAATATGGACCTTTGGCAGATCCAGGGTAGGTGTAGGAGGTAACTATTTTGTCGCGAATGCGAAGCTATAGTATGTCTACCTAGGTAGCTAGGTAGACTATAACGCAAAGTAGCTGTGTCATCACAATGTAGAGAGGTGAAGGAGGCGAGCGGTGCGCGCGCGCGCCTCTGCACTGCTCCCGGCATTGACGTTCGGGACGTGCCCAGAAAAGGTGGTGAGTGACCTTGATTTAGACAGTGCATGATGCCCAGAAAAGGTGGTGAGTGACCTTTGATTTAGACTGTGCATGAGTACCAAATTATTTATTGTCTTTTGTGTACATTGTGTTTGCCGATGCATTCGGCCAGTGTTTGTGAACAGTTATCAGACCACTATGCGAGGCTTGGGTTGGCTATAAGGGGAGGTCGGAGGCCAAACTGGGGAAAAGTCCCCAAACTCAGTCATGGGAGGAGCTGCTCTCTAGATCTTGGAGATGTTCGTCCTTGATCTCAGTTATCGGAGGATCTGTTTCTCGATCCTGGAGGCTAACCTCCTCGATCACCGTGGCTGGATGTGGAACCAGTTATATAAAACAGTTTCCTTGATCGTGGTGGAATAGCCTCATGATCATAGTTACCTCAGGAGCAGCTCCTCGATCTTGGAGGGTAGCCTCCTCGATCTAGTTAATGGGAGAATAGTCTCCCAATACAAGAACTGGGGGAATAGTTTCCTCGCAGTCACTGGTATGAGGGCAGCTCATATCAGTACCAGCATCAATACAAGAACTGGGGGAATAGTTTCCTCGCAGTCACTGGTATGAGGGCAGCTCATATCAGTACCAGCATCAATACAAGAACTGGGGGAATAGTTTCCTCGCAGTCACTTGAGGGCAGCTCATATCAGTACCAGCATCAATACAAGAACTGGGGGAATAGTTTCCTCGCAGTCACTGGTATGAGGGCAGCTCATATCAGTACCAGCATCAATACAAGAACTGGGGGAATAGTTTCCTCGCAGTCACTGATATGAGGGAAGCTCATATCAGTACCAGCATCAATACAAGAACTGGGGGAATAGTTTCCTCGCAGTCACTGATATGAGGGCAGCTCATATCAGTACCTACTAGCATCAATACAAGAGCTGGGGGAATAGTTTCCTCGCAGTCACTGATATGAGGATAGCTCATATCAGTAATCAGAGTTTAATTTTTGTTTTTCAGCTCAGACTTTCGTCTTACCTTTCATTATTTAGGTAATATTTGACGACATGGTGGAGATGCAGGGATCATCTCAAAAACATTCTAAACAAAATCATTTTAATTATAAAAATAATATCGATTTTATTTTTGTGCGGATAAGTCGTAATAATTTAACGTTCCGTACATAATAAAAATAAAAAATGTGTTACAAAAGCGAAGCATAGATGATAGAAGTGATAAAATAAGGTATATATTTTATGTAGTCATGGGCCGTGTGCACAAATAAATAAAACCACACATGGCATTAACCCTTGACTACTGCAGTCAAGTGCAGCCACTTAACTTTTATTTGTCGAGAATCAAGACAAAAGTTTTTTTATCCGTATTTTTGAGGGATTGAAATGGGATCATTATTTACTGTTATCAGGAAATACATGTATTTTGCAAAGGGGTAGTCCTGAGTACGTCCAATCATTACGGTATTACTAATACCAGCGGCTACATTGTTGCAAAGTTAGAACAAGGGTCTTACTGTTGCGTACTAAGAATTTTATGACTTCCTCTTAGTGTGTGGGAGTTTGGGCAATTATACTTAGTGGAATGTTAAATAACTAGTACTTACACTTGTTGATTATAACAAAGTTTGACCCGGTTGTTTATGGTCGGTCGCCGGTACCATAGTTTATAATATTCGTGGTACTACTTACCTACTAGTACAAAGTTTTTACTAACTAAGTATTTACTTTTGCGATCGGCTTTGTTTGCCTACTAGAAACAAAGGGGTATTTCTCATGTAGAAACTACTTATGCCCTATTAGTTAAATAGAACTGGCTAACAAAAAGTTATTTTTGGTTTTAGATTTTTGAACAAAAACTTAACTACGTGTCACAAAGATAACAGTTTTGCTCTTGGGTCGTGTAGATAGGGTACTGTATTAAAAATGGAAGACGTCCTCCGAACTCGTTTAAAGTTGATTTATGAGTCCATTCAGTCCTACATAACTGCTGCTCAGTGTGCAGTACCTACAAAAATTAACAGAGAGTGATACCAACTTAAGTGAACTAGAACTAACAGCATCAAAGCTGAAAGGTGCCAATCAAAGGTTTGTCTCAGAAATCCATAGCTACTGCAAATTAGTTACAGAACCCGATGGGGAAGAAATCAGTCGGTACACATTGACACAAATTCAGGCCGAAGATTTAATATCAGAGATAGATGTTTGTCTCAAGCGCAATGAAAAGAAACGTTCAGCGGTTTCAACCAATAGTGGCGAAAACCTAAACATAACTAGTAAGCTACCAAGAATGGAGTTATCCAAATTTGATGGCGACGTCCTCAAATGGTATCAGTTTTGGGATCAGTTCTCATCAAATGTTGACAGTCGAAATATCAACGACGTTGATAAGTTGTTATACTTACAATCCGTTCTTGAAGGCGACGCAAAACAGGCTATCGAAGGCTTAGACACTACAAACACAAACTATAGTATAGCGGTCAAAACTTTAAAGGATCGGTATGGCAAACCCAGTGCGATTATTGACGCTCACTATGTAGCTCTCTATAGAATAAAGGCAATAACTTCCAATCAAGTCAAAGATTACAGGCAAGTTCTCAATGAAATTGAAAGACATCTCAGAGTGCTTAGCTCCTTAGGCGAAGATGTGAATCACAACCACCTCAGAGTAATGATTATGGAAAAGTTTCCAGAAGACCTGATTTATGAATTAAAAATGAAGATGACAGACGAAGACGAAAAAATAGATAACATCAGGAAATATTTAGAGTATATAATATCGGCTAAGGAAACTTCGAACAGACTTAAGAAAAATAGTACAGACAAGAAAAATATAGACGCAACGATCAGTGAGCGTAAAACTAACAGTGACAATTTTACCCTAGGCTCAATGCACGTTAGGGTTGAAGAGAAGAGAGACAATAGGCCACGCAAATTCACTACTTTTCGAAAAGATAAACCTAAGTTTGATAACAAACCTTTCAATAAGTCACAACCAAACTCACGGAAAAGACCTCATGAATTTACAAACAGGAATGATGAGCCGCCTAAAAAGAAAATTAGGTGTATATTTTGTAGACAGGAACATTTTAATGATGAATGTACTAAGTACAAAACTATACAAGATAGAAAGTCACAAATAGTTAACCGCTGTTACAGTTGCTTACGTGAAGGCCATAGGGCCAAGTCTTGCCGGTTAAAACGAAAATGTCAGCATTGTAATGAGTTTGGCACTCACAATAGAGCACTATGTCCTGTAAAGCTATCGCAGTCAGTTAAATCAACTCCGACTGAGAGTTTTCACATTAGATCTGAAATAAACACTACATTGCTACAGACTTGTCTCGTTGACGTAAGTAGCTCAGAAGCAGGAACCAAACAATTGAAATGTCGTGTTTTACTTGATTGCGGTAGTCAACGCTCATACATAACAGAATCTATCGCTAAAACTTTGAAGCTCTCGATTGTTGAAAAGTCAAACCTATCGATATTTACGTTTGGAGCAAAATCGCCACATCAAATTGAAAGTTCCGTAGTGAATTTTAAAATAATGACACGAACTGGTGTTACGCGATGTATTCACGCAAACGTTGTGCCTTATATTACACATGGTATCCGAACACCAGTGTTTCGAGACCCAGCACAGGTATGGAACGATGTAAGATTAAAAGATCTCGTAATGGCA
The DNA here is from genome assembly GCA_947859175.1 of Gandaritis pyraliata. Taxonomy (NCBI): domain Eukaryota; kingdom Metazoa; phylum Arthropoda; class Insecta; order Lepidoptera; family Geometridae; genus Gandaritis; species Gandaritis pyraliata. The sequence continues at coordinate 10,752,390 of OX401859.1, read as the reverse complement.
GATAATGGTTCATGTGGTGATAAAATTGACATCTTGATAGGTAACGACTATTATCACTCATTCATGTCGCATCAAAAGATTTCAGTCACTAAGGATCTTTTCTTAGTAAACACAGATTTTGGCTGGGTTTGGTCGGGAAAAATGAAAGAGACCGTTGATAACTCAGATCAACTTACCGTGTTGACTTATTTTCAATCAGATGGGGGGTTAGATAGTAAGCTAAATGAACCAGATCTTCCCCTCAAGTTAGACGATGTTAAAAAACTATGGGACCTCGAATCAATAGGTATTACAGATTCACCCAAGACTACTCGCGATGAAGAGGCAGTGAAACATTTCAACGAAACCATTCACTACGAAAATGAACGGTATCATGTTCAATGGCCGTGGACTGAATCAAAGCCTAGTCTTCCTAACAATTTGGGTTTGGCTTGGGGTCGTCTAAATAGTTTAGTGAAGCGACTAGACGTCTCTGAAATGAAAGCATACGATCAGATAATTCAAGAACAGTTACAGAACGGAATCATAGAGGAGGTACCGGAACCTTTTAAACCACAAACCCACACAGTTCATTATCTTCCTCATCACTGCGTCCACAGTCGTGATAAGGCTAAAAAGCTACGTATTGTCTATGACGCATCAGCCAAGACAGGAGACAATCGAAGTCTGAATGAATGTTTATATCGTGGGCCGTTAATGTTGGAGGATCTGACTGGTTTGTTGATCAAGTTTAGAGAACACCCGATAGGTATAGTAGCAGACGTTGAAAAGGCTTTTTTGCAGTTAGGTCTCCAAGATCGAGACAGAGATGTAACGCGATTCCTTTGGATCAAAAACATAAATGAAAAAGCTCATGCGGATAACGTTCTTCACTTGCGATTTTGCCGCGTTCCGTTTGGAGTGATTTCAAGTCCGTTTTTGTTGAACGCCACGATTAGGTTTCACTTAACGAAATCAGACAGTACACTAATGAAAGATCTAGCAGAAGACATTTACGTGGATAATATTGTAACGGGAGCACAGACAATATCAGATGCACTGAACTTATATGAAATTTCCAAACAATCATTTAACAGCTTGTCCATGAATTTGCGTGAGTGGAATTCAAATTCAAAAGAACTGATTTCTCTTATACCAGATAGATTTCGGGCTAAAGACCAGAAACATGTGAAGGTCCTAGGTTTAATGTGGGACATACAAAACGATCATCTTTACTTAAAATCAAATTTCAATAGTAATGATCTAAATGAAGCTCAGTCAAAACGAGACGTTTTAAAAACCATTGCTTCGGTGTATGATCCATCCATTTGCGCACTAATAGTGTTGTCAGTTTTGTTATTGGCAAGTCAAGATTGGTGCCGTTAAAGGACCAAATAAACCTACAGATTCCAAGATTAGAATTGCTAGGAGTACTCATTGGTTGTAGATTGATAACCTACGTCATGAAGTTTATACGTCTGAAGATTAAAGCTCAATTCTTATGGACCGATAGCCAAATAGTTTTGAGTTGGTACAATTCTAACAAACTGCTTCCGCCGTTTGTTTCGCGTAGAATAAATGAAATAAGACAGAACAAAAGTTTACAAGTCAGGTACGTTCCAACCAAGCTCAATCCATCAGATATTGGCACAAGATCAGATAGAGTAGATTGTTACGCTAGATGGCTCAAAGGACCAGAATTTTTTGATGGATGATTCTGAAAAGTGGCCTATATTTCCTAATAACGAGAATAATGAGGAGACTCAAATTTCTTTCGCCGGGCAGGGTCTCACGAATTTAGAACCTACTGAGTCTAATACAGCTGGATCAAATTTAGACAGAATAGAACCAATAATAATCGATAACACTCAATCCGCTGACAAAGACGAGACAAAGATAATATTAGATATTCAGACAGAATATTTCCCAAAAGAAACTGAGGGTATTGCCACCGATTTGTCTAGATCACTTCAGTTGTTTAAAGATCCAGATGGAGTCCTCAGGTGTAGAGGTAGATTTAAATATACAGACTTGTCAGACAATCAGAAAGAGCCTATTCTACTTCCCAAAAATTCAGAATTCACACATAAAATCATTACTGAATTGCACCAGAAAAATTATCATGTAGGAGTCTCGCATACTCTTGCACTAGTAAGACAGAAATTTTGGGTACCACACGGACGATCCACAGTTCAGAAAGTTATCAGAAAGTGCGCCAAATGTGTAAAATATGGTGGTGGCCCATTCAAACTGCCAGCGATGCCTGATTTACCACAGGAGAGAGTAAAGCTCAGTTTACCTTTTACCTTTACGGGCTTAGATTATTTCGGTCCTCTTCTGGTTAGTGAGAATACCCAAGAGAAACGTTGGGTATGCCTATTTACTTGCCTAGCAGTCAGAGCTATACATATGGAAGTTGTTAAAGATTTATCAGCGGAAGAATGTACATTAGCCATAAGAAGATTCGTTGCCATAAGAGGTTTTCCACAGTTGATTGTATCAGACAATGCCACACAATTTAAGCTAACTGGAGACGTACTGACATCAGACTATTGCATAACAAATAAGTTGAGATGGAAATTTATTCCAGAATTAGCTCCTTGGTTTGGAGGATTTTACGAACGCCTAATAGGTTTAGTCAAACACAGTATGAAGAGAACACTAGACAAACATCTCTTAAATCACAATCAGTTGTGTACAGCAATAAAAGAACTCGAGGCCATCGTAAATACCAGACCTCTGACGACAGTAGGTGCAGAGTTAGAACATGTTTTGACTCCTCAAGACTTTCTACGTGCAGGAGGTCCAGTGACGACCTGCATCTCAGATCGTGACTTTTTAGAACCAGCTACAGTGACCAAAGCTAACCTAATTGACGGTTGGAAGCGGGGTCAAATAATTATAATGGAATTTTCAAAGATGTTTACTAATCAGTATTTGATGAGTCTGCGTGAAAGGAATGACAAACACAGGCAACCAAGAGTAGTAGTTAATAGGGCACCAAAGCTTACAGAGACTGTTCAGATAAAATCAGATGGTAGCAGAGCACACTGGAAAGTCGGAAAGATAACAGAGTTGATTAAAGGTTCGGACGGACAAGTTAGCGTAGCCAGAGTCAAAGTACCATCAGGGGAAACATTCACCCGTTCTATTGGTCATCTCTTCCCACTCGAAGTTGAAGAGCAGAATACAGTACCTTTACCAAATCAGAGTAACCCTACGACCAGAGCTAGTTCCGATTCTGAAGAATCTTCTGTTAAACAACCATCAGAGCAAATGAATCACTCACCTAGTACCAGTCACCGTTCTTTAACGGACACAGAAATTGACAAATCCAAAAGCAATAAGAAGACCGATGTTTCGGCACAGCAATCTTCAGATACCAAAGCAAAGCGACCAATCAGAGTTTCCGCAGCTAAAGCTAAACAGAAGGTCAAGGAGTGGACCTCTCAGTTGATGATCACATTGTTTGAACAGTAGAATCAGAAAACAGTTTTAGTTAAATACATAATAAATAATTGTTGATTATAATCAGTTATAGCTTACGCAAATAAGATTTTTATTTCATTCTTCTCTGGGGGGAATGTCGCGAATGCGAAGCTATAGTATGTCTACCTAGGTAGCTAGGTAGACTATAACGCAAAGTAGCTGTGTCATCACAATGTAGAGAGGTGAAGGAGGCGAGCGGTGCGCGCGCGCGCCTCTGCACTGCTCCCGGCATTGACGTTCGGGACGTGCCCAGAAAAGGTGGTGAGTGACCTTGATTTAGACAGTGCATGATGCCCAGAAAAGGTGGTGAGTGACCTTTGATTTAGACTGTGCATGAGTACCAAATTATTTATTGTCTTTTGTGTACATTGTGTTTGCCGATGCATTCGGCCAGTGTTTGTGAACAGTTATCAGACCACTATGCGAGGCTTGGGTTGGCTATAAGGGGAGGTCGGAGGCCAAACTGGGGAAAAGTCCCCAAACTCAGTCATGGGAGGAGCTGCTCTCTAGATCTTGGAGATGTTCGTCCTTGATCTCAGTTATCGGAGGATCTGTTTCTCGATCCTGGAGGCTAACCTCCTCGATCACCGTGGCTGGATGTGGAACCAGTTATATAAAACAGTTTCCTTGATCGTGGTGGAATAGCCTCATGATCATAGTTACCTCAGGAGCAGCTCCTCGATCTTGGAGGGTAGCCTCCTCGATCTAGTTAATGGGAGAATAGTCTCCCAATACAAGAACTGGGGGAATAGTTTCCTCGCAGTCACTGGTATGAGGGCAGCTCATATCAGTACCAGCATCAATACAAGAACTGGGGGAATAGTTTCCTCGCAGTCACTGGTATGAGGGCAGCTCATATCAGTACCAGCATCAATACAAGAACTGGGGGAATAGTTTCCTCGCAGTCACTGGTATGAGGGCAGCTCATATCAGTACCAGCATCAATACAAGAACTGGGGGAATAGTTTCCTCGCAGTCACTGGTATGAGGGCAGCTCATATCAGTACCAGCATCAATACAAGAACTGGGGGAATAGTTTCCTCGCAGTCACTGATATGAGGGAAGCTCATATCAGTACCAGCATCAATACAAGAACTGGGGGAATAGTTTCCTCGCAGTCACTGATATGAGGGCAGCTCATATCAGTACCTACTAGCATCAATACAAGAGCTGGGGGAATAGTTTCCTCGCAGTCACTGATATGAGGATAGCTCATATCAGTACCTACTAGCATCAATACAAGAGCTGGGGGAATAGTTTCCTCGCAGTCACTGATATGAGGATAGCTCATATCAGTAATCAGAGTTTAATTTTTGTTTTTCAGCTCAGACTTTCGTCTTACCTTTCATTATTTAGGTAATATTTGACGACATATTTCGAATGAATACGAAGTAGGTAGATAATTAAAAAAATTAAGAAACCAGTTAAGAATTGTTTATTTTATTTGGTAGCATCATCACAGTAATCGCTATGTACAATACCTACATATTATTATTTTGATGAAAGTGTTACTTTTTCACTTTGCGTAACGAGATTTAATGTAAAAAGTTGGTACAAAAGTCCTATAGCTAAAATCTCATGGTAGAGTGGCAGTGTTAGACGTGCAGGGCGAGGCAAGCTCAGACGTCCTCCGCCGCGTCCGTGAACTCGTCGCACCGGTCCTCCAGCTCGTACTAGGAAACGAACAATGTTGATAATCAAGTGATACCAAAAACACTACTGATGCTGAATGAAAGTCGCGGGTTCGAACCTTATCTAATCGTGCATCAATGGATTGTTAGATGATAACAACAGAATACGTTCCAGTGCATTACAACAACAAGTTGGATGTTCTATTCCCCTTGCAGAGGATAGTATAGTATAGTATATAGTACCTCGTCGAGCTGCAGGCACTTGCCCCACTCGGCGAGCGTGATGCGGTGGTCGTCGTCCGCGTCGCACTTGTCGAGGAAGGGCGCGATGCAGTGCTCCAGCGAGAGCAGCGGCGCGCGGATCGGGAACAGCTCGTGCCGGGACACGAACCTGCACACGCACACGCACTACATGTCATCACACCAAATACCAATATCTAAATACAATCTGTTGCTGTACAGATTGCCGAAAGGATACAAATCTAGTCAAAGGGTGTGGAAGCGACAGGGGGTTCGATTCTGTTGCCTTTTCTAAACTAACCTAATTTGACAGCAATAAAAATATTGCCGTTAATTTCTCTTCTTTTCTTATTTAGTAACTTTTTCAAAAACTGAAACGACAAAGATGGCTATAATTTTAACGCGGTCTTTTAGGTTAGTTTAGGAACATGCAACAACAGAATCGCCATAATTGTTTGAACAGTAAGTGACGTGACCATTGCTATAGATTGCCGCTGTCTATTCTCGAGCGAGCTGCGAGTGTATATATGACAGTGCAGTGTACAGTGTACAGTACCTGTCGTTGTCGTGCGCGTCGAGATCGCACCACTTCCAGACGGCGGCGTTGGTCCAGCGGCGCGTGAGGTTGCCCTCGGCCTCGCGCTCCATGGCGAGGTAGTGCGGCGACAGCTCGCTGTATGTATGACAGTGCAGTGTACAGTGTACAGTACCTGTCGTTGTCGTGCGCGTCGAGATCGCACCACTTCCAGACGGCGGCGTTGGTCCAGCGGCGCGTGAGGTTGCCCTCGGCCTCGCGCTCCATGGCGAGGTAGTGCGGCGACAGCTCGCTGTATGTATGACAGTGCAGTGTACAGTGTACAGTACCTGTCGTTGTCGTGCGCGTCGAGATCGCACCACTTCCAGACGGCGGCGTTGGTCCAGCGGCGCGTGAGGTTGCCCTCGGCCTCGCGCTCCATGGCGAGGTAGTGCGGCGACAGCTCGCTGTATGTATGACAGTGCAGTGTACAGTGTACAGTACCTGTCGTTGTCGTGCGCGTCGAGATCGCACCACTTCCAGACGGCGGCGTTGGTCCAGCGGCGCGTGAGGTTGCCCTCGGCCTCGCGCTCCATGGCGAGGTAGTGCGGCGACAGCTCGCTGTATGTATGACAGTGCAGTGTACAGTGTACAGTACCTGTCGTTGTCGTGCGCGTCGAGATCGCACCACTTCCAGACGGCGGCGTTGGTCCAGCGGCGCGTGAGGTTGCCCTCGGCCTCGCGCTCCATGGCGAGGTAGTGCGGCGACAGCTCGCTGTATGTATGACAGTGCAGTGTACAGTGTACAGTACCTGTCGTTGTCGTGCGCGTCGAGATCGCACCACTTCCAGACGGCGGCGTTGGTCCAGCGGCGCGTGAGGTTGCCCTCGGCCTCGCGCTCCATGGCGAGGTAGTGCGGCGACAGCTCGCTGTATGTATGACAGTGCAGTGTACAGTGTACAGTACCTGTCGTTGTCGTGCGCGTCGAGATCGCACCACTTCCAGACGGCGGCGTTGGTCCAGCGGCGCGTGAGGTTGCCCTCGGCCTCGCGCTCCATGGCGAGGTAGTGCGGCGACAGCTCGCTGTATGTATGACAGTGCAGTGTACAGTGTACAGTACCTGTCGTTGTCGTGCGCGTCGAGATCGCACCACTTCCAGACGGCGGCGTTGGTCCAGCGGCGCGTGAGGTTGCCCTCGGCCTCGCGCTCCATGGCGAGGTAGTGCGGCGACAGCTCGCTGTATGTATGACAGTGCAGTGTACAGTGTACAGTACCTGTCGTTGTCGTGCGCGTCGAGATCGCACCACTTCCAGACGGCGGCGTTGGTCCAGCGGCGCGTGAGGTTGCCCTCGGCCTCGCGCTCCATGGCGAGGTAGTGCGGCGACAGCTCGCTGTATGTATGACAGTGCAGTGTACAGTGTACAGTACCTGTCGTTGTCGTGCGCGTCGAGATCGCACCACTTCCAGACGGCGGCGTTGGTCCAGCGGCGCGTGAGGTTGCCCTCGGCCTCGCGCTCCATGGCGAGGTAGTGCGGCGACAGCTCGCTGTATGTATGACAGTGCAGTGTACAGTGTACAGTACCTGTCGTTGTCGTGCGCGTCGAGATCGCACCACTTCCAGACGGCGGCGTTGGTCCAGCGGCGCGTGAGGTTGCCCTCGGCCTCGCGCTCCATGGCGAGGTAGTGCGGCGACAGCTCGCTGTATGTATGACAGTGCAGTGTACAGTGTACAGTACCTGTCGTTGTCGTGCGCGTCGAGATCGCACCACTTCCAGACGGCGGCGTTGGTCCAGCGGCGCGTGAGGTTGCCCTCGGCCTCGCGCTCCATGGCGAGGTAGTGCGGCGACAGCTCGCTGTATGTATGACAGTGCAGTGTACAGTGTACAGTACCTGTCGTTGTCGTGCGCGTCGAGATCGCACCACTTCCAGACGGCGGCGTTGGTCCAGCGGCGCGTGAGGTTGCCCTCGGCCTCGCGCTCCATGGCGAGGTAGTGCGGCGACAGCTCGCTGTATGTATGACAGTGCAGTGTACAGTGTACAGTACCTGTCGTTGTCGTGCGCGTCGAGATCGCACCACTTCCAGACGGCGGCGTTGGTCCAGCGGCGCGTGAGGTTGCCCTCGGCCTCGCGCTCCATGGCGAGGTAGTGCGGCGACAGCTCGCTGTATGTATGACAGTGCAGTGTACAGTGTACAGTACCTGTCGTTGTCGTGCGCGTCGAGATCGCACCACTTCCAGACGGCGGCGTTGGTCCAGCGGCGCGTGAGGTTGCCCTCGGCCTCGCGCTCCATGGCGAGGTAGTGCGGCGACAGCTCGCTGTATGTATGACAGTGCAGTGTACAGTGTACAGTACCTGTCGTTGTCGTGCGCGTCGAGATCGCACCACTTCCAGACGGCGGCGTTGGTCCAGCGGCGCGTGAGGTTGCCCTCGGCCTCGCGCTCCATGGCGAGGTAGTGCGGCGACAGCTCGCTGTATGTATGACAGTGCAGTGTACAGTGTACAGTACCTGTCGTTGTCGTGCGCGTCGAGATCGCACCACTTCCAGACGGCGGCGTTGGTCCAGCGGCGCGTGAGGTTGCCCTCGGCCTCGCGCTCCATGGCGAGGTAGTGCGGCGACAGCTCGCTGTATGTATGACAGTGCAGTGTACAGTGTACAGTACCTGTCGTTGTCGTGCGCGTCGAGATCGCACCACTTCCAGACGGCGGCGTTGGTCCAGCGGCGCGTGAGGTTGCCCTCGGCCTCGCGCTCCATGGCGAGGTAGTGCGACGACAGCTCGCTGTATGTATGACAGTGCAGTGTACAGTGTACAGTACCTGTCGTTGTCGTGCGCGTCGAGATCGCACCACTTCCAGACGGCGGCGTTGGTCCAGCGGCGCGTGAGGTTGCCCTCGGCCTCGCGCTCCATGGCGAGGTAGTGCGGCGACAGCTCGCTGTATGTATGACAGTGCAGTGTACAGTGTACAGTACCTGTCGTTGTCGTGCGCGTCGAGATCGCACCACTTCCAGACGGCGGCGTTGGTCCAGCGGCGCGTGAGGTTGCCCTCGGCCTCGCGCTCCATGGCGAGGTAGTGCGGCGACAGCTCGCTGTATGTATGACAGTGCAGTGTACAGTGTACAGTACCTGTCGTTGTCGTGCGCGTCGAGATCGCACCACTTCCAGACGGCGGCGTTGGTCCAGCGGCGCGTGAGGTTGCCCTCGGCCTCGCGCTCCATGGCGAGGTAGTGCGGCGACAGCTCGCTGTATGTATGACAGTGCAGTGTACAGTGTACAGTACCTGTCGTTGTCGTGCGCGTCGAGATCGCACCACTTCCAGACGGCGGCGTTGGTCCAGCGGCGCGTGAGGTTGCCCTCGGCCTCGCGCTCCATGGCGAGGTAGTGCGGCGACAGCTCGCTGTATGTATGACAGTGCAGTGTACAGTGTACAGTACCTGTCGTTGTCGTGCGCGTCGAGATCGCACCACTTCCAGACGGCGGCGTTGGTCCAGCGGCGCGTGAGGTTGCCCTCGGCCTCGCGCTCCATGGCGAGGTAGTGCGGCGACAGCTCGCTGTATGTATGACAGTGCAGTGTACAGTGTACAGTACCTGTCGTTGTCGTGCGCGTCGAGATCGCACCACTTCCAGACGGCGGCGTTGGTCCAGCGGCGCGTGAGGTTGCCCTCGGCCTCGCGCTCCATGGCGAGGTAGTGCGGCGACAGCTCGCTGTATGTATGACAGTGCAGTGTACAGTGTACAGTACCTGTCGTTGTCGTGCGCGTCGAGATCGCACCACTTCCAGACGGCGGCGTTGGTCCAGCGGCGCGTGAGGTTGCCCTCGGCCTCGCGCTCCATGGCGAGGTAGTGCGGCGACAGCTCGCTGTATGTATGACAGTGCAGTGTACAGTGTACAGTACCTGTCGTTGTCGTGCGCGTCGAGATCGCACCACTTCCAGACGGCGGCGTTGGTCCAGCGGCGCGTGAGGTTGCCCTCGGCCTCGCGCTCCATGGCGAGGTAGTGCGGCGACAGCTCGCTGTATGTATGACAGTGCAGTGTACAGTGTACAGTACCTGTCGTTGTCGTGCGCGTCGAGATCGCACCACTTCCAGACGGCGGCGTTGGTCCAGCGGCGCGTGAGGTTGCCCTCGGCCTCGCGCTCCATGGCGAGGTAGTGCGGCGACAGCTCGCTGTATGTATGACAGTGCAGTGTACAGTGTACAGTACCTGTCGTTGTCGTGCGCGTCGAGATCGCACCACTTCCAGACGGCGGCGTTGGTCCAGCGGCGCGTGAGGTTGCCCTCGGCCTCGCGCTCCATGGCGAGGTAGTGCGGCGACAGCTCGCTGTATGTATGACAGTGCAGTGTACAGTGTACAGTACCTGTCGTTGTCGTGCGCGTCGAGATCGCACCACTTCCAGACGGCGGCGTTGGTCCAGCGGCGCGTGAGGTTGCCCTCGGCCTCGCGCTCCATGGCGAGGTAGTGCGGCGACAGCTCGCTGTATGTATGACAGTGCAGTGTACAGTGTACAGTACCTGTCGTTGTCGTGCGCGTCGAGATCGCACCACTTCCAGACGGCGGCGTTGGTCCAGCGGCGCGTGAGGTTGCCCTCGGCCTCGCGCTCCATGGCGAGGTAGTGCGGCGACAGCTCGCTGTATGTATGACAGTGCAGTGTACAGTGTACAGTACCTGTCGTTGTCGTGCGCGTCGAGATCGCACCACTTCCAGACGGCGGCGTTGGTCCAGCGGCGCGTGAGGTTGCCCTCGGCCTCGCGCTCCATGGCGAGGTAGTGCGGCGACAGCTCGCTGTATGTATGACAGTGCAGTGTACAGTGTACAGTACCTGTCGTTGTCGTGCGCGTCGAGATCGCACCACTTCCAGACGGCGGCGTTGGTCCAGCGGCGCGTGAGGTTGCCCTCGGCCTCGCGCTCCATGGCGAGGTAGTGCGGCGACAGCTCGCTGTATGTATGACAGTGCAGTGTACAGTGTACAGTACCTGTCGTTGTCGTGCGCGTCGAGATCGCACCACTTCCAGACGGCGGCGTTGGTCCAGCGGCGCGTGAGGTTGCCCTCGGCCTCGCGCTCCATGGCGAGGTAGTGCGGCGACAGCTCGCTGTATGTATGACAGTGCAGTGTACAGTGTACAGTACCTGTCGTTGTCGTGCGCGTCGAGATCGCACCACTTCCAGACGGCGGCGTTGGTCCAGCGGCGCGTGAGGTTGCCCTCGGCCTCGCGCTCCATGGCGAGGTAGTGCGGCGACAGCTCGCTGTATGTATGACAGTGCAGTGTACAGTGTACAGTACCTGTCGTTGTCGTGCGCGTCGAGATCGCACCACTTCCAGACGGCGGCGTTGGTCCAGCGGCGCGTGAGGTTGCCCTCGGCCTCGCGCTCCATGGCGAGGTAGTGCGGCGACAGCTCGCTGTATGTATGACAGTGCAGTGTACAGTGTACAGTACCTGTCGTTGTCGTGCGCGTCGAGATCGCACCACTTCCAGACGGCGGCGTTGGTCCAGCGGCGCGTGAGGTTGCCCTCGGCCTCGCGCTCCATGGCGAGGTAGTGCGGCGACAGCTCGCTGTATGTATGACAGTGCAGTGTACAGTGTACAGTACCTGTCGTTGTCGTGCGCGTCGAGATCGCACCACTTCCAGACGGCGGCGTTGGTCCAGCGGCGCGTGAGGTTGCCCTCGGCCTCGCGCTCCATGGCGAGGTAGTGCGGCGACAGCTCGCTGTATGTATGACAGTGCAGTGTACAGTGTACAGTACCTGTCGTTGTCGTGCGCGTCGAGATCGCACCACTTCCAGACGGCGGCGTTGGTCCAGCGGCGCGTGAGGTTGCCCTCGGCCTCGCGCTCCATGGCGAGGTAGTGCGGCGACAGCTCGCTGTATGTATGACAGTGCAGTGTACAGTGTACAGTACCTGTCGTTGTCGTGCGCGTCGAGATCGCACCACTTCCAGACGGCGGCGTTGGTCCAGCGGCGCGTGAGGTTGCCCTCGGCCTCGCGCTCCATGGCGAGGTAGTGCGGCGACAGCTCGCTGTATGTATGACAGTGCAGTGTACAGTGTACAGTACCTGTCGTTGTCGTGCGCGTCGAGATCGCACCACTTCCAGACGGCGGCGTTGGTCCAGCGGCGCGTGAGGTTGCCCTCGGCCTCGCGCTCCATGGCGAGGTAGTGCGGCGACAGCTCGCTGTATGTATGACAGTGCAGTGTACAGTGTACAGTACCTGTCGTTGTCGTGCGCGTCGAGATCGCACCACTTCCAGACGGCGGCGTTGGTCCAGCGGCGCGTGAGGTTGCCCTCGGCCTCGCGCTCCATGGCGAGGTAGTGCGGCGACAGCTCGCTGTATGTATGACAGTGCAGTGTACAGTGTACAGTACCTGTCGTTGTCGTGCGCGTCGAGATCGCACCACTTCCAGACGGCGGCGTTGGTCCAGCGGCGCGTGAGGTTGCCCTCGGCCTCGCGCTCCATGGCGAGGTAGTGCGGCGACAGCTCGCTGTATGTATGACAGTGCAGTGTACAGTGTACAGTACCTGTCGTTGTCGTGCGCGTCGAGATCGCACCACTTCCAGACGGCGGCGTTGGTCCAGCGGCGCGTGAGGTTGCCCTCGGCCTCGCGCTCCATGGCGAGGTAGTGCGGCGACAGCTCGCTGTATGTATGACAGTGCAGTGTACAGTGTACAGTACCTGTCGTTGTCGTGCGCGTCGAGATCGCACCACTTCCAGACGGCGGCGTTGGTCCAGCGGCGCGTGAGGTTGCCCTCGGCCTCGCGCTCCATGGCGAGGTAGTGCGGCGACAGCTCGCTGTATGTATGACAGTGCAGTGTACAGTGTACAGTACCTGTCGTTGTCGTGCGCGTCGAGATCGCACCACTTCCAGACGGCGGCGTTGGTCCAGCGGCGCGTGAGGTTGCCCTCGGCCTCGCGCTCCATGGCGAGGTAGTGCGGCGACAGCTCGCTGCGCTCGGCGAGGTCGCGCATTATGTTGAACAGCCAGTCGCGCATGCGCCGCGGGAAGTCCGCCATCTCGTCCGCGCTGCAATCCTGATCGCGCAACCACACAACGTTACACGACACGACACAAAATAGATGAGACATTCGTCGCGTGCTGCCGAGAGCGTTGCCGCTGTGCGGTGCCGCATGCCGCATGCCGGTCGTCGTCTCATCGAATCCGGACAGCGCACACACTTGTAGCACTAGTACTTCTGCCGCCAGGCAGTGTTGCTCGCATTGCTATGTTCCGGTTTAGAGGGTATGGGTATCGGTGCAATTACAGGCACATGAGACTAAACACCTTTAGAGTGATGGCTTAAGTGGATGTGCTCAGTGAGGCAATGGATCGTTAAAGGCAGTGGTTACTACTTAACCCTCAGGATGGGCGAACACGTGCCTGGTAACATTTCCCCGTCACCGCGCGAGCAACGAATCAAGCCGAGCTCCTGTGGTTAACTAACTCTAGGGGCGTGGCTTGCCAACAACCATTTTCAAATAGAATCTGCATTCAGCAGTGATCTGTGGATAACATTTGAAGAAGAGAATGTAGACGATGGAGTGGAGTGGAGTGGAGTGGTACCGGCATCTCGCGACAGGAGCCGTAGTACTCGATCTGCACGTGGTGGTACTGGGCGCCGCGGCACAGCTCGGAGTGGTCGAGGCACAGGCAGCGCTGGCGGTACACCTCGCAGTCAGACGGCCACGTCTCGTTGTGGTTCGTGCACACCTGCGACAGTACACTACACTACACTACAGTACAGTACAGTACAGTACACTACAGTACAGTACAGTACAGTACAGTACAGTACCGACATGTCATCATTCCATAACATTATCAACTCATTTATGAACAGATTTCAAAACGATTTCGATTCTTTTTTATCTGAAAGGATGTACTTCCAGGTTGGTCCCATTCAATTTTCATCAAAATCGGTTCAGTAGTTTGGTTTATAAATAAAAAATATATGCCATCCACGTATTCCACGTGCAAGAAATTGCGTATCTTGCTTTCCTGTGACTTTGTAGTGGTGTTCATGGTCACTAGAACCTCTGATACAGAAAACCAATGGATACGCCCTACCAACAAAAAAAGGCGTATATACTACGGAACATAATATGGTTATCTTCTTAGTAGTATTGACAGCAGATCTAACACAAACTCGGAACCAAACATGGCGGCGCTGGTTACGCAAACATAAAATCATGACGTCACAAAAAAAATCGAAGGGACAAAATATTGTCTATCTCTTTCAACACATTCAGTATTTGTTTGGTTAAAAAGAAACAAAATAATATTTGACGGCTTATGTTATGTGTCGATTTAATTTGTATAGTAGAATGAGGCCTCTCCATGTTTATGTTCCTACCTCCATGACTAGAACATTTCCAATAAACTGCCATCATCATCATCATCTAATGATGATGCCGGTAGTCGAATTGAAGTCAGTTTTTCTAGTTTTTTAAACTTATGTTAATTAGTTGTATGGAGACAACGACGTGACGCTGCCAGAAATGTCCAACTACGCACGATTGCCATTAAAAAAAAATGGTATGGAGGTCTGACAGACACCGCATAGTGTTACCTTGCGGCGCGACTCGGTCTCGTAGGGGCACTCCTTGATGCAGTTGCAGATGGCCTCGCCCAGCTCGTCGATCTCGCAGACACGGCCGGCGCTGCAGTGCACCTTCAGGCAGGGATCTGGGAGACGTCACCAAATATATATCTATGTATTATATCAATATTTTAATGACAGATGTAAAGATGTTCTGGTGCATGTAGCGTCTCTCCCAGAGGCGAGGAGCTCGATCTTCCTCTTCTCATCCAATGTTTGTTACATTTCGCTGATCAGCGCTGCACTATACGCTGCACTATAGCGAAGCTCTTTTATTTGGTCTCGAGAATTCAATTAAATACGCACCTAAATAAGTAATGTAAGTGTTGTAAAGCAGTTAGAAGCAGCACAATACAAGACAAGACAAGAGAAGAGAATGCACGAGACGTACCGTCCATGAAGACGTCGTCGGGCGCGGGCGCGCGCTCGCGGTCCTCGTTCAGCGCACTGTTGACGCGCGCGCGCTCCGCCTCCTGCAACCACGACACAACCAGGGACTTAAAAGGGTTTCAAAAAACCGGTTCCGAACCTGTATTTAGAGGTTCTTGGACAGAACCGGAAGAGGAACCGGAACCTTTACGAACCTTTATTTAAAGGTTCCTGAGCAAAATTTAAGGTGATTTGTTTGCTTTGGTGGCGGGTAGGAGCTAAAATTATGAACCTCGTTCGAGCGATTATGCTTATGCTTAGATGCATTTAAATAAAAATACAATTTAAAGGTAGGTATACCGAGTACGTGCACTGTTTCAAAGAAAAATCAGCAGTGAACTAGGTAGTTTTTTACATTCTATATTTTTTGTGTCTTTTATCAAAAGTTACCGAAGTGAGTCGCGCTATTTCAATTAAGGGGGGCGATACAAGTAAATAAATAACAAAAACGGTTTTTTGCGTAAATAGATAGTCTAAAACATCTCAAATATATGTCTGATCAAAATTAAATTCTCATTATTTTTCGATTCATACCTAACTCGTGCTCTGCCTCTACCTATCAACTGATGTCCGTAGCACACCTCCGCTCCGCTGCGAAATCATAACAACGGAATCGCAGTAATTTCGCCGCGTCGTGTCGTGTCCGTATTATAGAAGCCGAACACTAGCGTAACTGCCTGTTCTAATAAACTTTACTATAATTCTATCTCTTTCCCCGCACGGATTCGTCAATCTGCTCCCACGCAGCTAAGTAGGGTAGTAGTTACGTAGGTATACATGGCTAATGTTTTAGAAGCAAACAGTGTCAGGGTGTGGTAGTACCTGGAACCTCCTCTCATCGAGTCGCTCCGCCATGCCGAGCTCGATGTTCTCCGCCTCGGAGTCCTCGGCCGCCCCCCCCGCCCCCACCCCCACCTCCGGCCGGAGCGTCGTGGTGGTGCGCAGGCGCCGGTGCCGTCGGCGGTGCTTCTGTAACCGAACCGCACGCAATTGTTCATTATACATTGACATCTACAATATTCTCGAGTTTTCTGTTTTATGGCCGTTGCTCAAGTGTGCATGCTTGCCAAGCTTATTCTACTTGAATATGGTGGAAGTGCGTATCACCTGTGCGTCAGCAGCGCAGACGGCTGCGACCAGCAAGGCCAGCAAAAGTATGCCGCCCTTCATCGTGGTTGCGTTCTGAAACAAGTTAACTCATCGTTGGTGCTATTCCAGGTTACGAACTATAACTTCTTTGAAGTTTCATCGAAATAGTTGCAGAGACATGGTCAGTTCGAGATATTGCGACGATGTTCAAAAACAGCTTTAAGCCTTATTACACTATGCAATCTCAAGTCAGGCTTACTGATAGTGATGTAACGTGATGAGTTGAGTTATTTCGAACTCAAGTTATTTGAGTTGACTCGCATCGAGGACTTGCATGCATATAAAGTCATACAAGTGAAAATCTAGCACCAATTTCTCTAACCACTTACGTTGCATACGGACCTAGTTGAGTCAACCCAATTGGCGGCTCGAGTCAAGGTTCAGTATAACTAAAATAATTCGAGTTCGAAATAATTCAACTCGTCACGTCACATCACTGTCAGTAAGTCTGACTTGAGATTGCATAGTGTAATATGGCTTTTTGTATTTCGGACAAACTACTTATATAATAATAGTGCAAGTGAACAACTTCGTCGTAAACTAAAACCGATGTTTATGAATGTTCCTTTCATTTAATGTGCAGCACTAGCACGGCATGTCATGTGCGTTGCTAACCGGAACTAGGTCGCTAGTTACGTATAGCTGCATGTTGTTCTTCACAATTACATTAGCTAGGTACCTACCATCGAGCTACCCTTCACGTCCGAGTGTTATTTCGAGCTCATACTTAGAGTAGGTAGTGTAGTGATTGCTCGGCTTGAATACGTCAGAATAACAATAAGTAAATAAAGTCAATGCACGGCCCTTAACTCCTTCCTATAATATAATATAAGAGCTACCTATACATATGTACATGTAGGTATAGGTATGTGCTGCAGTGAGGGCATCGACCCCGGCGTGTGCCGGCGGCGGCTGATCCTCCTATGAGGAACGCTTTTAAATTCAGGTGGTACCTATACATATAGGTAAAGTATTCTAGATCATTTATCCTAAATATTGCTGAATGCATATTTTCACGCTGCATGAATTTATTGGGTTGATAGCATGCGCCTGCGCCGCCGCTGGACTCGAGTTCGTGTTGAAACACACGTGGGAAATGCTATTGTGAACCAAAACTTACAGATTCCCATAAAATGTTTATACTTATTTAAAATATTATTAGGTACTTACCTACTTATGCTAATGATCTGAAATAATGTTTTGAATCGGTCGAACTTGGCGAAACGTCACGTGTTGATCAAGTGGTATAAGTATGTATGTATATATAGTAGGTAGGTAAGTGGAATGGAAACACAACACCGTCTAACCGAACGGCTGCATGATCTCACGCGCATCTGTGCAAACGGTCAGCGTGCGGTGCGCGCGCGCCTCGAGATGCAGACGCGGATCATTCCGCGAATTCGACAACTGTTTTTGTAATAACATCCATATCATAATATACCTACTCAAGTATTCAAAGGGTGCTCATATTAATGTATCGTATTACTTGTATCTTTCATCCAACTTTGGAAACTTTGAATAGCAAGAAAACTGACACCCGCCCAGCACAGCACAGCACAGCACTGCACTGCACTGCCCGGCCGATCATATACCTACCTAGCTGCATTGGATTAATTGAGAACTAGAATGTATTTAAATATGACTCCAGTGTTAACATCAGCTCGTCAGAAGCATGACCTCTGAAATGGGTGCACGAGTATAATATAGAGGGACTATAACTCTTTCAATTTAGCTTGAAACATGTCACAGCGCGAATGAGTGCATCGCACCACCAGTGCTAGGGCCACAGATTCCATTCCTTGCTGAATGAAATGTTATGCTGGCTGGACTAGTGTTTACAGTTAGCTATCAGCAGTAGGTACAGTATAAAGTTGTGAGAACACCTACATTGAAAGTTAATATTGATGTGTGTTGAAGAGGCTCGGCTCGCCGCTCAGAGTTAGCATTGCTTGCAGCTGAGTAATAAACATTAACTTTCGAATTGGTATCAACGAACGAGGCGGCCAGCGGCCACATCTCCGTGCTATTTGTTTCTATTGACCTAATTTTGATGACGCGCCTCCTAGAAATCCATAGAATAATATGTACGTGTCGGTCGGTGTACAATTACGTAGCCGTGAACTGTGAGCCTTATACATATTATACACTAGTAGTTACCTGCGACTTCGCACGCGAGTACAGTTTCCGTGTACATTATAATATTGTCTGTGTATTATTATTATCTATGTATGTACCGAGCGAATACTTTGAGAAAATTAACATTACACCGAACCCGTACTCGAATGTCAAACGCTAGTCGTTAGACCAACGAGGTAGTACTACGCCCTGTCAAATTGACGTGACATGACATGACATCATCCTCTTGCCAATTGGCGCTGCTAATCCCGTTCGTTCATTTTATCCTTTAGATCCTGCTAATTATTCGGGATAAAAAGTAGCCTATGGCCTATGTGTCAATCCAGATTACGAACTATATATAGGTATGCAAAGTTTCATCCAAGTTGGTTCAGTAGTTTCGACGTGATTGAAACACAAACATCCAAACATTTAAACTTTCGAATTTATAATATTAGTAGGATATAGACACAAGACCGGTCAAGTGCGAATGGACTCGCCCACCGACCCTTCCGAACCAAAACTCTATATTTCGTTTAATTAATTTTTTTTTCAAAAGCTTTGCAGGATTGAGACTTTGTTTTATTTTTCCTAAAAAGTTCACGTAAGTAGGTACCTCTATAACATTTTTGATTTTTAGCTTTACAAATTATACAAAATATTGACTTTTCTCACTTTCTATTTTCTATAGATGCTGACAAACAAAATCTAAACTCATCCTATTCGTTAAGCTTTCAATAGTTTCTGAGATAATCAGTTTTGTAACAGACGGACGGACAAATTCGAAGCATGCATTGACGCACCGCGGCTGCCGGCAGTCCAGTAAACTTGAGCAAATGGGTCAAATGCACCATTTGCATTAGGAGAGGAAAATGAGCCAAAGCTAGCGAGAGCGTGAACAGTTCTGCCTACAACTGAAAATGAAATCGACAGGTTCTGGAGTCGAGTCCGCGATCTGATGCTACTTAATATTACACAGATGTGCAATGAATGGCCTCTGAAGCCTCTGTCGAGCCGATCCGACGGACCATCATACGGTCGATGAGTCACATCCTTCTCATTCGCCACATCTTCTATGTCATTTTTAATGTTTAATTATGCTATTTTAAAATATTACGTAAATAGACTATACTATCGAATTAGGACCCCTGTAAAGCGTAAGAATGACAATAAATACAAATCTTGATTAGGTCTTTGATAGATGAAAATATTGAAGTGTGGTTAAAGTTTAACCAACATGTACCAATATGTATATTCAACGTTATTATTGTGGGCCTTGTAGCTTGTAGGTGTCATCACTATTTTTGAACTTTTATATCAGAGCGCGATAACCCGGCCGCGCCGCGCGCAGGCCCGCCCGGCCCGGTTACCCAAACTACTAAATGTGCCGTACTGTGCTGTGCCGTGCCGTGACGCGGTTTGTTTTACGACTTCTCTGGAAACTATGCGCCATTTTATGGAGCCAACCAAACGCTGAATACACATTATTGTATTTGGAACGTCGCGTTGTCTCGCGCTGTAGGTATATGTAAATGCATCGTCCGCGTAAGATGAGATCTGACGAACAAGCGCATTCTCAAACCGTTTTTAATTGAAATTTAATGCAAATAAGAATTAGCGCGTATGGTTATTATGGTTGACCGCAGATTATTATCAATCCTGGTCCAGATTCACACGCTGAACTACCTACTGCGAAAAATAGGGTCATCCAACACAAGCATGGTTACAACGCACATCGACGATTCGCGAGAATAACGGAAGCCCGTTTATCGTGTCCGCAGATAGTGCGCGACCCCGACAGATAAAACTATAAAAACATCGCTTTTGTGTCAACTGGCTGGCATATAAAGCAATCGTTATATTATTGGAGGTACCTTACCTACCTACTTAAGATTTTAAAGGAACTACTTTGTTTTGATTCAGAAATCATTTGTACTTTAACAGACGGGCACTAAGCGGCGCAAGTCGCAACCTAAGCCCGTGACCAAGGAAGGTAGGTAAGCTACGCTATCAGAAATGTAGAGGCCACGCAGCGCTTTGTGATTCTAAATGACCTACTTAGCAATACCTTACAGCGTTTCAGCGATAAGCTCCGGCATTCTGAGAAACTTTAATGATATCACGGTTATGTCAAACGATCAGACACAGCCGACAGAGGTCAAGCAAAAAAAATATCTTTCGGTTGGTTTTTAGATAAAAACATTGACGAGACTTACAATGAATTAAGGTCATGCGCGATGCAGATTAGGATGAGATGAGCCGCCTTCAATCTTCCCAATTACAGTTATCAATTAATTTATTTAGAAAACCTACAGCGTTCTTAAGAATAAGGATTAGAAAACATATAGAAACAAAATGCACAAGAAGTCGATGGTTAAAAAAATGCCATCTCTAGTACCTAACAAGAGATTTATCTGCAGGGATTTAGAAACCTAAGGCAACCCCTTAAGAAAAAGGATAGAACAGATCCTGTGCTGTGCTGTGACACAGGATCTTCAAATTATTGATAGTCGTGCTCGTTTGATTTTTTATTTATATCTAACACTTGTATCTAAGTATAATAATAATATACCATTTTGAATAATATCTTGGCTTTGCACTGGAATTAGGGTACCTATTATAATAAGTTATTAAGTATTGTTCTCTAAAGAGCGTTCAAAAGTTGGATCGCGATAACGTACAGAGGAACTACATAAACTTTAACAAAATAAGCAGAATATTATAAAATATTTATAGTGATCTTATGAACACTGTGAAAGTAATAATAGAACGCATTCAAAACAATGCCTCGCCTCGACTTTACATAAACAAAAAGGAGTTAACATTACAAAACAAAAAATGAAATAAATACACAAATCCCACTAAACCTGTTTTAGCGAAGCGAATTTAGGGAACCCGTCCGTCAGGAGAAAACCATTTCTTTATTTTTATTTTAAAATTCGACCGACCGACCATGCGTTTGCGTTTTTCAAAAGTTGATTTGATCTGATTTTCAAGTTTTGACTGCATTCAGAAAATCAGAAACACGACTCTGAAAAAGCTGCAAATTTATCAAATTTTGATAAGTACTTATTGAATAATTGGTACTTTTTCGATGTAATTTTTTAACGATGTAGGTATATGGTTTATTTTTCTTTTTTTTCTCTTTAGCTATTATATTCTCTGTTAGGCTTCTTACTTTTCCGAATTGAACTCGCATCTTTTTACTCGTACTATAAGTGAAAACTTTTTTAGGCTTTTTCGTGCTATACTTCCTCTGTTTATACTCTTATTTAATAAGCTGTTTGTTTTCCATATAAAATAAAATAATAAGAGAATGTATAATTATTGATAGAATATCAGTAAAATATAGTGCAGACTTACCTACGCGGTGTGTGTGTCTGGTAGCAATGCGTGCGTCCGACTCACAGAATACTGTTACCCAAGAAGAACGTTTACTGCATACAAATATGGCAGGACAAAATTGACCATTTATTTGGGGGTTCGTAACTAGATGGCGTTATTTTTGGCACCAACTTTTAAAATATTTGGTGGCAGTTTCAATCTATTTTAGCGCTAAATTTCGAACAGACCTGGCAGGGATTAAAATTGTTCAAACAGTTTCTGCTGTTTGGCTTATCTTTTTGTCAAAATGCTGACATAAGATTATTACAGAATGTTAAAATCGTTGCTAGTTTTATCAGGTCAGCATTTGACAAAAAGATAAGCCAAACAGCAGAAACTGTTTATAAGCAATCTGTATTTCTTGGCCTAGCAGTGAAATACGAAAACTAATCAGGTACCTAACAAATTAAAAGTCACAAGTTTATTGATTTTTTTTATTATTTAAGTTTACGAATAAGTTTTCTAGTGGGTCTTGCTGGAGCCTTCTTCTGGCTAGACTTTTTATGTTTTTATGTTTAGTTGTAAGATTTTTCCACACTTGTTCCAATCCGTTAATGGTCCATATCCATCCTTGTTGTAAAGGGGGTGGTGTTCTGCACCACAAAAACTTCAGTTTTTAAAAAATTATTTCATTTGCCCAAATAATTCTATATGACGCGTATTGTTTTGGATATTGGTGGCTAACGGCTTTCCTCTTCTTCTGTCTGGCGTATAAGCGTTGACGCTGTCAAATAGTTCATCCATTTTTTTTAATACTTCTGCCGTCGTTGTCGCTGAAGTCGATAGTTCTCCTGAAATAATAAAAAAATAAGTGAGTAAGTACCTCTTACTATCCCAAATTTCTTACTCCTACTCCTATTATTAACTAAACAAACAACGATAAAACTAGCCAAGTAAGCAAACTCTCAGTACAAAAAAAATTCAATATATTTATTTATTCCCCACCAAGAACACCATATTAACACCAGAAAGTGTAAAATTAAACACAGAAACTGTCATAAACAATTTACTACCGAACAAATCGTGAGAATAATATCTAAAAGCCTATGATATTTATCTTTCTCATAGAGGGGGATGAAAAGCAGAGTGTGCCTATGTGTAGTGTTAATCCTCGCTACGTTCAGGATTCTACTCTAATTTTGGTCCCTTATGACACAATCTACTATTTCGTGTGGTAAGCTGGTTGTCTTATTAGACGTAGACAGTATAGTAAGAATAGAATTACTATACCACCATGGCTGGTGGCCATATAGGACCATGTATTTTTCATACCTACATACATTTTTCATACATACATACCAAATTGTAGGTATTTTGTTTGCCATCTTCTGCTGGTTTCTGGGTAATCAGCGATCCTGTAGTTGTACCATCGACATTCATCTGGCTCTGGTTTAATAAGTTAAAATTTTCCATTAAAGGTAGAGTTAAAGATGGACCAGCCACAGGCTCAATCGTAACCAACACAGGGTCTGTCAAAACCTGAAATAAACAAACAAGTAGTGTTAAGAAACTGTGTGCCCTTTTTAACCGACTTTAAAAGAGGGAAAAGGTTCTCAATTCAGTTGTTTTTTTTAATGTGTGTTACCTCAGAACTCCGTCATTTATAAACCGATTTCAAAAATTCTTTTTTTTATCTGAAAGGATGTACTTCCAGGTTGGTCCCATTTAATTTTCATCATAATCGGCTCAGTAGTTTGGCTTATAAATAACTCAGTCAGTTTTTCTAGTTTTTTAACTTATAAATTATACAACTTCTTTGTGTTTTTTTTTTCGGGAACATCATAAGATCTTAGTTCGGGTGAACAACTAGTTATCATACCAAACGCGAAAGTTTGTAATTATGTATGGATGTTTGTTTCTCTTTCACGCAAAAACTACTGGTCCGATTTGAATGAAACTTGGAATACATAATTTATTCCAAGTTTCATAACTCAATATTGAAAAAAATGTCGCTTGAGTCAAGTCGCCTTTTAACCGTCGCTATAGTTCGTAGCCTGGATTTACACATAGGCTACTTTTTATCCCGGAATATCCACAGGATCAAACGGGACGCGGACAAAGTCGCGCGCGGAAGCTAGTATATTATTATAGAAAAAACTCACTAACCTTGTCACATTCAGCATCTGGTACTGCAGCTTTGAATAGCCTAATACCAGCATTATCAATGAACCATTTCCTTTCAAAATGTCTAGTGCACAGCATTCTATGTTCACTGTGAAGTTGGCGATGGAATTCTTGAGAGCTCCAGGAACCATGTGGAAAACAATACTTGGCCCACAACACACATCTGAAATTTATTACATGCATCATTTAGTATTTATTTCATTCCAAAGCAATTTTCATGTCATTATCTTATGAAAATGTTCCGAATAGTTCTTATTGTCTGTTTTTTTTTCCTGCTTGTTTTGTGCTGTACCTACCTGTGATTGTGAACTAAATAAATAATTATCTATCTATTATTCTATTTTCTCCTAATTTTATGATATTTAGGGAGTCTTAACGATGGAAGTAACGAAACACAATAGATTTGTAATGTGCTTTGTTATGCCACCCTATATTATCACATGACTGAGATGTCTTTTTCAACATTTACCGTGGTTTGAGGTAAATCTTAAGATTTACCAAGTGAATGGTGGTAAAAGTCCTTATGAACGATGATCATAGAACTATTGGAACTTTTACCCGTACAAATTGGTAAATCTTAAAAGACTTACCGCAGATCGGGCTTTTATACCTAGTAACATTATTATATTCATTTCATAACAATCAGTGTCAGAGTTTTTATGAGAAAAAATATGATGGGAATTCCCATGGAGACAGACACAATCAGGTTGTGTTCAGTAGACTACTTACCGATTAATGTTAGTTGGTCCCGGCTTAGGAAAACGATGTACTATGGTATCAGGGTTTTCACACGGTGAAGCCCCACACTTGACACACTTCCTTTGATTTTCTTTCATATTTGAAAGATAGATCTAATCACAAAGTTCCAATCTAAATACAGAGTCACTGTCTCAACCACGAGTCTCTTATCTACCACAACACACGGACTTCACTCCAGCTAAAGTAGAAGGCGAAACCCTTATAACATAGAGTCACTGTCTCAACCAAAAGTCTCGTATCTCCCACAACACAACGCACGGATTTCACTACAGTTAAAATGGAGGGCGAAGCCCTTGCAACTAAATAGAGTCACTGTCTCAACCACGAGTCTCTTATCTCCCACAACACACAGATTTCACTACAGAAAACGGAGGAGCAGATGCTCAACTCAATGTTATTCATAGGAAATCTTTCTTTGACGAAACTTCACGAAAGTAAATAAAGCCAACACCAATGGACAATGACGGACATGTTTTTCGTTTTTGAAAAGAAAACATGGAGTTGCAGTGCTACTAACTCACAATTCAATTTTACCCCATTATTTTAACGATTGCTACATTACATTATTCAATCTTTTATCCTCTTGGCAACCTTATCGATCTTGAATCATCCATCTCATGCCTTAGAACACTCCAAACTTACTTATGTATCTGTAAAAATTGTTTCCATAATGCCCTAGGTCGCATAGTACACCTCCCTCCCCCCCCCCCCCGTGACCTGACAGTGCGGAACTTTTTTTGCAGAAGATGGCTTGACAGGTTAAATAAAACCATTTAGGTAGGTAATTAAACATTTTTATTGCTTTATATAACAAAATGGGTAAACCGAGGCGCTAATTTCTTTAGCTAGGCACCCCCCTAAATGTTTAGGTAAATAACTCTGCCTACTCTCTCATATCAGATACTCACTGTACCTGCTAGGTTTCTATGTACCTTGCATACCCTTTACCTACCTACTGTATGTTTTGCTGGAAATAAAGTTTTTTTTTTCATTTTCTTACTAATAGTTAAAAACGGCATCACCACGCTCAAAAATTTTTTTAGCTCAACTAAGTACGAGACATTTGAACCCACCAACTCCAATTTGCGTTGTATTCCGGGCCGCAATAGGTAAATTATTTGCCATCTCTGTCAAATCAATGGCATTGCTGTTTAGCTTTCCACATCATTTTTTTTTATCTCAAACATCTAAAATGGCGCGGGAGTTTGGCGTGAGTGACAATGATGTTGGCGAATATTAGGTTCGACCAAAATATTTACTCGTATCTCGAAGGGCGAATTTCCCAACTAATACTGGCTGGAAACACTGGACAGTAATTTGATGAGAATTTGGCAAAAGGACTAGTACCTATCCAGCGCCAGAAAAAAAAAAAAAAAAAAGAAATTGATGAGAAATGCACGCTGCCTAAAAATTATTGCACTAAAATGTTAAATATTCTGATTATTTTTTAAATGGTTTATTTTATTGTGCAGTTTATTTTTACATAAAAATATAATAAATTGTAAAAATAATTAACAATTATTTCACTTAACAAAACTACACAGTTTTAGTGCAGTTTGATGAGGCAACTACTATGAGCGAGATCGAGCTACAGCTATCCCTGTTCTTTGCAGCCCCAAGTAGGTATTGTGGGAGGTACCGCACTCGTCAAACAAAGTCGACCCCACCTGGTCCGACTAGTCCGCTCGAGCGCCCGCCGCCTAGCCGCCTACTGACTGAACCGCCGCGCCGGCCCGCCCGTGCCCCCGCCCGCCGCGCCCCTCACCTCCGAACTTCTACATTGCTTCAAACATAAGTTTCAAAAGTAACATAGGTACAAGTTCAAATCTAAGAAGCAATTCCTCCAAAGCAGTTGATTAAAAATAAAAATATTGTCACTAGGCCTTCTGAAGCGTGAAAGTGCTCACATCAATATTACATAATTACTTAGGAGCTATATAAAAGTAGGTACAATAAATTATATGTATAAAGATAAATATTAAACAACAAAAAGTTAAAACTTACTTATATAACTTTCATTTACAACCTCTCGTCACACTTGTCTTGCCAGAACACGAATGCACCACTACTTTTTGAATTGTTTTAAACCTTGAAAATTAGCCAAGTCAAAGACAACCATGTTTTATTCAGTAGAATCACAATGTTCATTTAGAATCATCGTACATACTATGAAGGTCTGTGATCGCATTTACTGCTCCAGGCTGATTCAGACTCTAGCATACATTCTTGTATGAAAATCTCTACTCAAATGTATGCTTGAGTAACGATTTCTTTATCAGAAGACGAGCTCCTCGCGTCGCGACCAAAGCAAACAACACGAGCCTGACTAAGTGCCAGCTCCTCGGATTGCAAGGGTTTTAACATGAATCTATTGAAACAAAATAAACATTCCTTTTAAAAGTAAGATATTTAATTGGATTAGCATATAATTACAAATATGAATTCCACAACACGAGAAATTTAGATAAAGTAGGTACCTGGTGGTCGGCGCGTGCTCGGCGCCGCAGCCGGGCACGCGGAGGCAGGTCGGCGCGGCTCGCGGTGACCTGATCCTGTGCTACCGCGTCCCCGGGACCGCACGCTCAGCTGCCGCGGACATATCTAATGCGAGCGCAATCAAATACATGTCATACTTCGTTCGCTCTCGGTTCTAAATGCATCACGTACCCGGTTCCGACCGCTGGCTGGGCGCGCTGGCTTGCTGGCTCGCTGGCGCTGCACGGAAACGAACGTGCGAATCTACTTACATTAAATAACCGAACATCCAAGTAACATACATTTCGTGAAACGAGCATAATTCGCGAACTACAGGGTCTTGGGAAGTTTATAAATAAAATACTTTATACAAAAAATTACAGTTTTAATAAAAAAAAATGGCATGAGAGATTTTATTGCGCTCTCATTTTAGACACTTGTAATAAAGTAATTTAGTCACGCGTGCTTCGAACCGGGGTACAGTCAGCGGCATTAGCGTCGCACCCTTGAGCCGTGCCCGGTGCGGTGACCGCGCGAGCGCTCGTGCCGGCGACTGTACGCGACCGCTTCCTGCGCGGAGTGTACGGAGACAATTACCTATGTATATGTAGTATAATATACAAAATAAGTGTTAATGCACACTAAGTGCATCATCTGCCGACTCTGCACGAGTTGGAACTAGAGTCGCGCGACACCATACATACCTACCTACTGGTACTCAGTAACCGTCGCGTCCTATCAACCAACAGACTGCACTGCACTGCACTGCACTGCACTAGAATATCACGTTACAGACGTCGATCGAAATAGCAAAAACACCTATCGACGAGGGACGGAGCACGCTTCTGTCGTTCAGTTCATTCAAGATTGCGCACTCCAAAACCGGTATGCTTCACATTAATAGTTTTTTTTTCAGATAGCGTATTTTATTATTTAGGTTAAGTGCGTCACACACGCCGCGCCGGTGACGATCCCGTGCGTCCGTGCTCCGCTCTCTACCAGCACGGAGCACGGAGCACGGAACAATAATAAAATACGTTATTACAAGCATAAATAATGGACGCCATACGCGCACTCGTACGCAACCGGACGAACTCGCATTCGAGCCGGTCACATTACAAGGAGAATACATCAATATAACATTTCCTTTTACAAATTGGTACGATGTTATCAGAAATGATGGAAGTATGGAAGCGTGTCCGCGCGGACCAGGAGCAGCCGATCGACGCCACTGCGCTACCTCTACACCATTCTGCACAGTACAATGCAATGCAATGTCACTTCTCTGTGCGCTTCCATTGACAAACAAGTGTTTGCGATCCCACTGCAACCAACTGCGTTAACATTTTTATATTATTTTTATTATTTTATTTTGTTGAATATCGTGTATTTTGTGTTATCCACCAAGTCTGTCTAAATGAGCCACTAGTAGGTAAGTGGTGCAAGATTGGCGCAATATACAATTCATATCCTTTTCTAGGATTGTAAAATATTGAAGGCATTGAATGAACGAGTCGTGTTGAGCGTGGGAGCGCTCCGACCCCGTGCCGATGGTGAAGAGTCGCGCCCAGCGACCGGGCCGGGACCGCACCACATTCTAAACGTAAAATAATTAATTAACTATCTAACTACTTAACCGATCGGGAAGAGAAGCGAAGCGAACCGACATCCAGCACTCTATCTCATTTACAAACGTCCGGACATCTCCAGTCAAGATGATGACTTTAACCCTAAACAAACCCTATTTCAATTTTAAGTCTCATCCCATCCTGCGTCTAGTTAAGATTTATACAAGAATGATTTCGCGGCGCGCCGGCGCCTAGCGGTGACCTGCCCCCAGCGACGGCGCGGGGGGGCGCGGGGTGTGCGGGGGGGCTGGCGGGGGGCACGGTTGCAGGGCTAGCGGCGGAAGGCGGGGCGCGGGTGCTGGTGCTGGGGCGCGGGGCCGCGGTGCGAGGAGAGGGGCCGGCGGCGCGGGGGCGGGTCGCGGCCGCGCGCCTTCTTCTCCTCCACGTTCAGCTTGACGCCGTCCGCGCTGTCCGGCGGGAAGTACAGCGGCTGTAACACAAACATACTATACCGATACCGATACCGATACGAGGGGCAGGGGGAGGGGCAGGGGGAGCGGGACGCATCTCGAACCTGCCTTCACTAATGTCCGACTGATGCATTGTCCCTTCTAACTGCGATAATTATCAGCATTTACCTACTCTTCACTTCATTCAAAATCAATCAATATCGATGTAAAATAGATGCGAGTAGCGTTACGTTATATGTACTGACCGCGGCGGCGAGGCAGTCGTGCGCGTGCGCAGAGCTCTCGTACGTGATGAAGCCGTAGTTGGGATGGCGCGGCGCGCCCGGCACGGCGCCCTTGCTGTGCACGCGCAGCTCGGCGACGGGCCCGAAGCGCGCGAACAGGGCGCGCAGCTCCTCCTCCGTGGCGGAGTGCGGCAAGTTGCCGAGGAACAGCTGCTGCGCGTCGCTGTAGCGCGCGCCGCGCACCTCGCGCCCCTCGCGCCCCTCGCGCACCTCGCGCACCTCACGCCCCTCACCTGCAATGCAAACAGCTCCTTTTTAATCACTGGCTTGAAATGATACAAGGTAGACTCTTCTAACTTGCATAGTATCAAGTAGCATAATCCTTGTACGGTACAGACCTCCAGAAGGTGGCGGCCCGCGCGGGTGTCGCGGGCGCTGCTCCTGCGCCGGCGCCGGCGCCACGTACGGCTGCAGCGCGGGCGCCGGGGCGGCGGCGGGGGCGGGGGCGGGGGCGGAGGCGGGGGCGGGGGCCGAGGCCGGCGGGACGGGGGCCGGGGCCGGGGCGGAGGGCGCTGCGCCCGCGGGGGGCGACACGCGCACGGCCCCGCCGCCGGACTTCAGCAGGTTCGCGTACGTCTTCGGCTCCGGGGGCGTCTGCACCACCGCTGGACAAACATGTTGGATTATCTCCAAGTACCTAGATACTCATTTATTAAGTACTATTCCAGCTCAACATGAAGAGTCCTAGATGTTTCAAAGCGAGGAACTGGCTAGATTCAATAGTCTACATTGTAGACTAATCAAGCCAGTGCCTAGCAACCGAAGCCTCAAAACAAGCAATGTTACATGCATTGCTTTTACATTA
Source organism: Gandaritis pyraliata (assembly GCA_947859175.1). Classification (NCBI taxonomy): domain Eukaryota; kingdom Metazoa; phylum Arthropoda; class Insecta; order Lepidoptera; family Geometridae; genus Gandaritis; species Gandaritis pyraliata. The sequence goes on along the minus strand of OX401859.1, from coordinate 10,722,392 downwards.
CCCAGTTCCGGATAAAACATTTGTAGAGCACGTTGTTACATGTTGCTCGTTGCTGAACTGAATAGCGAGGTTGGTGGCAGTGCAGTACTCACGCTGCATGGCCGGCGGCGGCGGCGGCGACGGCTCCCGCTCAGGCTCGGGCTCCGGCGCGGGCTCCGGCGCGGGGGGCGGGGAGTGCTCCTCCGGCGCCGCCTCCACCGCCTCCGCCTCCATGGACGCACTCAGCGATGTCGCTATTGGATAACAATATGTACTTTAGTAGGGTTTTCTGTTCACATCACATAAACTAAAGTAGGGTGTTCTGTTCACATCACATAAACTAAGTATGTCAATATTATTTGGGTCCGATGGAGTTACGACCAAAATAATAAAGACTGTCAATGAACACATATGTCCTCATGTTAGTTACCTAATCAATCTTAGTAAAGTCACAGGTATATGTACTCATGTTAGGTATATGTCCACAAGGCCTTAAAAAAGAAAATAAGGAACCTATGGAGTACTATAGACCTATTGCACTCATATCAATATTTTCGTAAATATTTGAAAAATATTTGTACGGAGAAATTAATACAGATTATTAATTCTAAGAGATCTGGGAGTCAACATTGCTTCTAACCTAAAATGAGAAGAGCATGTTACCTCGGTAGTTAAGAAGGCCAATTCATTTGTCTATGTAATTCGCATATCCTTTCAAAGTATGACTGTTGTAGTCTTCAGCAAAATTTACAAAACCTATATCAGATCATTGCTGGAGTATGGATACCAAGTGTGGAGTCCTTATTTCCAAAAAGATATTAATCTTCTGGAAAGTGTGCAGAGGAAGGCAACCAAGATGCCATACCTTCTTCGTCGTAAGTCGTATGAGAGACTAACCGCAGTGCGCCTCACTACTCTGGAAGAAACACGCCTCCGCGGAGACCTCATCGACACATACTACATTTTGACGCACCAATACAATTTACCAAACATAAAAGATATCCTTATAAGGAACGAAGACAGAGCTACACGACGTGGTCACCATCTTAAATGAGTTCGCGACTCTGTCGATACACATGTGGCACATCACTTGTTCAGCCACAGAGTGGTCCATAACTGGAACATGCTCCCTGAGGACGTCGTTACCGCTCACTCTGAACTGGCGACGAACAAGAAAAATAGTGCTTAAAATATGTGAATAAGGGAAATGGCAATGACTTTAAAATAACATATAAAAATGTTTCAACACTGTGTGACTTACACAATCCTACTAATCCTATCCTACTAATATTATAAATGCGAAAGTTTAGATGTTTGGATGTTTAGATGTTTGGATGTTTGTGTTTCAATCACGTCAAAACTACTGAACCAACTTGGATGAAACTTGGCATATATATAGTTCGTAACCTGGATTGACATATAGGCTACTTTTTATCCCGAATAGTTAACAGAATCTACAGGATAAAATGAACGAAAAGGATTAGCAGCACCAATAGGCAAGAGGATTTCATTGTCATGTCATGTCATGTCACGTCAGTTTGACAGGGCGTAGTACTACCTCTTTGGTCTAACGACTAGCGTTTGACATTCCAGTAGGTACGAGTTCGGTGTAATGAGTTGTAATGTCAAGTTTCTCAAAGAAGTATCCGCTCGGTACACGCACAGATAATATAATGTACACGGAAACTGTAGACGCGTACGAAGTCGCGGGTAACTACTAGTAAATAAATAAATACATCATGAAGTCCTTCGCACAACACAGCTTGTTCAAATGAATGGAACACCTCGGTTAGCAACAGCAGGGTAGTACACTCTCAGTACTTGCACTCGTAGCAGCAGTAACAGCATCGAGGTGAAGATGGCTCACCGTGCAGCGCGGCGGCGACGTGTCTCCCGCTGTCTTCGTGCCCGTTCACGTGCGGCGCGGGCGCGGGCGCGGGCGCGGGCGGCGACAGCGGCGGAAGCAGGGCCGTAGGCGCGGGCGGCGGCGCAGGGAAGCCCCCAGGGAACCCACCGGGGAAGTACCCGCCCGACGCGCCTTCCTCCTCGCCCTCCGACCGACCTGAGCCTTCACCCTCCTCGTCCGAGAACACTATGTCCTGTAATGGAACGCTTTGCTAATTGTAACATGTCTAGTCTATACTATCTCTAGTTTAGCTCACGTGTTAGGATAACACACTTGGCATTGCGAATCTATGTTTTGTTATTGCTTAGTTTGTTAGCAGATAACAGCAGAATGGGGCCGGGCTAGACTAGTGGCAAGTCTGCAGTATGTGTGGGACCTTGTGGCATGGGGCACCTGGTAGCGGAATATGTCGTTATGCACGTAGTACTTCTTGGGCGATTGCGCAGCCAGCACGAAGGTCTGCGTGAAGCGGCGCATGGGCGCGCCGTCGTTGGACAACTCGCCCGTCACCTGCACCACCACGCCGTTGCCCAGCGTCGCCTGCGCGTCCACCTGCACCACAAACACATTTATATTATAGCTTACCAAGGTGTTTGAGGGTATCGCTAGAGAATAAGCTGACAGGATGCAGTTCTCAGTTACATTTTCATGTAAACTCAGGTTTTACTCAGAGAAAAGTAGTTCAGTTAGCAAGTAGCTGATTTTTTTGACATCTCTATAATTTAACCTGACTGATCTTGGCATGGCAGTCGCGGAAGTTGAGTTGTTGGATGCGGTTGTGTATTTGCTTCTGTCCCACCACGGGCAGGGTCTCGCGGTTCGGCGCGTCGAGGCCGCCGTGCACAAACGACGAGTAGTTATTGTAGAACCTGCAATCAACATTCACATCACCTCTAACTGACTATTGCCATCTTATCATAATGAGTCATGCAATAGGGTTCACATGTCACCTGAAGTTGTCACGCCAACATCATTTTAAAGCTTAGTTAACTGGATGCAACAATTTAAGCGATGTTCTGAGTGACCATCCGTGTCTGACCTTACCGCTACAGTAGCAGTAGATTTCTTGAAAATGATGTAAAGAAGTATAAACACAACAACAGTGCAGCCTGTTGTTGTGTTCATACTTGTTCACATAATAACTGATTTGTGAAGGTGGAGGCGGGTGCGGCTGGCTAGGAGAGTGACCTGTGCAGATGGGCGGGCGCCTTGTTGAGCAGCGTGTAGTACTGGCGGACGAACTCGCGGCCGACGCTCTGCGGAGACGGGGACGCCTCCATTACCATTTCTGTGATGTCACGGCGCCGATACAGCCCTCTGCCACTGCTTTAAACTGCCCTGTAATTATAATTTATCATACAATCTGTTCCTATCTTATACTTATTGATTATTATCAGCAAAACATTAACATCATTATGAATAGGACTTCACAGTGAAGTTCATTTTTCTGTTCACTGTAATAGCCTATAGCTAACTATAGGGGAACGTACCCGTACTATGTGACCCTTTTTTTACTTTTTAGCCCCCTCCTCCCCTGCGTGACCACCCGTGGTATATACGTAGGACCCCCCCCCCCCCCCCCCCCCCCAATATTCACATAGTAATTCATAAATATGGTTTAAAGTTTTTATGCAAACAAATAATTAAAATAAGTGTTCAGTTTTTCCCAAAACTGGACTGGAACCCTAAAATAGGTAACCCTAGGTAATGCTCTAAGGTAGGTAATGTTCTCTTACACCAAACACAGGCGTCTGTCATTTTAAGATTTGTGCTGTACACTGATGGATACAAAGTTTACCTATTAACTAATGTGTCCACCAGACAGACATCATCATCTTTCAAACAAGCAATTTCAATACCATATATTAGGCTCTAATGGTTAGTTTAGCTTTAATCTATGTTTGATAGTTACCAGGAAACAAAATTTAGTATTCATAGTTTTACAAGAGAGCTGAAAAGTTTGCTATAGGTACCAAGACTGAAAAACTATATTGTGCACTCTAGTGTTGAACAAGAGCAAAGTTAAACAGGTGTTGTTAATTTACAAACATCAGTTTGCCAAATATGAAGTGCGGGAGGGCGAAGGATCCGAGTTTAGAACAACGCTAGTTCCCATTGTATCACGTATCACGCATGGGCATGGCGAATCCAAGATCTGGAATAACTGTCTCAAATTATGAACTAAATACCACTTGTGATTTTCTTCTAGGCTATGTAGATAGATAGCATTCATGAGCTTGTGATTTTAATGCTAAACTGCTGAATTAACGGCATTTAACCTTTCGTGAATACCTACATCTGCCGACAACGAACGAAAATATTGAAGTTTCGCAAGTCTAATAAACTTTTTATTTCAAAACTTACCTCAGTAACGTTTATGCATGAAAACGGTGTAGTATTTTGCTCAAATAACAAGAAAATCACGCAGTTTTTAAGATTTTTTCTATCTGAAAACAGAAAAGAGCCTACCTCACCGTACGGGGTGTCAATCTCAGTAAGTAATTATTTTTTTTCAGCCATTACGGCCAGGCTAAAGTCTTAAGACCATACCACCTCGTCTTCCGTAAAAATTTGAACTCTGTTTTCTATCTATAGCATTTAGAATTCAGAGTTCATTTTAATAATTTTTCTAAAGTATTTGTATATAGTTATTGTTTTGAACAAATAAAGTTATGTAAGTTAAAAAAAAGCAATAAATATCTTGTTTTTGGTTCTGTGAACTACACACACAGTATGACAGTAACGTTGTCACCTATCCTCTCTGATTCATAAAACCAATTATATAAACCAATAGATATAGCTCAATGCCTATCCTATTAGTCTGTGGTTGTCACTGTTGTCAGCGTCATGTATTGTATGACGACGATTGGCTGGGTATGGTACCTACCCCGTTTACTTTTTTTTTTTTTTTTTTGTTCTCTCCTGAGAGCAGGCTATAGTTTTTCAACCATACCGCCTAGTCAGACGTTATATTTTTTCCATTGTTATTTTGTTTATGCGTTTGTCTTACGTAATTTTTTCTAAGTAGAAATTATATCAAATAATGATACACATCTGAATGTTTTTTTTTTCTTCGTCTATTTTGACTATACGTTTATTACCCCGTTTACATACAACTTGAGTTAGTTCGAAAAAAGTTTATTGACTCGAAAATTCGAAATCGTCACAAAACGCTCTTATCCATAACGTATGTAGTATAACTAGTCTGTGGTCATGACGTCAATCGAACCAATAAAGGCGATATTAGACGGTTCATTTTTGCATTCATTTCTGGTGGTTCTTCAATAAAGCATCGAAAATGACACGTCTAAATTGGACGTTTCATCATTCATTATCGATGCGCCTTTTTAGTGAAAGTCACAAGCAACTTGACGCTTTCATCGGCATGGGTCTTTCATCGGTCATCGTTCATCGAAAATTAACAATAAGTGAACGTGTAAACAGCGGTGCGCTCATTTTCTTTCACAGCAGAGTAGCGGCAGGTCCAGCGATGCCAGATCTCCTGATTTTTCGGGGGATCTATGTTACTTTTTGCGCTGTCTCATGTTATATTTGACTATCTGCCACTGGCAACACTAGAAAAATGCTTGATTTCGTATTTAGTTTAGTATTTATTTATTCAGCCTTAAAAGTAACATTACAGAATTTTAGTATCTACAGGAAGTAGGTACATCTAAACCGTCACTAAAGGTATACATATTTACAAAAAAATAATATACAATAACAGGGAGAATAAACAATTAAAATGAAAAATAAAATAATGGATTAAAAAATAATAAAAAAAATATATAAATGATTTTATACCTAGGTAATTTTTTTTCAAATCAATCTCCGGGTTTTCAAAATTATTGCAGGGCGTCTAGTCGCAGCGACGCGTGACCCGAGGGCTGGTGATTATCTGGGCCAGCGAATCAGCATTGCTATTCAGCGCGGCAATGCAGCCAGTGTCTTGGGCACGCTTCCGATTGGTACTGATTTGGATCAGTTGAGCTATCTATAAATCGTTTGCAACGGTGTGTAGATAGCTCAACTGCTTCATGTGTATTTTGTACATATTATAAATATTGTAAATACTTTATTAGTCATAATTTTCTTTGTGAATAAATTTATTACTTCAGGTAATTTTATTATAAATTCCACGTTGTTTGTAATGTATGTACACTTATATCTATTTATTTATACTCTAGTTGCTCACAGTATTGTAAAGAGTATCGTATTCATTTCATTGCACAAACTGCGTCTAAACAGTAAAATGCGTTCATTTCCGATGACTCTTTGAAGAATCTTCGGAAATGAATGCAAAATGAACAGTCTAATATCGCCTTAAAAGGCTTATTAGACTATGCAATCTCAAGTCAGTGACGAGTTGAGTTATTTCGAACTCAAGTAATTTGAGTTGACTCGTATCGAGAATTTGCATGCTTAAAAAGTCATACAAGTGAAAATGTAGCACCAATTTCTCTAACCACTTACGTTGCATACGGACTTAGTTGAGTCAACACAATTGACGGCTTGAGTCAAGGTTCAATTTAACTAAAATAATTCGAGTTCGAAATAATTCGACTCGTCACGTCACATCATTGTCAGTAAGACTGACTTGAGATTGCACAGTCTAATAAGCCCATTAACGGTCTGGGATGGGAGCCGTGTGGTGTGGCCAGATGAGAAAACTGATATTACAGTGTTTGCGACAAAATTACAGTATTATTATTATTATTATTATTAAGAGCCTCTGGTGTCCCACTGCAGGGCAAAGGCCTCCCTTCCTTCTCTCCAGTCTTTTCTGTTTTGGGCAACTGTGGACCAATCCTTTAGGTAGGCATCAAATTACAGTAGAATAAAAAAAAATACAGTGAATTTTACAGTAGATCTTAAGAAACTGTTAATTGATTATTTTTCAACTAAAATGCATATTCTAAATAACTAACCCACCACTAATCAATGACTGTCACTATCATTTAGCTCGATATACTTTTTTTTTGTAAATTTTATCCCTGAATTAAATGATTTTATAATTTTCTCAGTTGATTTAATATTGTATGAGAGTTTTAGAAGCCAATCTTTAACTATTTTTTTACAACTGAAAACTGATTTATCTTTGATGTCACATACTCGGCAAACTTTGTTATATGTGTTTAGAAGAGAGAAACTAGGACTACGTCTGGCTATTAAGGAGCTAGTTCTGGGAGTAGGAATTCTATAGGCGCGTCTATCTATTGGTTCCTGGTAATCTGTTCTTGACTTGACTTGCTCTTGTAAATTTTGACAGTGGCGCTTAAAACAAAAAGATGACGTAGGTAGTCTCAATACATTAAATTCCTCATAAAGGTCGTCAGTAGGACACCGAAAGGGTTTGTTCAGCACAACTTTAATCAATGCCCTCTGTGCCCTTTCCACCTTTAAATTCATAATTATCTTTTATTTTTACAAAAGCTGCGTTCAGTTGACAAACCATTTTATCACAAATATTATCTAGAGAGATCCTTAGGTTATTTTATTCTAGATCCGAGATCATATCCTACCAATTATTTAGTCATTTTAGATATAGATAAGCGTTTTATTGCCCTAGATCGCTAAGTAGCCCCCCCCCCCCCGACACCTGACAGTGCGGAACTTTGTTCAAGATGGCCTTCACAGGCTTGACAGGCAGCTTAACAGGCAGGCAGGCAGGCTTGACCAGCAGGCAGCTTGACAGGCAGCTTGACAGACTTGTCTAAATTGATTTTTGCCTGTAGAAAAATTACAGTGTTCTCTATACACTGTAATTTTAGTATTACAGTGTACAGTAGATCGTGTGAAGATACAGTAGATCTGCTGTAATTATAGTGTATCTGGCAACACTGATGGAGGGACCGGATGAGGGGTCGGGCAGGGCAGGCAGGGAAGGGATCAAACAAAGGAGGGAAAGAAGCGTGTTTCACTTTATTATGTTGGCAGCTTATTGATTTTGTGGGTTGGTCACCTTTCTCTTTCTTCAACGACGATATGTGCGTATACCTATCCTTGTTTCTTTAGCTAAGGGCCAATGAACTTTTACAACGTGCTCTCTGATTGGAGGTTTAGCTAGTGTCATTCATTAATAGCCAACATAACAAATATTTGGCGCCGACTCATCGTAGCGTTGTTTCCTTTCCTTCCTTCCTTTCTTTCTTCTGCATTTGGCACTCAGTGTTGAAGGTCGTGTGTTTGTAGGCCTTAGCTCATAGTTTATTGATAATTTTAGGCTGTAGTGTGTATATTGTTGTAAGTCATGGCTAACAACGATAATTTTGCGCAAGATGTTACGGATAACCAACTAAATGGAAACTCGGAAAACGGTGGAGGTGACGCCCAACATGACCATAACAGTGCTGAAGCTCCGGGACGCGATGACGACAGGTAATTTGGTTTTTGAGTTATCTCTTGTTGAGCTATTAACAATGTAAAACATTTCTAATAACCGTGTACTAATGTTCATTGAAACCTAGAAACATTTTCAACGTAACTTATTTTTAACTCGCTTGCCGCAATGGCGTCGGTCGGACGTGATTCATTATCGGCTTTTCTAAATCTTTTGTAATCCACGGAATCTCTTCAAAATTTTATGGTTTCACACTTGCAGTGTCTTACTTGCGGCTCGAATTTAGTCCTAAAAGACTTAATTTTCATTTCAGAGTAGTTTCAGAGATACTAAATTGTAGATTACCTACTTCGTCCGAGCCGCATGAAGTTAAAATGGCGTCTATTTGCGCGCGGTTTGCACCCGGCACAGGCTTGGAGACGCTATCGATTTTCTCATCAGTTTTGCTTATAGATTTTTTTGAGGTCGGTAACGGTGGAGTGACGCGTAGTTTGCAAGATTTCAAATCGGTTTTAGCGCATGTGGGGTCGTCGCCCTGCGCGGTCAGTTTGGGCGCCACTAACGATGTGTCCTCTCTGCAGGTGTGAGCCTGCGCCGCCGCCGCCGCAGCCGTCGAAGAAACATGGTATCTATCAGCTGGGCTCACACTAAAGTAATCACGACCAAACTGACTAGATTCAGGCCACCTAACTTTGGGCCTCGTTCACCTTTGCCAATTTCAAATCTTGCGTTATCACTGTAACATTGTTATCATATTCGTTGTTTTGATTGTAATGTAAATTTCCAGTTTACTTTTGTAACTTACAGGTTGTCAATTTGATTTGCTGCAGTGCTTGGAGTTTGTGTTTGAACAATATTGTAGCTGTAAAGTACTATAAACAAGTACTGCATAGTTCTAATAATAAAATTTAATGATAAGTCAGTTTCTGAATCGAGACACAATTGCATACTTGTACCAGTCTTCATTATTTATTCACATCAATATGTAATTTTCACAGAAAACTATTTGTTGGAGGGTTAAGCTGGGAGACCACAGACAGTAAGTTCCCGTTTTACAAATGATGTGTATGTTTGCATACTCCATTTATTAATTTGTTACTCATTGTATTTATATTTCATAATAATTCATTTAATATAGGTATTTTATTAATGAGATGAATGGCAAACAAGCCAGTTATTGGCCTGTCATGTACAATTGTTAATAAAAAAATGGTTGTAGCAAAGGTTAATGAAACTAAGATTGCTGATTGCATGTAATACTGGTTATTAACATAAATAAACCGGAATGAAGAGAATGTTACCAAGTCCCTGATTTTAGTATGAATCCATGATGATTTTATTCAGTTCTGCTTCTGAATTTTTTTGAAGAAGCTTATACCCAAACACCTGATGAGTTTACTATTTGTCATTTTGACATTTACTTGAAAACAACATTTTTAAGCAAAGTTTTTTTTGTGCAGAAGAGTTGCGGGATCACTTTGGTGCGTATGGAGAGATCGAAAGTATCAATGTGAAAACAGACCCCAACACTGGCAGATCACGAGGGTTTGCCTTCATTGTGTTCAAGGCAGCCGACTCCATCGACAAGGTGATGGCGGCCGGCGAACACACCATCAACAACAAGAAAGTTGACCCGAAGAAGGCAAAAGCACGCCATGGCAAAATCTTTGTTGGAGGCCTCAGCAGTGAAATCTCAGATGATGAAATCAAAAACTTCTTTGGCAATTTTGGAACGGTAAGTGATATAGATACTTCAGTTTTATCTCGGACACTGATTTGCCTTTTTCTTATGATGAAAATTCCGGTTATGGTGAGATTTCAAACATCTCGACTTCCACTGAAGATACATCCGGGCCACTGAACTTATTGATTTAAAATGATTGCATGCCTGAAGTAAATTAACCCCTAATTAAATCGGTACCTGTATTTATTTCAGATCATTGAAGTTGAAATGCCCTTCGATAAGACCAAGAACCAAAGAAAAGGCTTCTGCTTCATCACATTTGAATCGGAACAGGTTGTTAATGAACTTCTGAAGACTCCCAAGCAGACCATCGGTGGCAAAGAGGTGAGCATTAGATGACATATCCCTAGTCTTATTGCTACTCAGTTTGACATGATGATCTCATTCAGTTCTGCTTCTGAACGAGTTTTGAAGAAGATTTTTACCCACATATCTGACAATGCATAAACAAGTAGTGTAGAATGGGTATGCAGTGGTGCTGAGCTGGGTAAAGATGTTTGGTTGGTTGTCAGGTGGACGTGAAGCGCGCGACGCCCAAGCCTGACGGACCTGGCGGCATGGGCGGGCGCGGCAGTCGCGGCGCGCGCGGGGGGCGCGGCGGCCGCGGCGGCCGTGGCGGGTACGGCGGCCAGGGCGCCTGGGGCAACCAAGGCTACGGCGGCGGCTACGGCTATGGACAGGGCGGCTACGGCGGCGGCTACGACGGCTACGGAGGATACGGAGGATACGGCTACGACGGCTACTCGGGCTACGGCGGATACGATTACTCCGGATACCCTAATTACGGTAAACGCGGCAAGCAGTTTTAGTAAAGTGGCGAGTCCCGCGAGCCCGCTCACCGACACGTTACCTCGACTGATGTTACCTGATCCCTAGGATGTAATGTAAACGTAGAGTAAGGCTAGGTTAGTGTTGCGTGCGACCGAGGCGCACTCCGTCCTCGAGATGCCTATTTACGTGCACTGAGACTGTTATATTTTATTCGAAAGATCGACATCACGCGAAACTTAGGTATTTAACTTAGTGTGTAGAAAATATTTATTTTTCTATATATTTTAATATTCTATCGAGATAATGTGTAGTGGATGTTGTCGAGGCGGCAAGTAGGTATACAATCGAAACGAATAATCACGTCGGTCCTACTTTAGCGAGCGGTTTGGTTCATCTTAGATTGGTTGGTCGGACGCTCATAGTTTAGTTTACTTTTGCAATGTTTGGCACGGCACGGTGCACGGTATGTTCGAGAGAGGCGCGCGTGGCAGTGCTATCGCTCTTTGTCATTCTTTCACTGGGTATTACCTATATTCTGTACCTAATGTTACCTACCTGCCTTATGTTTATAAGTGTTTATTTTGTAATACCACTTTTGACACATGTAGCAATGTCGCTGGAGTTTTATTTGTATTAATTTTAACTTTTGACACTCATGCCACATGCTACATTTGGGAAATGGGGTAAATATGGAGAGACATTGTGAAAGTGATAAAGATAATGATGAAGCTTTGAATAAAGCACTGTTACAAAAATTCTCAATGTGTTTCCATATACCCTCCATTCCTACCCCTCACCATTCGTTTCACACTTAGTAAATGGCATGTTCTTCATTGACATCCATTAGCAACACAAACTGAACAAAAACCAATACAATTGCTTTTTTTTACAGAATAAACTGTAGGTAGTTCATGAAATAAGAGCATGCGGTTTTTTACTTTTATCTTGGAATTTCCATTACATAAATGCTTGAAAGGGCTGACAGGTAGCACACTCGCAACTCTGGCATCGTGTCGGTGACTTGGCCAACTGAGGGCTTGTTTCACAATCTTTGACTAATACTGTCCGTCAAATAAAATTATAGAATAGGGGTAATTATGAGATGGAGAAATAGGCACTCATACAAAATGGTTATAAAATGACTAGCAATGTTTTGGTATTACTTTAGGTGCTAATAAACAGATATTTTTCAATGTTGAAATGGTCCATCCAACTGCATTTTAGTCGTAGCTAGCTATATAGCTAGTGGATCTGCCAAATTCTCAGAAGGAACGTAGAGAGGGTTAAGGGGAGGCATAGTTATGGTAAAGTGCAGGTAGTTCGGCGTGAGATAGGTGCGTAGAGTAGAGGTCCGCGGCACTAACTGGTTGTTGTTGGGCAGACTACGGCGGGTACGGGGGGTACGAAGGCGGGTACGGCGCGCGCGCTGCTCCTCGCGGGAAAGGTACTCGCACCTCTTACGATTATCTCATACACTTCTCCTTACAAATGTTTTCTCTGCTCTGATGCTAATACTTAACGTTTACCGTTTTTATTATGTAGTTTAAAAATATTAGTACGGCATGTTGATAGTTTTGACCTCCATGTTGGTCCCGCTTTCGTGATTCCTCGAAACTTATTTGGCCTCTTGAATCTTAAACCTTCCGATTAACTACAAGGAAGTGTAAATTATGGTAAATATACCTATCGAAATTGACTTGTTTTATAAATCAATATTCTAGCAGGCGAGGCTGGACATGTTATTACTATACCTAATTACGTAGCTCCGAAATTAAATTTAGTTTAAATTTTTAGTTCGTATTGAAGTCGAATGTAGTAATGTAATAATATCTAATCTACCAAACCTGTTTTGTGGCCTCATCTTATTAGCATGTAACACAGCTTTTGTGAATGCATATAAAAGTATGTGTACTAAAGTTTCTAACAACTTGTTGATGAGCATTAACTTTTCATGAGCTCAGTTTACTCAACGAAACCTGGCCTGTTCATCGGTTGATTTTAGCTGTCACAATCTGTTGCACTTGTGGCTCGATATTCCAACAGAGGTTTTTGTTCAAGTTGTGGTAGGAATTGTTTAGTGTGCAACGAAATCCTTGCCCCAAACTGTTGCAATATTTAGTCACAAAACGACCGAACAGCATCCTGCACAGTTCCACTTGTAACGGATCGACAAAGCGTGGACCGAAAGGAGCAGCGCTGGTTGCACCGCCCGGCGTCCCTCAGATCGGGTACATCGTAGCAGTGATCGAGTAGAGTGCCTGCCATGTTTGTTGAGGCGTGTGGCGGTAACGGGCCGTGTGTTGCAGCGGGGTACCAGGGCGGCAAGCAGCGCGGCAGCGGCGGCAGCGGCCGCGCCAACCAGAGGCATCAGCCCTACTAGACGACGCTCCCAGTACCTGCCGATAGTCATCTCAGTCCAATAGTGAGGTGAGGCCCGCTCTACTATAGTATAACGACTCGGACTCGGACTCGACATCTGCACCCGCGCGACAGATGACACAACCTTCGATAGGTAGGCTTGAAGAAGTACGTTAGCAGCTGTTTGTTTTGTGTTGCAGGTTAATGGTCATGAGTGTCCCTGCGCCGAGTCGCCGCGCCGAGGGCACGTCATTTCATTCCACATTAAAATTAATTTAGGAAACTAATCTGTAACTAAGGAAGATTATAAGGATAAAATACTGTCGTATGCGATGCGCTCGCATTCGAGCACCTTTGCATAAACATTATTTATAAATAATATAGTATGAATTATAGATTCACTTGAGTATTATTGCCGATTGACTAGATTCAATTTTGATATTGTCTTGAGATCTTCACCTATTCAACTGAATTAAATAGGGAGTAAATTTATTAATTATAACAGAGCTTATAAATTAATAACAAAACAGAAACCTTCGCGCGGGGGTGCCTCCGCGCGCCGGTCGCGAGTGCATGAGTATGTGAGAGTGTGCCTCAGTGAGAGTGCGTCGAGCCGCCCTCCACTTGTAACAATGAATAATGATTCTGGATCTCATTGCAGAAATGTTGTAGTTTTGTATTATTTGGTAAAAGATCTAAGAATCCAAATCATGTATTTTTTACAATCTAGATGTTTCATCCATCGTTTAGGAATGAATTTTAGTAATAAGAAGTCCGACATGAACAAACTTTTGAGGATGTACATACATGTTGTGTATGTCGCAATAAAAGATGTAAATAAAATTACATTGACTTTGTATTGTTTCCTCACTTCTGTCTGGTCTCCGTCCATAGCATGCAATGGTCTAGCAGCTCAGGGTCCATCCGCGGCTGCTGCCACAAGTTGGTCAAATCGGGCAGTTTCAGGCGTTCGGGGCAGTGGTCCAAGTGCTCTGTCCAATTAGTTGGACTACGGGCCTTTACTAGGGGCCGTGGTTCAACTATCTTTGCAGTTGGACCACGACACCATAGTAGAGTTCCCAGGTCCAACTAAAACAATTTCAAATAATACAACTGCTTTATAACCAGCTCTCCACTTTACCAATGTAATGTAATAACAAAACAAACCAGTGTAACAAGAGCTCCTATTTGTAGGATTTTTAATTGCGATACGGTTCAGGATAAGCTGGTCAAGTAATAATTGTAGTTTTTATTTAATTTCTCGACTTCAGTTAATTTTTAGAAGTTGCCTATAGTTTTCCTTTCATGAGACCATTATGGTACAGGTTTTCTGAAAAAAATCACCCTTTTTTGCCGGGTACGAAATATTTCGCACTAAATAATTTTTTTCTTCAACAAAGTTTTTTTAATAATAAATCTAAATATGAGGTTCTTTTGGTAGTTAAGTTCTAAGCTTTCATTACATACCCCACTCAATGGGGTAAAAAAATATTTTGATTTTCATATCCCGTTTGACCCCCCTTATTAGTCCCTAATTTTCAGAATATTTTTTCCGCATGCAAACCCTCATATTGGGTTGTGATAAACTATTACTATTCCAAATTTCAACTCTCTAGCTTCTACGGTTCAGCTCTGGTGGCGTGTGACAGACAGACAGACAGACGAACACCGAAGTGAGGCCATAAGTGTTCCGTTTTTCCATAACTGGATCGGAACACTAAAAAACAAGGCGTGATAGGTTTTAGTAAGGCTTATATGAAACGGGTAAACATGTATAACAAAATTGTCCCGAGCATACACAAATTGAAACGGGACAGGTACAATTTGTTATTAGCAGCAGCAGCAGCAACACGCACACCACACGAACACGCATTAGCATCAGCATCAGCATCAGCAGGGCTGCGCGGAAGCCGTGGCGTGTAGCACGTCCAGCGCAGTGCACAGAGCCTGGTAGTTCACCTGGAGGAACAATATATAATCAAACATTGTTGATCCTTCCGTTGAGGCCGTATTCTTAAATGCTGGTGACTTACACTTTTACGTAAATCTAGAGCAGAGCGAGCACATGCTTATGGTAACGTAGCGTAGCAAAGAAGGTTTGGCGACTATCTGGGAAATGTATGTTGTAAGTAAAGGCTTAGGTTTTCGTCACGTAGTCAATAATAATATGAAAACTCGCGCTTTTTCGAGCTAAGTTAATATACTTAGGTACCTACAGACAAATATGAGCCAATTATTTTTTTAACTCATTTTGCAAAAAATGAATTAAAACCATTTGAATTCATGAACGTGAAACCTAAAAAGTAGGTAGTTAAAAATTAAAAAAAAATGGGTCACGTATGGGTACGTTCCCTTAGTGTGGGCGCTTTTCTTGGGACTGACGTAGTACATGTCGCGGTGCGCAGGTGGTGGTGTGGTGGTAAGTATTAGAGGTGGTATGGTTGGTTGATGATAGTACGTAGGTAGGTACCTTACCCATGAGGTTATGATTGCGGGGTGTTCATTGTAACTGTCGTATTCACGATGAATGCAACAACAGTTCTATTTTGACATGCATCGAAATATAGAAGATGTGGCTAGGTAATGTAGATAGGACCGCAATGAGGGGTGGTACCTCTGTGCCGGCTCCGCGCTGGTAGCCAAAGCACCGGTACAGCAGGTCGCGCTCGCGGGACGACAGCAGCTGCAGCAGGCCGCGCGTGCACAGCGCGCGCGTGCACGACACCTGCGGAACCGTGCCGCATCGCACCGGGTCCATGTCCTGCACGAACAATCATTTATTGATGGACTGTGTGGATTCAAAAGGACTTTAATCTTACTGGAAACGTAGGTATTTGAAGCCTACAACGGACATCATCACGCTGAAATCTGACTATTACGAGAACCGCAAGCTTCGGTTTCTAAAATAATATAAAAGTAATGATAAAAAGTAAGGAGCTATAGTAGAAGGACGGCGACACCTGGCTCAAGAATGCAAGTCAGGATAATTCGCTCAAGAATATCACGTAGCATCTCGACGACATTGATAACTGACCTTGAAGACCTCTAGTATGTTCGAGAGCTGGTCGGGATGGTGCGCCAGCTTGGCGAGCGCGCCGGCCACGATGCTGCGCTCCTCGAAGTTGAGGAAGTTGAGCGGAGAGTCGCGCGTCGGGATGTGCGGCACCGGCGTCAGCAGCGGCGCGCGCTCCAACCCAGACTGATTACAAACAACATTGTATTCTATTGTCTTGTCATTTTACTAGTACCTAGTATCTACATCTTTTTAAAAAGCTCGCACGGGGAGTAGTACCTACTATCATCACCGTAGGTACCTATTTCTGCCACCAAGCAGCATTCTCGCATTGCTGTGTTCCGGTTTAAAGGGTACCTACCTCACTGAGCACGTCCACTTAGGACGTGCCCACCGTGGAAATGCATCGTTATGGGCAGAGGTTATACCATGCTTAATATCAGCTGGCCCATCTGCTTGTTCCGTCGCTGGTTCTCATAAACAAATTACCGGTTCAATTTACAATTGTTTGAGAACTTTACTAAATATTGAGGTGCTCAGAAATCTAAAATTCCACTATGGCCCCTCCAGTGAAACGCTCATAAATAAACTACTTAAGTAATCTAAAAAAAAATGTACTTAGTTGGTAGGTAAGTATTCCATAAATGATAATACCTGTGTGAGCGCCTCCCCCACGCACGAGCAGAAGCGCTCGTACTCCACGTAGCGCCGGCGCCCCACCGCCGCGAACCTGCAACGTACGACTACCCACTCAGACAATCAGGTGATATGCGTGTGCGACATACGACAACAATCTAAATCGAACTCGCATCAAGGTCTGAAAAACCGTGCATAATTAAAAATTAAAGGTACTCTGAAACACCATCAACCAACTACTTAAGATGACGATCTAGAGGAGTGTAGGTACATCGCTCATGAACTGAGGGTTGATGAGGCTTCTTCCAGAGGTGAATGAAGGTGATTTTGCCGACTGTTGACGGCCTGTATATGAATTCGGGGATGCTTTAGACTGGTTTAGTCTGTACTGTAGACGGCAGTTGTAGAATCGAGTGAGGTTAGCGTAAGAGGAAGTGAAGCTATAACGTACACTTCCATGAGCGTGTCCATCTCCCTCGGCGTGAGCGCGAGGCCGGCGGAGCCGAGGCCCCGGTAGAAGTCGGCGCGCGGGATCACCAGCTCGCTGTTCTTGTCGAACTGACGCAGGAACTCGCGCGGACGGACTCCCTCGCGGACCATCTGTGCAACACAACACACGCACGTAAACAAACACTACCAGATATCAGTCATCTCTCTTGTAGGTACGGTTGCACTAAGCGATTATTAAACAACGAATTGAAGCTTGGCACACCTTGCCCTTGATCTTGGCGAGTATCTGCACGATGTCGGTCTCGAGCGGGTCCGCGGCGGAGGCGGCGCGCCGCGGCGCCGCCCCCGGACCACTGATCGTGGCGCTTTCTACTGGACGCTCCACCAACTGAGGAGCACACAACAAGGCACAACTTTATGCACACATTGCTTGTAACAAGTCGTCGAGCTTCGGTACTTCCTAAAATCTGGGAGTTGTTTAGAAAAACTGTCCAGCTCCAGACCAAATCTGCAATCAACCTACTTACCTACTATAAGTTCCTATGGGTTAAATAAATGAATATGCATCTTCGTCTGTAAATGTTTATCGGACATTTGAGTTTTTTAACCCCCGACGCAAAAACGACGGGGTGTTATAAGTTTGACGTCTCTCTGTGTGTGTGTGTGTGTGTGTCTGTCTGAGGAATCGTAGCTCCGGAACGAATGAACCGATTTTGATTTGGTTTTTTTGTTTGAAAGATGAATTAGTCGAGACTGTTCTTAGCTATGTTTGACGAAAATCGGCCCAAGATTCGGGGGTTTGTTAAATTTTAAATTTTTTAAATTAGTTGGAGGAGCAGAGCAGTGTTACAGTTACCTCGTCCAAGAGGCGCACGTAGCTGAACCCGCAGTCGTCGAGGTAGCGAGCCTCCAGCGCGCGCACGTGCGGCGCGGCCAGCAGCACGCCCACGCGCGCCAGCACGCGCCGCAGCTCCGCGCGCGACACGTGCCCGTTGTTATGTCTGCAACCACAACACTATCAGATAGGTACACAACCAATACTACATTCAACAAGCATTAGGTACAACACAAAGAAACGTGTTCTGTGCAGGCAAGGAGCGAAGGTGTGCCCAACCGTGCTGCGCGGTGGGTTATTGCGCGTCATCATCTTTCAACCCTCATTTCACCGCCGTTTTAGATCAATAAATCGAGGTACTGAAAATCAGACTGGTAGAAATAATAGGCCACAGAACAAATGCTCCGCTTCTGTCCTGCTCATTTTCTATCTGATATCTACTATCTGGTAATATCTCTTGCAGTTTCCCAGTCTGCTATAGACTAGAAGTTTATTTTCTTTGACGAGATCAACGGCGCCAAAGAACAGTGACTTCCCTCCATAAATTCTTTTGCCAGAATGCAGTGCAACCACAGAACACGGTCTCGTCTCTCGACCTCAATTCTCAGCGAGGCACTGCCTAGGTATATTATAATAAGACATAGTCGCGGATTACTGACAGGTCATGATCGGCGAACGCGGGTCTGAGGTCTAGCGAGCGCTCGTGCACGGCGTTGCGCACGCGCAGTAGCGCCACCTGCGCCAAGTCGAGCTCGTCCGCCGAGAGGTGGTCGCGCGCGCCGGCCGCCGGCAGCTCCGCCACGCTCGCCGCCGCGCCGCCCGCGCCCGCCTCCGGGTGCTTCTCCAACTCCTTCACCGTGAACACTGGAACCACAAGCCAACCGTGACCAGCAAGCTGCAAACTAGCAGCAGGCTATGACAACATCATTTCGCATGATAAGTAGGTACTAAGTACCCTAAACCGCTGGAAAATGATTAAGTGCCTACTATAGGTGAAAGGCTTAACAGTGTAGAGCAACAGTAGGACTTGCACAGAGTGGCAGCAACGAGGTGAGCATCGCTAACCCTGATCGCAATCGTCTTCAAAGGTCCGCCAGCAGACACGCTGCGAGTCGTTGGGGTCGAGGTAGTGTCGCATGACGCACAGCACCTCGTCTCCGGCCAGCACGCTGCCGAGGCCGGCCGCGTCCAGTGCGCGCCGGAACTGCTGCGGCGCTATGCGGCCGCAGTTCAACGGATCGTAGTCCTGTGCAACGCGCATTTAAAACATTTTATTTTTTATTTTATTTAAAATAGAACTCCCAACACGGGTTTACATTTTAGTATCAAGTGAACTAGTCGAGGGTCATAATACTAGTTGTCCTATGAGAACATAGACCTCGCGAGCCTTTATAACCATGCAATAACCGACACTTTCCCCGTTCCCCTGGCTCAATCGAATTCCAGGCGCTTGAATTTTCCAATAAGTAGGTAGGTCCTACCTATGTAGACTTTTGAGCAAAACAGGGGTATAAATTTTAGCGATCATTCGCGTTCCCTTGTTGGTTCTAGGAGTTGGAATCTGATGTCTACGGATTTGTCTCGTAAAGGCGGAGAGGACTGTGTAGGAGTAAATTTTCGGGAAAAAAATTAAAAATTAATTTCCCCTCTTTTCCCCCTTTCACTCCCCCTTTTTGGAGATATTTTTACACCATCTTGTGTAGAATGAAGTCTTTAGTGTTTTTCTCAAATTTTATTAAAATCCGGCGATAAACAACGCTACAGCAAACTTTCCCTCTTTTCTCCCCTATTTTCCTCCCAATCAAAAATCGCGGTCGACAAAAATTTTCTAATAAATCATAACTGCTCGAGAATTAGTCAAACATTGGCTGATCCTAATTTGATGTCGTATCAAGGCTCTCCCTAATTTTATAGCATTAGTTACCCGAAAAAACTCCGAGACTCGTATTCTCCTCTGCAGCACGTACTCTTGCACGCGCAGCATGAGCTCGAGGAGGCGTCGCGCGGGGGGCGCGGGGCGCAGCGCGGGGTGGAACACGTCGGTGGCGCCCAGCGCGGCTGGGGAGCGCCCCTCCACCAGCTCCGGACGGACCAGCTTAGGGAGCGTCGTGTCTATTACTGCTTTAGGGTGCTTGTAGGCCTGTAGGAAGCACCACAATTAAATATTCTGTGCCTACCTAAGTATATAGTCAAACTTTATTCAAGTAGTTTCGTTATGTCCCATCGAGAAGTGCTCTAGTAATAACTCGGAGACGATAGATAGATAGATACCTAAATTATTTATTGGGTTCACTATCACAGGTATTACAGCAGCAGCAAGGGTACAGCAGCAAGGCCAGCGAGTCCATTTTCCAATGTTACAAATAAATACTTGCTGCATTGCACAGAATGGTAACATGCAGAATCAAGCAGTAGGTAATTTATAAAATAATAGTAGTTACCCGCGATTTCGTACGCGAGTAGGTACAGTACATTGCGTGTACAGTGCGTGTATCGAACGGATACTTTTTGAGAAACTTGACATTACACCGAACCCGTACTCGAATGTCAAACGCTAAGTAGTCGTTAGACCAAAGAGGTAGTACTACGCCCTGTCAAACTGACCTGACGTGACATGACATGACATCATCCTCTTGCCAATTGGCGCTGCTAATCCTGTTTGTTCATTTTATCATGTACATCCTGTTAATTATTCGGGATGAAAAGTAGCCTATGTGTCAATCCAGGTTACGAACTATATACTTACTTATATGCCAAGTTTCATCCAAGTTGGTTCAGTAGTTTCGACGTGATTGAAACACAAACATCCAAACTTTCAAACATTCAAACATTTAAACATCCAAACATCTAAACTTTCGCATTTATAATATTAGTGGGATCTACTTGTCTTGTTTGTGATTTCGTTTGTTGTATCTCAATACGGACACACAGAAACTGCAATGACGTGACTGAACAAGAATTTTCGCCTGATTAATACGGAGGCGTAGGTAAGAGATGAGTTCTCACATCTCCGAGGCCCGCGATGCCTTCCTTCTTAACCGCCTCCACCATCTTGAGGAAGTCGACGTAGTCCAGCGTGTACGAGTCCTTGATGAACCGCCGCACCAGCAGGTTGAAGTCCTCTGGAGACACGATGATGCCGATGTAGTCTAGAATGCGCTTGAAGTGCGCGAACGTTATACACCCATCGTTCTTGGCCACCTGCACATCCACATATAAAACTAATGTATCACTGTGCTTCTAGGCTGGTCGCCAGGAACTGGCACTTAGTAGGCACCTAATGTCGAACGATCTTAATTGACTTTGTGCATTGGTGTGGGTGGCTGCTCTCAGAATGGCAACTTAAAGGATCTCAAATTGACGGCCATGAACCAAAAGAAAATTAGGCATATCGTAGGTACGGATTCCCTTAGTCGATTGCACGACAATATTGTGAATGTCGATAAAAGTCGGTGGACGGAAGCTTCGAATTCTTCGTTCTGGAAATTTGTGGGGGAGGCTTACGTCCAGCAGTAGCCTTCTTTAAGACTGCTGGTATTGGGATCTCTGCAAGCTGGATCTGGCGGCGCAGGACATAAAGATACGAGGACAGGCAGCAGTGCATACCAGTTCATAGTCCTGGAAGTAAGGTTTGAGGGGCAAGTCTCGTGCGGCGATGGTGGCTAGCAGGCAGCACAGGCGGCGCGCTTGCCACTGGTCCAGCGAGTGGCACGCCGGCTCCGGCGGTGGAGGACATGCCTCCAGCAGGCAGTCTGCTGAGGTCTTGTCACGACCGCCAGCATCTGAACCACAACCCTCAATATAGAACTGGAAAGTCTAATCCTCGAATTCACAAACGATGCAGAATGAAGAAGATGAGTTAGAAATTTTTTCCTGTTTTTTTAGCCTAAATCAAAAATCCAGAAGATTATAAGGACACCTGTAGAGGCTCTTCTAGAAGCGGAGTCAGGTGCTGCACTACTAGGCAACTGCTGGACTTTAGCCTATTTATGAATTTGGGAGAGGAGACGAGACGCCGACACGCTGCTCTAGAGGGTTTACATCAGTTTATATGCATTCTGCATGAGGTTAAACATTTCATCTGAAGATTGTAAATACAAGTAGGTACCTACCTACTCTTAATTCGTTCGAAGTCGGTAGGTGGAGGAGGTACATAAACATTCTTTATGGACATCTATGGAGCATTGAACTTCTACAAGGTATTATGCTGACGTGAAACTAAAGAGGCATTCCAAGGGGCATCAGTATAATGTGGCTCATATGCTGATTGCTGATCTTACGTATACAAGCCTATGGAAATAGGAATTTAATTGTAATAATTTACTTAAATTGAATAGTGAAACAGATTGGTAGGTAACAAAGATTGTATAATGCGCTCGGCTCCCGCTATTGGCGGCTATTGATTGACCTGGTTTACGTCTGCCGGCCAGAACGGCTGACGTACCTGGACGTCAGCCGTTCGTCCTATTAGCCCTATTCGTCCTACTTAATGTTCACTCTCCGAGAATATCATAACGTTCATTTCCATATACCTAGTGAATAAGTAAAAAATATATTATCAGCCATCAGTTTTTATTGTACTTGTTTCACATAAAATAAGTAGAAGTGGTCTTCTGAATTAGCCAGAAGACGTCACGCGTTCTGAAAGTAGTAAACACGTGATAGGTTTTATTTAGCTATCTCTCAAATATTGTCAATTATAATGACCCAATTTACGGAAATTGCATTACGTGACTGACGCGAAAATAATTATCTCATCACCAAGATATATTTACTTATCATAATTTTTTTTTCCAGAATGGGAAAAGTCACAGGATTGGTTTATTTGGAAATAAGACGTAGCGGCGTAGGGGGTGAGTGCTACGGCGTAGACTTTAGCGGCGGCGCGACGCGTGACGTAATAAGACGTAGCGGCGTAGGGGGTGAGTGCTACGGCGTAGACTTTAGCGGCGGCGCGACGCGTGACGTAATGGTTTATAGCGCTACGCCGCTACGATGTAGTGTGTAAAATATTGTTTCGACGATGATGTAAGCAAGCGAGCTACGGCGTAGACAGTAATAGATGCTAAACATTTTTTTATGAAATTGCTGTACATCTGTATTGCTGTACATGTGTTTTATCTGACAGAGGTTCTATTGTACAGCATCGTGAAGTATGTTGCCTCACCCTCTCCGTGTATGACCTGACAGAGCTGGTGGTAGAGCACGCGGCCGTCCTGCGCGCGGAAGTAGTCCGCCAGCTGAGACACCTCCTCGTCTGACAGACCCACCACGCTGCGCAGCGGCCCCGCCAGCACCGACACGAACTTTGACTCTGAACAATACAACATATCACAACATAAGTATTATAATATTATGTATTATGAAAACATATAGGTGTACACTTACATTGAAAATAATTATGTATTGAAAAACAGTAATTTGGTAGCGTGTATCAAAAAATCGAGCTTTGTTTGTAGTTCCGACTGAAAATGGTTGGTTTCTATTCAAAATGTATTTTTTATGAGCAGGGTCACACCAAAAAATCATAGGAAACGTAAAGTTTCTTGACCGTTCTTCTAAACTCTGGTCGCGAGGAACGAGGCCATTCTATGTTATCTTTGTGATTCAACTGAATAAAATGAACATGGACGTTGAAAGATAGTTGAGAAGGTGGTACCGGATATGAGCGAGTTCCCCTCGGGGTCGAGGGGTCGGTACCAGTCCCACAAGTTGAGGCCGACGCGGAACGCCGCCGCGCGGATCTTGTTGCATGTCTTCCACACGTCTGCCAGACGTACTATCTGCAACCAAACGTAATACCTTGCACTTGCACAGCGCAGACCTATTAGTACCTACCCTCTAAGACGTCTCTAAGACGTAAACGTGTTGAGGTTGAGTCTCAGATGTCTCCACTCAGCGAGATCCTACACATAGAGATCGTTATTTGACCTTCGACGCGTGCCGCTGTGGGGGGATGTTATAGAGAACTGCAATGTGAGCCCGTAACTATTATTCTTCTATTTACTACCCTTTTATATTTTTACACCCAAGTAGTTCCAAGATCTGTGATGATTTTGAATGGCTACGTTATACCAATAAATAAGTATGTAGAGCATGGCAGAGTACATATTTGTCTAAGAAAAGTAGGGTAAGGTAAGCAGGCGTGTACCTACGCTTGGCTACGAGCTCGAGGGCTTACCGTGTCATGCATTTTGATAAGTATTTATTGACCAGATATGCTTGAATGAAATGTGGACTATTTTAATGCACAGCAATTTAGATTCCAGAATATTGGAATTTAACCAAAAATGAGCGCTGATGTAAATATCACGGACATTTTATGACAAATCTAAATTTAAAAATAAATGAAGTGTTGTGATACAGATAATTTTTTTTTGATGAAACCTTTTCCAAATATTAGGTAAGTTTGGTTTGAACTCCTTGCAGTTCGACCTTTTGTTTCGACTGCACACCTACATGAAGAACCACAACCTAATCCTCTCTATCGAACTAAACGAGCGACTCACTCAATGTGCGTTAGGTAGGTACAGTCAGTATCTATTAGTGTCTGCAGTTAGTCAACATGGCGGAGGTCTCGAGACTCCTTGAGCTAACATGAGAGCTATCGGGACTTTCTTTCAATCATCAATCAATTTGTCAATGAGAAAAAATACCTATGTTATTTGCATCCTACTCCTCGTTCCAAGGGCAGTTATCATGCTGGCTTCACGCCTATTGCGTTGTGTGTTACGCAGGAGTTTAGTGGTTTACCATGGAAGGTAGCAGTGTATAGGTGTCAGGCGATGTGGTGGTGAGATGGTGGAGGGTGTGTGGGAGGCGCGGCGCATGCGCGGTGCAGCGACCAATGACGTCAGGGGATCGATCGGCCGCCAGTGGCACCGTGGACCGCGGCCGCACTCGGCACGTGACCTGAACCCCGTCGCTCCGGGTTATGTAACGCGCCTCATGCCTGAGCACCATGTCTGGGCACCCATGTGCGGGCTAAGCTTTAGGACCAGGAACAGCCCTTCGCAGAAAACCTCCCTTCGATGGGGCGACAGCTGTCCCGCGGCTGAGGCGACGCTCACCATCCCTCAGCGCTCGACTGACGGACCCATACCTAGTGATATATATTATAGCAATATATTTTAGATGGATCTTGTATACCTAGGACATAATGGACGGAGAGTGAAGTGAGTGGGGGTTCGATTCCGTCGAGCGGTTTTTTACACAGCAAAAGGTGAGCGCAGGTAGGAGAAGTGTAGACTTCTATCTATGAACAAACCGATTCATAAATCCAGGCACGAATCTCAATCAATCGTCTGCATTAGATAAAATGCTGCAGCTCTAGGCATTGTAGCACTGGCTTCGGTTATTAACCCCCGAGGCAAAACGACGGGGTGTTATAAGTTTGACGGGTCTGTGTGTGTGTGTGTGTGGGTCTGTCTGAGGTAACGTAGCTCCCGAACGGATGAACCGATTTTGATTTGGTTTTTTTTTGAAAGGTGAATTAAGTAGTCGGGAGTGTTCTGAGCTATGTTTGATGAAAATCGGTCCAAGATTCGGAGGTTTTTTACATTTTTAATTTAATTACTTGTCTTAACACGGTAGTCCCATAGGTGGCCCCTAAATCCCGGATAATGAGGATGCTAGCCTAAGTTAAACTCAGAAAGTCATGAAACTCTCAATCATTGGCAGGATGCTATAGTCCATGCAGCACCAGCAGCGTGTAACACAATTTTAAAACCCCCCCAGGAGAACAAAAGCAGTCAAGATGATAAACGTGGCGGGTGTGATCTCCATCATCCTGTTCTACGTGCTAATCCTGGCGGTGGGCATCTGGGCGGCGCGCAAGAAGCCCCCCGGAGAGAATTCCGAGGAAGAGGTGATGCTGGCCGGCCGCTCCATCGGCCTGTTCGTGGGGATCTTCACAATGACAGGTACTACTCTTTACCATCATTTACAGATACATTGATTGTGTTTTAAGAGGTTGTAGAGCAAAGCAGTATAATGTAGACGCTACTGCACGCGGGGTACCCTTCCAACAGGGAAGAGCAAAAGAAGCTGATCAATAAGCGAGAACAGACCTCACCAATACGGTGTTCATTCTGAAGTTGTAATGTACCTAGTGTAAGTGAACTGACCTACCACAGTCCACAATTCCCTGACTATCATCATAGGTAGGTACTCATTTCAAAGATTTGGCAGTCATCTGACTGGACCGTCGCGCGTCGTCGCTGGGAGCGCCTGATACCAAAGAAAAGATCAGATGATTTGCAAACCCCATTAGGTTTTATTATTATTTATTTATTTATTATTAAATTCAGCTGCTGACTGCACTTAGGTACATTGCCAAGCAACGCGCGCAGTATTATATGCTCAAAGCTAAATGCATAGATAACATTGAACCAAAATGAGTAGAGAATCAAAGTAGCGATCCGTGTCTTATCAGCACAGCAATCAAATTGGATAAAAGCTGTGCAAGTGGAACAGTAAAGTTCCTATCAGCACCGCCCCGTCTGATGATGCGTGTCTGGAGCGCGGGTGAAGGGCTTACTCGCCAGCTGGTTTAATGGTAGGGCTACTTGCCAGCAGTTTTACAATTTATCATTTTTTATTATATACCTATCTGTTTACATAAACTAATTGGATAACACAATGGGAAAGCCTTTGAAAAACAGATTTCGACCTACAGGATTCAAAATCAGATATTAGTAAGAGACCACAATGACCTATAATTTGTTTTCTTACGAAAGTAGGTTTCTTGTGCACAACTTCAGTGCGTAGCTCTAAAAGCCCCGAATATTCCCCACCCGCCCCCGGCAAGGGCGGCAATTCATTACTTTGCGTAATTATTATCGTGTAACTGTCAGGGCTGTCCTGTCACACTATTCAACACTGCTCTGCTGGTACTTGTTAGTTCACTTTGCTTGATTGCTTTACTGTGACCTCTATCAGCTTGTAGGTCTCTGACATGTGACAGTTTTACAATTTCAAATTCAGAACAGGATGCTGCACGTAAAAAACCTGAAAATAATGTAATTCAAATATGACACGACGTTGCTTAGGACATGGATATTATACAGGATGTCCCGGAACTAGTAGGCTATCCCGAAAGAGGCGCCGCTGATTCTGTGTTCTCAACACCTACGACTTTCGCGATGGCATAAAAGTCAATAAACGTGGCAATAAGTTATGAAGCTGACTACTTTGGTATGCACTTACGGCAAAACTAATTTTTCCCCACTTTTCTCATCACTAAAACTAGAATGTTAGTGGATGTCTATTTGCTGGTGCCTGTCTAATGAGAAGTGTTGCACAGCGACCTGGGTGGGCGGCGGGTACATCAACGGCACTGCGGAAGCCATCTACACGTCAGGACTAGTGTGGTGCCAGGCACCCTTCGGGTACGCACTGTCGCTGGTCTTTGGTGAGTGCCCTTTCTGATCACTCTTCGTCTTCAACCATTGCCGAATTTCAGATTCTAACCTTTTGATTATTTTTGTCTTTTCAAAGTTAGAATTCCTACCTTGGAATAGATAAATCTCTAGAATAGAGTGTTTCCTCACCTCCTGGTGAATGTGCTCGTACAGGTGGGATATTCTTCGCGAACCCGATGCGGCGGCAAGGCTACGTCACGATGCTGGATCCCCTTCAAGACCTATTCGGCAGCCGCATGGGAGGGCTGCTGTTTCTGCCCGCACTGTGCGGGGAGGTGTTCTGGGCCGCGGGCATCCTGGCCGCACTTGGTAAGTTGTCTCTTAAAGCCTTCCAGGTTCCAAGGTTTGGAAACCGATGTGGCATAGCCAGCGACCAGAAATAGAAGTTGCGTGAATGTTTATTTCGAATATGGGTTACCTACAACACCAATCAGTCAAAGACGGTCAGCCACTTCTGGGAACGGACACGCACGGCCAGTGGTGGATCCAGGATTTGGGTTCGGAAAGGGCTCACCCCAGCTTTTAGGGTTAATCCTGACAAATCCTGGTTCCGAAGTTACGGTTAGCCCTAACTTTAAGGGGTTTTAGATTGATCGAAGTGTAGGTACGTGGTTTTAGAACCACATACCTACACTTCGATCAATCTAAAAACCCTTTGACCCCAAGTAATTTATTTATTTACTCGAGGTCTGCCAACAATCTGTCTGAAGCATTTTTCTTGTCTGTCCATATTTTATTAGAGGCGTACGACATAGTCGTACCTTGAGCCTTCTCCATGTGTTAGGAAACGCACACCACAAAAATAATTTCATAGAAAAACAAGCTAATATTATATGCAGATAGGTACAAGGTTCTTGACAATAGTTACCTTCAGCTGCCTGCAGGTAAGTGAACTTTTTTATAAACAACGTTCAGAGATTCGAACAATGAGATTTTAAAAATTCACGAGGACTTACCTAGTGCCTTGCAGAAGCCAGTAGGTCATTTGTGTACCAACGTACCTACCTACCTACCTGTGCGCGAAATGTGCGAATAGAATAGATAATTGAAGGCCTGCCTCGAACTGGAATAATGGTGTAATTTGAATAAACTTTCTTGAATCCGACATTTTTAAGAGCTTCGTGCTGAACGTGAAAATGCTTAGGTAGGTAAGTTTTTGTAGGACATCCTTAGAGACTGCTGTGAAAGTAGGTAATCACAATCCGGACAAGAAACAAACCTAGGACGATTGATCATGAAGAGTAATCATGGTATGATAGTTATGTAAAGCTGCGCAATTAAATACTTCTTTATAGGTACCTACACGGTTAGTTTGACCCAATTTTATAAATCCTTATCCAGCACTTGCCAATTTTATAGGTGTAGGACCATTTGAAACTCGAGCCGTCGCGCGTCGTCAGGCTGTCACTCAACCCTGGCCGGGTCTTGTTTACCAAGTTCTAATTTACTCGTATAGGTATAGCTAGGTTTTTGCCAGTAAGGGGCTGGACACATCGATGGCTCCAGTCCAGGCCCTAAAACCATTTTCTTTTCTGCGACGACACCTAGAAACGTATGCGTGCAGATTTATTCGTAACGTAACCGAAAATAGACTATACCTACACACTGTCGGTCGGCCCATCTTACTCGCATCTATCATTGCAAGGTATCTGCGCCGGAAGGTAAAAAGCTTCGGAGACATTTGTGAGTGACGGAAAGAGAGACAATTGGCTAGATTGATGGAGGTAAACGAGAGCGGACATCGTTCTGCTCCAAAAGACAGATATATCTGGTTATGTTACAATACAACCCAAGTAGCTCTATTAGGGGTGCTATAAAACTGAGCACAAAACATACTGCGATCTTTGATCGTAAAATATATGAGGGTTTTGAGTTTATCGTTTGTGTCAGGCAGGGTTCTAGTTGCGTGGCGTGACGTCATTGACATCCCCTCGCTCGGAGGTCGTCAGGCGAGGGAGGGTCAGAGGCTCAGAGGGTTCTAATCGCCTGAGGCGGCATTCACAGTACCGTAGGTGTTATACCTTTGTTCATTTGCGTGAAACCCACTGGACCTAGGCTTTTTTTGTTTTAGTAATAGTTTTGTGGATTTTACAAAAACATAAACACCTTTGGAATCCCTAGCTAGTTTGTGGATGGTTATAGCTAGCTACAATACCTATTTTGGTTCGACAGAAGATAGCACCATATTTTGCTGAATTATCTAAAAAAAATCAAAGTTTGCGTACAACAAAATATACATAAAAATCTCTTCTACAAAGCTGTGACCGAGAGAACCTTTTCGACCTAAGTAAGGCTTTTGGCAAAATTGTATTACTTTGAGGAGGCTTCGGGCGTCGGCTCGACGGGTAAAAGGTTAACGAGGCTGTAAACCACTTGTATTGTATCTTGTTCTCGCCTGCAATGAGCAGTTGCTACACGCCGCGCCGCAATGATCTATTGAGAACTTGAAAGCCCACATGGTCATCCTTTTGTCTGAGATTACTTAGGTAGGTACTAATGAATTCTTACAATGCCTTAAGAATATTAATGGAGCGTATTCTATTTTATAAGAATTTGTGCACAGGTGCGACTCTAGCTGTAATCATCGACATGGATCAGAAAACCTCGGTCATCTTCAGCGCTTGCGTGGCCGTCTTCTACACGCTGTTCGGAGGGCTGTACTCTGTGGCGTATACCGACGTCATCCAGCTGTTCTGCATCTTCATAGGGCTGTGGATGTGCATCCCCTTCGCCTGGGCCAATGAGCACGTGAAGCCGCTTAGCTCCATGGACGTCGACTGGATAGGACACATCGATCCGGAATACTACTGGTTCTACGTGGATTATGGACTGCTGCTGGTTTTCGGAGGAATACCTTGGCAGGTACGACTTTATTTCCATCCTACCCATTATTTTACAGCGTACATTTTTGCGTGAATGCAAAAATGTACTTACGCTTATTTTCAATGAAATGTACGCTTATTTTAAAAATGTACGCTAATTTTTAATTAAAATTTGTTCACCAGGTATACTTCCAGCGCGTGCTGAGCAGCAAGACAGCCGGTAGAGCTCAGCTTCTTTCATACGTGGCAGCTTTCGGATGCTTGCTAATGGCCATTCCACCGGTGCTCATAGGAGCCATCGCTAAAGGAACAGGTAAATAACAAGTGCAACTGGTTGCTAACTTTAGTAGAACAAGTAGACATCATGTGACAATCTTGGTGTATTTCAGCGTGGAACGAGACAGGGTACCACGGTGACCTGACGCCAGACGGCGAGTTGACGTCGGACCAGACGTCCATGATCCTCCCGCTGGTGCTGCAGCACCTGACTCCCGACTTCGTGTCGTTCTTCGGTCTGGGAGCCGTGTCCGCCGCCGTCATGTCTTCAGCTGATTCCAGTGTGCTGTCTGCTTCCTCCATGTTTGCCAGGTATGTCCGTTCGGCGAGTTCAATTCCTTAGGTGAAAGCCTCAAAATATTCATGTTTTTGCAAATATCTGGGAGAATTCAATAGTATTCTCGTTAATCTAATAACGATAGATTAGATTAGATTAGAAAATTCTTTATTGCACATTTAAAAACAGTACAGAGGCGGGCTTAATGCTAATTAGCATTTTCTTCCAACCAACCTTTGTGTAGTGTGGAGAAAAGGTAGTGCTTAAATTATGGAAAGATTGGTAGGGAGAAACGTCTTTAAAATATATAAAAATTACCTACTTAAAATAATAAAACACTAACCAAATATATAAATGATAGCTTAACTTGAGGGATTTCTATAGAGTACCGACCTCATTCTTAAACAGCATGTAGATAAGTATCTAAAAAAGAAGTGTTTCCTCAGGAATGTGTACAAGTTGATCTTCAGACAGCGAGCCTCAGAGATGGAGATCATCTGGGTGATGCGCGCGGGCATCATCGTGGTGGGCGTGCTGTCCACCGTCATGGCACTCACCATCCCTTCCATCTACGGCCTCTGGTGAGTGATTATTTTCAGTTGACAGTTGACACATACACCAAGGAAAGCTGTGAAGGTAAGTAATCCCATTTTAGATTGAACAGTCGCCGCGCGCGCCGACTGTTCAATCCTACATTTTGTAAAGGAATTCTATTCGAGGGAAATATTGTGGATGTAGCTGACCGAACGACGTGCTTATACATTCTACAATTGGTATAAATAGCTATCAATGATACTTTAATTAGGTACCTACACGGATATATGCACGCTTGCCACAAAACGACATAAATCGAATGTTTCTCCACATGAGAACAACAATTTGCAATAACAAGCAATTTTGTGAACGTGTTGCTGTATAAAAATAATTTTGACATATTCTGTAATCTAAGTTTTTGACTGTAAGGGCGTCTTGCACCAGAATCACTAAACGTATTTAACAGCTAAATAGATTTAAATCTGACGTATTTGTATGACTTGACAACTCGCTAAATACTATTTAAGAGTTAAACGCGTTTAGCGATTCTGGTGCAAGCCGCCCTTAGTATTAATTAATGTAATCGTGTTAATTAATTGAATTAAATCAAAATGAATGAATGAATGAATAAATGAGAACGAACGTATACCTACCTACCCTGTTGCAATATACCTACATACTAAAACATGCCGAATTCCAGAAGATACCTGGTAATCGATCTTTGTGCAAATCTATATCACGGCTTTAGATCGTGCACGAGTAATGCAAGAGTCCTGACTGCGAGTTATGCGTACCTAGGTACCTAAAGTGTGAATGTTTACGAAGCAAGGACACATCACATATTAGTCAAACTTACATTCACCTATAGGTAATCGTACAATAGCCGATGAACGGTACTAATGGCATGAATGAGTCCTACGATGGGCCATTAGGCGCCGATACTAAATATACCTAGGCTACGTGTGGTCATGCTATTGCTGTCACTTCGGTTCGGTGTCGCAAGTAAACCCTAATTGGAACCAAATGGAGCAAGGTTTATCTACCTAGGTTTATCGAGGTAGGAAGTATAAGCTTCAGTTTCAGGTTTAACTGAACTTGAGCGCTGAGAAATCCGCAGGATCATTCTACTACCTTAGCTCACATTAGCAGCGCGTCAAACAAAACACATATTAGACATCTCTAGTGAACTTTTAGTGAGCTAGACGGCTCAGTATCATTAGCTTGAAACACAGAACTGTCAAAATAACCACAACCTAATGAGCCTCTGCTCGTCAGGCTGTAATTGAGCAGAGTGTCAGTCTTAAAAAGCGGGGACGACCAACAGCGGTTTAAACTGATATCCACGAAAACTGCCTACTTTCAACTTGATGGTGACGCAATCTTTAGCATAACATTTGTAGCGTCTTATGACG
The DNA here is from genome assembly GCA_947859175.1 of Gandaritis pyraliata. NCBI lineage: Eukaryota > Metazoa > Arthropoda > Insecta > Lepidoptera > Geometridae > Gandaritis > Gandaritis pyraliata. The sequence goes on along the minus strand of OX401859.1, from coordinate 10,689,617 downwards.
GTCACAGCTTCATACAAAGCCGAGTGTAAGCCACTAACACACCCAGCACTTGAATAGCGATGTGCAACACAATCATAATATGGCAGCGCTGAGCTGCCATCAGGTGGTGAAGCATAATGCTGAGCTGGAGACAATTTGTTGCAGTAGCACACATTACTATTTTGTGTTTTCTTTCTTTTAATGTTCTCGTTTTCTATGTGTGATGTAACAAATAAACCTATGTCTATGTCTATGTCTATAATATCTGGGAGACATGACGGAGTCGTCGTTAGAGCTGGGGACGATTACAGATTGCGACACGGCAACGGCACGGACTCACTTAGGTTTGGCTAATGACGAATTATTGATGGATCAATGGCTGACATGAGGACCCTTCGTGATTTCAATTTGGGGGCAAAAATATCTCACATTGCCAATCTTGGTATCACATAATAAGTAAATAATAAATAAATAGTTTATTTACCAAAACACCAGTTAGAAACAAAACATACCTTAGGTACTGATTAGGTAGCAACAAAGATTAGCCATCTAGTTCCCATATTACAAGCATTGCTTATGACGTATTTATATGACCTGACGACTCGTTAAATACTATATAAGAGTTGAACGCGTTCAGCGATTCTCGTGCAAGTTTAGTTCTTACCGTTTTAGTTTCACCTTGGACGCCTGTGATGATATTTGATTTGTTTTAGTTTAGGATAGGTTTTAGCATAACACGGTATTATTATAAAGCTACCGAAACTTTTAGCGGAACCGCTAAGCCCTCCCATAACATACCCTGATTAAACCACCCCTGATTGAAGATACAAGTAGAGTTGCGGTTACAAAGGGGTTGATTACAAGACTACAAACGACTTACCTTTGAGTATTGGGAAAGAAAGGATTTATTGGAAATAAATACAGTGTAGATTGTAACTTCATAAAGTAATGCTTTAAAACATGATTCTAAGTTAAAACATGATTCTAAGTTAAAAGATGATTCTAAGGAGAAGCACGACCCTCAGCCATGAGGAGTACGACGCGAGAAAGATGATTTTGGAACTCAATTAAATGTAATTTTTTTAGCTCTCATTATGAGCCCCTATTGCCTGCTGAACTTCAACATTCCCTTCTAAAGCAATAATCATCCTCTGGTCTCGTTCACAAAATGCGTTTGAAGGGGCATTGTGCAAGCGCATGCGCGGAGGACACGCGGACCATTTAGCTGATGATTTCCCTAATGATGCAAACATCTCTAACATGTTTCATGTTATAATAATATTCTATAAATATTTGTTGCGTTGTCTACCTGTTTGAAAGTCTTATATATAGTGCATGCTGAGGAATCCTCTAATTAATGGAACACTGTAGTTTTAAGCCCATTGCCACTGCCACTGAAGCAGGAGGGAATATTGCATGGACGCATCTGGCTTAGCTAAAACTGTTTATTTTCGAGAAATGGAATAAATAATAATAATAAATAATAAATATTCAGGGACATTTCACACAACACCTTCTAGTCCCAAACTAAGCAATGCTTGTAATATGGGAACCAGATGGCTGATAGAATACTTATATACTTTTTTTTTTGTAAATACATACTTATAATACATAGTAACACCCAGACATAGAACAAACATCTATGTTTTCCACGCACAAATGTTTGTTCTGAATATCGCATTGGTTTCCATTTGATTCGCGTTCGTTATTTGGAAATGCATTGTTCACATAGTCACGGAAGGTATTCCCCTCACAGGTCGATGTGCTCAGACCTGGTTTACGTGATCCTGTTTCCGCAACTCCTGATGGTGGTTCACTTCAAGCACCACTGCAACACGTACGGCTCGCTGGCGGCCTACATCGTAGCCCTGCTGGTGCGCCTGTCGGGCGGAGAGAAGATGCTTGGACTGCCGGCGCTGATCCACTACCCCGGCTGGGACGCCGAGAACCAAGTCCAGCTGTTCCCGTTCAGGACCATGGCGATGGTGCTCAGCTTGTTCACGCTGGCTTCTGTATCATGGCTCTCGGTGTAAGTACCTACTCACACATCTCATATCATTATTTATCATTTTTAGAGTAAGTAGCTTTTGAATAAGCTTACTTACTTAGTATCCCTCAATCAAATTGTTGGTGAATTTTATGTAACTGTCAACCATATATGTACATATATATATTTTTTTATTAATTAAAAGCCTCGATTTTCGTCTATCTAATGTCCACGACACAGACAATCCTATAGTCATTCTAGTGTAACCTTATTATTAGTCAGGACAGGACATAACGGGACTGGTGCTAGATCTTTTTTGCTCTACAAATTACCCACACATCAGCCACCCCACTGTTATTGCTATGATGTGTTCAATCCGGAAACGAGGAAGTGACGTTTGACCGCAGCAAGCTTATTGCAGTAGGTAATGGGCGATTGTATGCGTCGTGAGGTGACAGACAGACGGACACACGCGCCGGCGTAATCACTTGGAAAGTGCGAATTCACGAATGACGACGCCTGCACAGCACAATGCTACTGTGAGATGAGAACACAACACAACGCGTGCTATGGGGTCATGACGTTTAGGTACTGGACTGGAAACGTATTTGAGAGAGCTACTTAGGTTTTTTTTAAATACAAGTTGAGGAAATTGTGTTGTGGGATACTCCTGACTTCATAGGTTAGTTGGGAATAGATAAGGAATGGTTGGTCTCGTGGTAGTGGTCGAAAGCAAACGGAAACGGAGGTTTCCACAATGTTATCAAATGGAAGTATCGTAAGTGTCGGATCGCGTGATGTTAAGCTGCAATAATGTGCAGGTTCCTGTTCAACAACGGATACCTGAGCCCCGAGTGGGATTACTTCAACTGCGTGGTGAACATCCCCGAGGACATCCGGCGCGTGGAGGAGCCGTCGGAGGCCGGCGAGCAGATGTCGGTGCTGGGCGGAGTGCCGGGCCGGCTGTACGGCGCTGCCTCCACGCTGGTGGGCGCGGACGAGAGCGCCGGCCGCATCAACCCTGCGCTCGAGGACGATGACGACCTCGACGACCCCAACGACGGACCCACGCCCCTCTTCGGCACCTCCAACGCCCCCCCGCCGGTCCAACCCTTCGGTAAACAAACAGCCTTCTGAACCCATCCTACTCTTACAACAAACATATTTTACGACGATTTTACTACTTATATATCACATCGAAACGAACTTCAGTATTGCAAACGATTACGACTATGCTCAACGTTAACAATAACGGTTTCACCCGCAGAACTTTTGTATAGTTATGTAAATAGCTTCACATATCAATAACGACATGGTACTCGTGATGCTGAGAACGTGTTTGCATTACTTTGTAATCGACTAAGTGGGATATACCTAAAAGCAATAGAAACCAAATATTTATATTGAATGTATAAAATATTTATGTAGAAACAATATTAAGTGTAGTGAAACTAAAACATATCAAAATGTGAATTATTATGTTTAGGAAAGATGTTATATTTATTGTATATTATTTATATTGAAAAGATTCCTTATTTATGTCAATTAATGTATAGAAAGATGCACTGTTACAAGTGCTTGGTAGCTCACACGTGCGTGGCTGTAGACTGTAGACTGTAGACGTGGGCTGTAGACTAGTGTAGGGACAGTATATCTACGAATACTTCAACCTGGCTCACCTGTGTCTACGTTATACATAATCATCATGATGTATTTATATAACAACCATCTGACCAAACATATATAGCTAATTAAAAATATGGTACCTAATATTATTGTTTGAAATGAAAAGAGATTTATTTAAATGAATTATGCAAAGCATTAGGGGATATATACTTAGGTATATAATATAATTATAATCCTTAAATTGTTACACAAAGTGGAGATGTAGGTACAGTACCTATCTACGTGCTTCATAAAATAACATCTTCACTTTGTCTTAGAACTACCTATTGTTGATTTGATATTATGGAGATATATCTAGTTCTAGCTATGCATCTGAGCTTGTAAAACAAATTAGTACAATTTAGCGGCCATTTTAATGAGTTAGATTGCGTTTAAAGATACCTACTCTATGTTAAAAGCGTAGAATTGTTTCATGTGATTTAAAATGTAAATGTTTGTGTTCGACACTGTAGGATGCGTTGCCTGAAAAAATATAAGTACTTAATCAATATTAATGTTATCTTTATAGTACGCTCCTTCGTGAAGATGATCAATGATTTCAGTGTTTGGAATGTAACATCCATGTACCTAAGTTTCGTGTGAGATCAAAGGCCTAAGGACAGGTGGGGTGGGAGCAAACACTGATGCATCAGCCATCCAAATAAATGTTATTCGTAAATGTGTTTCGAGATAGTAACTAATATAATGAGATGTCCGTGTGTTTTGATCTTCTATATCTGGGTGTCTTGTCTTAATGTTTAAACTTATAACTGTTATAACGTTGCAATGAAGCTTTTTGAACTATATTATATAGCTATACGCATATACATATCACAACGATGTATAGCTATACGCATACATATCACAATTATTTTTCAATAGGTATGTTATATAAATAGGAACATCAGCGTGTATGTTTGATGTAACTTGCTAAGGCTACGATGAAACTCAATACATATCAAGTCCTTGCGACTGTAATTTATTCTAGTGACTTAGTGTGAAACTGGTACATATCAATAATGGTAAGCGTAGAATAGGTATGTTGTTATACTTCGACGTCGCTTCCTTTTATGACTACTTGCACAACATGCACTTATGACTGTAACATAATAGGTATATATAATAATGATTATGGTACAGAAGGGGAATAGGCTGTAATATTGCTTTAGCTCTGTTTTATTTTGTTTATAAATCGTATGCATTTAATTTATTTATCTAGTTCTACTCTCTAATATAGGTACCTACCTACTTAGGTACTAGCGTGTCATTATTGTTTTCTTTATGATATACCTACCTACCTATTATGAGATTGTATTAGGAAGCGACCGTCCCACTGTTAGCTAGTAGATATACTTATTGACTTATTCCTAGTTCTTGTTGAGTATTTTGAAAATGTGTAATATTATGTGTAATGTTGTGAACTCTACGGTTGCTCCTGTGACATAATAAAGTATATAGCATGTTGAAGACTTTCTTTAGAAAAACCTTCGAGTTTGATCGAGTTTTTAGTGTTCCGATCCAGTTTTGGAAAAACGGAACACTTATGGTCTCACTCCGGTGTCCGTCTGTCCGTCTGCCCGTCTGTCTGTCACACGCCACCAGAGCTGAACCGTAGAAGCTATAGAGTTGAAATTTAGAATAGTAATAGTTTATCATAACCCAATATGAGATTTTGAATGCGGAAAATTAGGGACTATTAAGGGTGGTCAAACGGGATATGCAAATAAAAATATTTTATTACCCCGTTGCGTGGGGTATCTAATGAAAGCATAAAATTTAACTAAAAGAGCCTCATACTTAGATTTTTTATTAAAAAAACTTTGTTGAAGAAATTAAATTATTGTGGTTTTTTCAGGAAACCTGTACCATAATGGTCTCATGAAAGGAAAACTATAGGCAACATGTAAAAATTAACTGAATTTAAAAATTAAATAAAAACCACAATTATTACACATCCAGCTTAACCTGAACCATATAATCATTAAAAATCCTTCAAATGAGAGCTCTTGTTACATTGGTTTATTTAAAAGTTGCAAGCTGGTTATCAAGCGAATCAGGGTAGGTTTGTTGAAACGAGTTTCATTATTTACAAATTATTTATTTTATACAAAATCATTTTATTCTGTAGATACTTACACTAATTTTGTACAATTAATATATTAAATTATTAATACTTTCGTTTTACAATCCTTAAAATTATGGTAACAGTTTTGATCAACGTTCAGGAAGAATTAATTGTTAAAAATCATCAATTTGGTGGTCGGGGGCGCGACACGACGTGGACTTTGTAATGTCACCATCACAGTCAGCGAGGAAACCTCTTCAGGAGCACCGCAGCGCAGATCTAGCTATTCAATATTGACTAATAGTATCAAAATAGGTAGAGCTAGTCTACACAAGAGTCTAGTACTTATAACCACCGTTGGAGTCGTAGCTCTGGTTGATGGTAGCTGGCACACTGGACCCATGACCCGAGGAGCCGGAGAACCCTGACCCACCCGAAGAAAAACCGCTGGACCCGTGACCGCCGGATCCACCGGATGAATAGCCGCCACCGCCGCCGCCGCCGCCGCCAGAAGAGTAGCCGCCACCGCCAGAAGAGTAGCCGCCACCGCCAGAAGAGTAGCCGCCGCCGCCAGAAGAGTGACCACCTCCAGATGAATAACCTCCTGATCCACCCGATGAATATCCACCCCCTGATCCACCGGACGAGTATCCACCCCCTGATCCACCGGACGAGTATCCACCCCCTGATCCACCGGACGAGTATCCACCCCCTGATCCACCGGACGAGTATCCACCCCCTGATCCACCGGACGAGTATCCACCCCCTGATCCACCGGACGAGTATCCACCTCCTGATCCACCCGAGGAGTAGCCTCCGCCTGAACCGCCCGATGAATATCCACCCCCTGACCCGCCGGATGAAAAGCCACCTCCAGACGAGTGACCACCGCCTGAAGAGAATCCACCCGACCCGCCTCCCGAGGAGAAACCACCTCCGAATCCACCCGAGGAGAAGGAGGAGCTCGCTGAGAATCCTCCTGAGGAACCACCACTGCTCGGTGCTCCGTAGCTACTGGAAGGTGCTGATGCAGGGGCTCCATAACTACTGGATGGAGCAGCTGGAGCTCCGTAACTGCTGGAGGGTGCAGCGGGAGCACCGTAGCCACTGGATGGAGCCGAAGGAGCGCCGTAGGAGCTCGAGGGAGCGCTGCCTCCAAATCCGCTACCGAATCCACTGCTGCCACTGCTGAAGCCGCCGCCACCGCCGCCGCCGCCACCGCCGCCACCGCCGAAACCTCCACCGCCACCGCCGCTGCTGAAGCTGCCACCACCGAACCCGCTACTTCCGTGACCCGAGGACCCTCCGTGGCCACCGGATGAGGGAGCGCCGTACGATGAAGATGGAGCTGGTGCTGGGGCGCCGTACGAGCTAGATGGCGCCGGAGCACCGTACGAGCTGGATGGCTTCGGGGCTCCGTAAGTAGTGGACGGTCCGGTGGGCACGCCGTAACTGGTCGCGGGCGGCCGGGCGGGCGCTCCGTACGAGCTGGAAGGCTTCGGGGCTCCGTAACTGGACGACGGGCGCGGGGCGGGGGCACCATAACTCGATGATGGCTTTGGTGGGGCTCCATAGGAGCTGGATGGGGCGGGAGCTCCGTAACTGTTGGAAGGCGCGGGTGCACCGTAGGAGCTGGAAGGTTTGGGTGCTCCATAGCTGGAGGATGGCTTGGGAGCCCCGTAACTGCTCGATGGCCGAGGAGCACCGTAGCTGGAAGACGGTCTGCCGCCACCACCATGGCCACCACCACCACCGCCTCCGTGGCCGCCACCGTGACCACCACCGTGGCCGCCCCCACCACCGCCTCCGTGACCACCTCCGTGGCCACCACCGTGACCGCCTCCGTGGCCACCACCACCACCACCACCACTCGATGGTGGAAGATATGATGAGCTCAGCGGGGCTGAAAGTAAAAAAAATATTTTTAAAGATTGCTACTTACCACCTCTGTAGGTGGTACTATCAGTGCTATATACAGATAGGAAGGTAAGGAAGAAACACTAAACTCTATTCCCAAATTCAACAGAGGCGCCTTCGTTCTTGATACATTTACCAACGAAATATATTTTTTTGTGATGATATAATTTAGACTCTTTCGTTGATAATTTAAAACAATTATCCTCACCTTCTCGTTTGAAGTGGTTCCTGGGCGTCGCCGCTGCTATGGTGAACAGCAGGATTGCTGGCACCAGCTGAAACAAGTTGTCATTTTATATAATTGCACCCAGCAGTCCCAAGTCTCTACCCATCCCTACTATACTTAGGTCATCCGTAGTGTTGTAAATATCTAGGTGCCTTTCAGACACATTACATTCTGCCGCACAAGTGATTGTACCTATGTGCCTGGATTACCAAGAGATCTAGTAAGTATGTTCACAGTGAGGCTGTTTGTTTGTCCCCCAGCCCCAGCACATGCTATCAAGAGTCGCCGCACGCAATTTGTTGAGTTGTAAAACGTTTATTCCATCAGCTACACTACAGTGTCCATTTCGCAAAACTGTTGTTCTATAAAATCTGTGACTGATATTTTTAAATGGATTTGGAATTAAAACAGCGGACGAACTTCATAATTTGATTCAATTTCAATTTATCATTGCTTACAACAATGTTTCTATAGTTGACTAGTTCTGCAAATCTCGGCCGCTATGTGACGGTAGCTTTATCATTGAAAAGCGAAGGGTTTACGTAACGGTTGGTCCCGCGCTGTCCAAGGTGAGTTGCGGTGGTCGTCACCCCGATACGTGTCGCAATCTTACCTTTACACGCCGCGGGATAAGAGCATCTCACGGTACCTATACCTACTCGCATTCTGCCATCAACTCCAATTGCTCAACATGATTCCATCTACTGACTCCGTTTAGGACGAATAACTATAAAATACTTGGCGGGCGTTGATGACGATGAACTATAAATTTTAGAAAAAAAAGTGAAGTTTTGTAGCTATTTATACGTAAAGTAAAGCAGGAAAGGGTTGTGAAAAGGTAGGTAATTAAGATAAATCTAATCACCGGTTCGCGAATGAATAGGTGCAATTAGCTAAATGAACCCTCCGTGTGGCACTGCTCTACCTAATCCATTACAATATCACCCCGCGCAAAACCAACTCTGAAAGTTCTGAGTTCTGACTGACAAAACAGGTGATAGATAATAGAGTAGCCAGATTGTTATCTGTAGCAATTTAATTAATCTGTGTGTATTACTACTACTAGAACTTTTGAATACTTATTATTTTGTTTTATGGGTAATTGGGCAATGCTTGAAGTTGGCGTCTTTCATCTTTCACAATGTTGAAACAACAATGTTGATCGAAGCAGCCAACGACTAAAGCTTAGTTTATTTTGATAGTGCAGAATACTACTTTTAGAAACAAAACTTATACCTATGACATGCATATCACAAAACTATGTCTAAAATCCTATCCTATCCTACTAGTTTGGATGTTTGGATGTTTGTGTTTCAATCACGTCTAAACTACTGAACCAACTTGGATGAATCTTGGCATATATATAGTGCGTAACCTGGATTGACACATAGGCTACTTTTTATCCCGAATAATTAACAGGATCTACAGGATAAAATGAACGAAAAGGATTAGCAGCGCCAATTGGCAAGAGGATTTCATTGTCATGTTATGTCATGTCACGTCAGTTTGACAGGGCGTAGTACTACCTCTTTGGTCTAACGACTAGCGTTTGACATTCCAGTACGAGTTCGGTGTAATGAGGTGTAATGTCAAGTTTCTGAAAGAAGTATCCGCTCGGTACACGCACAGATAATATAATGTACACGGAAACGGTACTCGCGTACGAAGTCGCGGGTAACTGCTAGTTAGTTAGGTATAAGAGTTAAAAGGCAGTGTTCGGAAGTGTTTGGATGCAGATCACGTGTATGTAATCCATTATGCCAGCAACACGCCAGCAAACATAAAGTACGATTAGGAGCCGAGTCAGGCACAACACCACCTCTGAGGTGAAACTCCTCTCGATGCACAAATAAACGCTTTTATGAGTCTGCCCGCGTCTCCTCCACTTTCAGATCTTCAATGAGATCGTTATCAAACGGACACAATTTGTAAATCGGCAAAAACGTTCGGATTTCCGGTTTATAGTGCTCCGGAAAAATTAAATATAGGTCTCTTGCAGGAGTTTATCAGCTTGTATCATGGGAAGTAGGCGGGTGACGAGGGCTCCAAATCGTTCTTGGAAACCTATAGACGAGGTCTACCTATCTTTAGCAGTGAACTCATTTTGCAGGCTGATGATAATATTAGATGCGCCGCAATCAACATTCTCAAATGCGCCAAATAGTGCCGCATTGCTAAGTTGTAGGAAATTTTATTGGTCCTATTACTTGCGTGTAATAGCCCTTTTTATAAAGAGTCTAGAGTCGTGAAAATCTAGAGTTAGCACCTTTATACCCTTTTACCGCGACCTCATCGTGACGTGCCTCACAAGGTTTACCTTAAACTTTCAAGGTAACAGCGCTTACATTTTATTTCGATAGCGCTGAAAATATTCTGTAGTAGGTACTAGGAACTAGATTTTTTTGTCTACACCTACTTATCTCAATATTTTTATATATGTTTTTTTAATGCTTTAATTTGGTGTCTTCTATATTCACAGGTGTTTATAAAAGTGAAAGTAGGTAAGTAGATTTACCATAATAGTACAGGATAAGCGCGCTCTTTGTAATGCTTTAATTACAAGTATTTAGCACGCCACAGACGGTAATAGCACCACGTTGTAATGTGACCACGTAACTTTCTCAAAATATACATTAGACGAGTACAGTAGGTAAGAAGAGCGCTCTGTGTTATGAAATAATGCTGATAATGCACGCGTGCTCTCCGCATAGCTGGAATAATGCACGCGTGCTCTCCGCATAGCTGGAATAATGCACGCGTGCTCTCCGCATAGCTGGAATAATGCACGCGTGCTCTCCGCATAGCTGGAATAATGCACGCGTGCTCTCCGCATAGCTGGAATAATGCACGCGTGCTCTCCGCATAGCGGAAACCATCCGCATAACCAACTTAGTTTACCTTCCTGGTACGTAGAGCCCGATGGCATTTGGGTTTAGGATCCAGGGAATATTGTCTAGTTACATGCACTTGAGATTTGCATGCCCTTACAACCATTCGAAATCGACACATTGATATCGGAGTTCCATGGTCCCTCAGGAGGATCCCTTAACTTGCAATTAATCAATTTGTCTAGCACAGCATTACAACTAAAAGGCGTAGAGTTCCGCATGGGCCGTGAAATTTCCGACAATGGCTGCACAGTGCGACCTCTCGCGTCTCCACATACCACGAAGAAATGGCGTGTCGAAGCGTTGCGTCATACCTACTACTTATAATAGTATAGTTAGATGTCTAATGGATTAAACAATGTAGTTAACCAATGATATAAAATAGTCATGACTGTGTGTTGATGACGATTATCAACCAAAACGCGTGGCTTAGCTTCATTCATTTCATGATATAGATAAATATGGATTATTCCAGAAATCCCCTGCATGTTGCCCCTGCGAAGGGGATGTTCTAGTGACCATAAACACCACTAAAAAGTCACAGGAAAGCAAAATACGCAGTTTCGTGCACGTGCATGGCATATATTTTTTTTCATTATAGACAAGCGTTTGACCGCAATCTCACCTGATGGTAAGTGACGATGGTAAGTGGTATTTATAAGCCAAACCACTAAACCGATTTTGATGAAAATTATATGGGACCAACCGGGAAGTACATCCTTTCAGATAAAAAAATAGTTTTTGAAATCTGTTCTAAAATGACGGAGTTCTGAGGTAACCCACATAAAAAAATACATCCGAATTGAGAACCTCCTCCTTTTTTGAAGTCGGTTAAAAATGTTTCTTCTTAGTGGAGATCGAACCCACGACCGCACGACTGCACGGAAGGCAGAGATGGACCGGGTAGGTACGCGCACAGAGTAACCTAAGCTAAGACAGATAGTGAGATAGCTAAGACATAATAAACATGATTTCCCTAAATGTGTCATTTATGAGGAGCTACAAATGGATGTATAATACTCAGTTTTGTCATCCCGCACTGTCGACACAGATGTCTTGTTACTTCCCGCGGATGTAGGTACCTAGTGTGGTAGATCCCAGACGAGTGTAACAAGGTTTTGTGAGACGATCATCAGCCAGTCAATCAGTAATAAATGGCCCATTTATAAAGAGAGCTCCGAGCAAAAAGCGATCGAACCGCAGTTTCCTATCATCTACAAAAGCGCGGAAATGGAAAGTGCCTCGTAACATTTATGTCAAGGTACTAAGGTCCTATGTCGCATGACAGTTATAGGAAGGCAATCTCTTTGACATAAACTACCAGAGCAATCGGTGAAGGTGCGTGATGATGTGGGAAAGGAATGCATTGCTGAGATTTAAAACTGTTTACGGTTCACATTGTATTAAAGATGTTTATGTCTAGTTTATGTCGTATGTCTAGTGTTTGCACTAGACATACGACTACTAGAATAATAAGATAATGTTGTTTCTGTGCACAACACTGTTGGTGATCCTATTAATAAATAATATAAAAAATAAAGATGAATCAAGTTAACTATGGAAAGAAACAAATGACAATTGAGAACTCATAATTATTATGTAAAGTTCAAAAATATCGATCTAACGTTAGGTGCAGTGCAGCTAACATAACATCTAACAGACTCCGTGGCCATGGATTAGTCTCAAAATCACTTTTTAAGTTTTCTTCATAAGGGAATTTGGAGATTTTTTGTTTCATCGCCATCCTAGGTAGGCTAACCTAATTATTTAGGCACTTGTAACATTTATATGTGGACTACGCTGCTCTATAGAGCAATATTGTAATTTGATGATCAATATTTTGATACCCTAGACTAGAGCTATATACCTAAATACAGCTAGTGCATCACACGGGAACCTCTTGGCCTGGTTGTCGGTTGCCATGGGAACCACCACAATGCTTCTGTGCAATATGGCAATTGTTCCAAAATGCGCAACCCATAGATTCTTTACTATGTAATGTAATTCAATTCCAACTAGGTCCTTTGTGGAAATAAAGGTTTCATCTAGATGGCTTTGTTCTCGAAGTAATTCAGCTTGATTACTATACTAACTTAGAACGTGGCAGCCGTAAAAAACAAAACTGCTAATCTTGTGGTCCATTAATGCCTACCTTGGGTAATAATAATTACTAACCAAACGACATAATAGGCAAATGAAATGACTTACTGCCTTAAGACGTATATTACCACTGCAAATAATCTAACCAGAACCAAATAATACCATACTGCCCCCGTATGACAATCTTTTGCTGTCAAGTTATATTTCACTGCCCAGTGTAATTTCTTCAGGTCACGTGGTACAATTTTGTACCACGTGATCATTCTTTTTAGACACTTGACAGCAAAATATGCGCGAAAACACATCAAATGACGTCATAATGTCACTATTTAGTCACAGAATAACTATGAGTTAGTATGAACTGACCATGATTTAAAACTTTGCAGTTCAACTTTGCAGTTCAACTTTGATTGGCATAGGTACCAATTCTGCAGTCGCACCCTCATAAGTGAAGCGGAGATCAGGACAAAGAGGTAACCGTGTTATTAGCTAGCTAATAGAGATTCCCAATAATAGAAAAAGGAAAATCCGGACTAAAAGACTTAAAAGAATCTATCCGGTATTCATATCAGTAATAACTTAATTCATCGGACGATTAAAATCTGAATAGGACCGGGAAGGACATTCAGTTCCCACGACATTCGAACTAGCATTCCAAATAGTTTTACCAGTAAAGGTTATCGATGGGCCATCTGCCAGCGCCAAATGGAGAGGAGTTATGACGAGAAAGCTTCGACTGACTGCCAAGACTATTCCATCTACATTCTCCTGTGGCAGTGAGAACGGAAGGGCTGTGGCGACCTTTTTGGCACAGATATGGAAAACTTAAGTTGACCTAATTTCTGAGGTACCTCGAGGCTCGACCGCCGGTCGATGGAACTGCCTGAGATTCACCCAAAGTATAGATTCAAAGCGATTCTTTTCATTGAATGAAAACTTTTTGACCTTGTTGAACTTTAGTCAATAGATATTTTATAAAAAAAAATGCACGCGGTGAAGGTGAGGAGCCGTGTGGTTTATTGGGTTTCATCATTTCTGTATGTAGCCCACTACGCTATGGTACATAGACTCTGGTGGAGATCATTAAAAAAAACGAGAAAAAAAACGCTAGGAAGCAGGCCGTAGTTGGTTGCCCGATCTTCTAGGCTCTGGTCGCGTGGATCTGACATCTAGAATCACCTAGTTATATAGGACGATTCTAAATAATCCTTGTGATTTTATTGAATAAAGAAATTATGACTATGACATAATAATAATCATTCTTATTTAATTTTATTATGAGTTCGTTCGATGTTTCTAAGATAAAATTAATCTAGAAGGGAAAGTCCACATCTATGATTAACAATTCATGATTTCTTGTCTCGAGAATCACCGATTAATAATTCAATCAAGAAAAACAAATTACTTTTCTTCGTTTAAATTCTCACGTTCAATGTGAGAATCTTGATGTTTTTGTGTTCCATGTGAGGATGAGGAAGCATCGCCGATATCTCACGGAACTTGTCGGCTAGTCTTGACACTTTCTCCAAGATAATGTCAACAATCACTAGTCAGAGCATGATGTTACTTTGGTTTTTGAACAGTTCAAAATGATTATAACGAGAATTATCCATATTTAGGTGTAGTGTGTTTGTCCAGCTGATAGACGATGTCGAGAATGCTCAACAGCAGGGGTGTGCCAATCAAAGTTGAACTGCAAAGTTGAACTGCAAAGTTTTAAATCATGGTCAGTTCATACTAACTCATAGTTATTCTGTGACTAAATAGTGACATTATGACGTCATTTGATGTGTTTTCGCGCATATTTTGCTGTCAAGTATCTAAAAAGAATGATCACGTGGTACAATTTTGTACCACGTGACCTGAAGAAATTACACTGGGCAGTGAAATATAACTTGACAGTAAAAGATTGGCATACGGGGGCAGAGCATGATGTTACTTTGATTTTTGAACAGTTCAAAATGATTATAATGAGAATTATCCATATTTAGGTGTTGTGTGTTTGTCCAGCTGATAGCCGATGTCGAGAATGTTCAACAGTAAGAGCATTGTGATGATGCACTGTTATGGCACTGCACTGTAAACATTCAGAAACGTGGTAAGTAGAGATTCTCATTTTAAATAGAGCGTATAAAATTACTTTTGCAAATGTATTTTGTATCGTACATTAACCTACTTCCATTTTCGTAAGAATTATATAAACTGATAAACATAAAATGTAATGTTTACATGAACATAAATGTAAAGTGCATAAATACCTACTTCATCGATTTTATTCATGGATTCATAAAATAAGATGCTTTCGAGTTTACAAAGACTGGCATCTATAATTGCGCGTTTCATTATGTTGTACTTATATAACGAGAGACATTCTCACAGCGAAAGTAAAGTTCTCTCATTTGAATCACCTTTGACATGCTCGTACATCGACGTTTTGAAGTAAATGTTAGAACTTGCAGTCAGAACTGGAGCAGTAGTGTATGCACTGCAGTAGTATTTGTTTGCAGTTTGCAGAGTAGCTTAGTAGGTAATTATTTTGAAGACCACGAAGATGCAACTTTTATCAAATCTTACACGCTCATGACATCAAACGTCACGTATTAAGAGGTAAAATACGTACTAAGATAACTCGTACTTATTGTATCATAGTGAGATCTCACCAGAGACAGCTTACAAACTACCTCAGTCCACCTCAGTTGTGATTAGTTGTAAAGGGGCCAATGTGGATCCCTTGGCCTTCATCGTAGTACCTACGGCCCACTTTCTATTACATCACACAAAGGCACTTGACGCAAAGATATATAGTGGCGAACAAAGCTCGCTCGTAGGCCGCGAAATAGAAATAAAATTTATTTATTTTACACAACATACAATTAGGTACATATTTGCTTAATAATAAAACAATAAAATGCGTAAAAAAGGAACCCACCCAGAAAATGCTAAAGGTGCACGGTGGCTCCTTTAGCGCTGGTTTTCAGAGGGACTTGAGATGGACAAAGATCCGTTGAGCGTACTGTAGGTGAATAAAAATCAAAATAATAACGCGTACCACCTAGAGGGCTATTTTGTTTTTTTTTACGCGATGATACCCCTCTACTCGTACGTAGTTTTAATTAGAGCGCTTATCGTGCGATAGAAACATGTAAAGTTTTCTTTGCACATACCTACAGAATGCAGAAGTAGGTCGGTACATTATAATTTAGTAGGATTGTATATTGGAATACCGTATGTAACATCATACAAAATGGGCTATCATGTATAATCCCTCTCTAGCCATAACATAACTAGCGGACAATGAACATTGTAATTAGCGCTCGCTGTCACAAACTCATGCGAGTGTGACATTTGTTTCATGCACTTACGTAAATTCTATTACGTGATGCCCAAAATCGGTCGAAACGTCACAAAGGTTAGGTACTTCACGAGTAGACGCGATTATATTGTCCGAATGGATCTATGCATATAAGGAATCAATAGTTGTCATCATAAGATGGATTTTGTAATAAAATGTGAATTCAACCGTATTGTAAGGCTTCTAGGTGAAGGTGGCAAAGATTAAAAAAATATAGATTTTTAGGAAACTCTTAGCCGAATTCAAATCATTCTGTAAGATATGGTGGTTCATTACGATTATAAAAGCAATAAACCAAACAGTCAAAAGTAATTATTTCATTACAATAAAACATTTTATAAAACCAGTCACCAAAATGTATCTCAACACCCTTTCTGGGTAAGATAGCATACACATAATCAATGACTTCACAATATTGCAAATGAGATATCTCACACACTGTGCCATCTCAGACCACCTTCCCCTAAATGTCCCTGATTTTCAGTCAGCATTAAAACGAAAGCTTTCACATACATTTTAACATAAACCACAAAAAAGCTCACAGTTTACTCGTAAGTGAGTAAATAACAAACTTGTTAGTGAAGCTTGCACAAACAAAAGCTTACAAAGGGCTTGGGTTGGGGCTTATTACATTTTACTTAGTCCTCGTAGAGGGATGTTAAATTACGTGCGACTTTTACATAAATAATGTGCGAATAAAATATCGCAGCAGGAAATAAAATGTCTTAGAGCCCTTTCTTTCGTGTAGAGTACCTAAACAACGGATTGATAAGGTTGTAATTAGGTGACGTAACGAGTGTTACTTATCTAACGTGCAGTTACATTCGGCGTCCGACATTGACCTTCTTGCCGCTTTCTGGCATAAAGGCGGCGATGTACGCCAACGTGAGAATTAGATGAATAAACATACTGTCGCGTAATAAAGTGGCTTTGTGGGACGTGCTTTATTTGTCGTGAGAAATTAACATGTTGGATTATGTTGCGAACTTTTAGGTAACCTTACACAAATTATTCATTATTAAAAAGGCAGGTTCTTTTTAAGTTGATAAAATAACTAAAAATGCTAAAATACGAATAAAAAGTAAATTTTGTTAATAGTTGACTTCATTAATATTGAGGACTTATCTTGATTTTAATAATCACAGAATAAGCCTATTACCGCTCACTTCTCATACTAATTATTGCATAATTATGGTTGGATTAGCCTAAATGTATGCGATCTCAAACGCTATGAATAAATTAAACATTTTATTTCAGTATGACAAAAAAAATTATAATCATAACTTTCACAATGAATTATGAAATCTTTACAGTACCTATACCTACTAAATTAACAATAATGAATTCTTTGTAAGTATTGAAATAAGATTTTAATAGGAATACCTACATAACTAAGAGTTTATATTATTATCAAGTGACTAAAACGCGGGGAGAAAATATAATTTTATTTAGAAGAACAGTGAGTGTTCTGTGACAAACGTCCGGAATTTCCTGCGAGACAAAACACTCATTTCATTTCTATTATGCTAAAACTTCACTACTTAGCATTGATGGTTTTGTATTGTGTTCGTAAGCACCCCTTGTGGTGACGCTAGGGGTGTGTGACCTTCCTATCTAACAGAAAACTCTAGTTTTATAAATACTAAATTGTAGTTATAAAAATTTGGAGTGCCCTTCCTCTAACCGCCATCTACTAACTAACCTATCAAGAAGTAAACGAACAATTTATCGAGAAATCGAGAGCAACAATATACCTAAACCAATATATAATATGTACGTAGAAACCACTAAATTCCTAAAATCATCATTTGATTACAGTGAAACAAAATATAATAGTAAGTAGGTACAGTCGGCTACACATCAACCTATCAACGGTTCGAACTTAGAACTATTATAATTTGAATGTTGCGAATCATGCGAGAGGGACGATATGTTTTTATGTGAGACTCGCTGCTTGCACGCCACGCGCCTACACCTATTGCGATCCCTGATTCGCAACATTCAAATTATAATAGTTCAAAGTTCAAACAGTGGATAGGTTGATGTGTAGCCGACTGTACATGGGGATTCTATGTAGCACTAAACACTACTACCACAAAGATTTGTCAAGACGAGGAGATTGGCTCTAAATCATTAGTACAAGAGCTCAATGACACTGTGTCAGCCCTATATTAGACTTAGACTTGGTGTGCTGTGCTGTGACCTGTGACGCAATGTTGCGGTGAGCGCGAATAATCGCGAGTGACGTAACGCGTCGCGTGTCTGTGACGGTTGACGGTTGACGGTGCAGCGGTGCCCTAACAACAGTTTCAGACAAAAAAAAATCTAGCATACCACGAAAACTAGGTACGCAGCGGGGAGCAGCTCAGTTATGTTCCAGCTAACACTTACCTACTTGGTTTCTTAGGAAAAGTTGTTCATATTGATGGGGGGTACTTTAACCCCTGGAAGTTTTCGGGGGCGGTCTGTACACCCTGTAAACCCGCGCATTTAAAGTTTTGACTAGATATCCAAGCCTTTTCATCCATCTAATAAATATACGTTCTACTTCTACGTGATTCGGAGTGCATCCATCTAGTGAAAGTGAAAAATTGCAGTTTCAAACGACCCGCATTTTATTATCTTGACATTGATTGAAGCCTTTTGTACTCAGCTAACTTGCTAAACATTGACTTCCGTTGCTTAGTGGAAGGCAATCAGCTGCGAAAAGAGGTAGCACAGCCTCCCTTACAAAATCTTGTGGAAAGAATGTTTTTAAAGAGGACTACCTATATGCCATGTGGACTTGGAGTGGGGTAAGTCTCACCACGGATCATGAAGAATTATGCTTAAATTGGAGAAACATTTTTTTCGCATATTAAATAAACATTTACCTATGTTTGCGCTGGGTTTTATATATAATACAGATGCATAATTATGATATCTTAAACTTATTCCGCGTTGTAATAAAGAAATTTGAACTAGGATTGGGTGCATTAGAAGCCTTACACTCGTTTAATACTCTGTCTCACTACTTACGAGTACAATAAACAAAGAACGGATTGGAGCTTATTTCATTCATAAGTACTTTGAGCGAGTGAAGATAAGTATAGGTGTTTATATAAAACTTGTGTGTCAATTGTTTGATAATGACATTGACATGTTCGTATCGTTTTCGCTCTCTCTCTCTCAGACTCTCTCGTTGCCGAAATACGCATAGAAGATACCTAATCACTCGTCTCGTCTCTTCAAAACATCCAAATTATATGAAGTCGAAAACACAGACGCCGGCAACGAGTTCCATTCTTGGTCTGTCCATATTATAAAAGTTGAAGCGAAACGCTTAGATGTGATAAATAAGGTGCATGTTCAAACAACATTACATATCAGAGGCACATTATGTGCATTCAAGAGTTTGCGGCTCTCTTGCACAACCTCATTATTTCAAAGGAGTAAGACGGAGATCAGCTCTAAGTACTGATATTAATATCTTCTCGTGACAGAATTAATCTGTCTTTTATTTTATAAATCAATGAATTTTAAATTATTTATATTCGCGGAAATTACTATTGGTACAATAGTATTTAGTTTAAATTAGTTCATGTAGAGCTGTTGGATGCTGAGTTTACATAAAAACTGGCTTCAATTTGTGTTTAGATATTAGGAGTTTTATCGGTTTGCTGAGATAAGAATTTAATTTAAACCTTATTATGTTTTTAAAATTAAATAAAACGAACTTACCACAGAGTGTAAGCGGGCCATCTTATCCAGCGCCACCGGACTACTTCTGAAATGCAATCCGACTGTCAGTACTCGCTTTTTATTCAAATTAAGGAAAAACCGTAATTTGCGGTCGCCGACGGAGACCTACTGCATTATCTTCATCACGTTTCCTAATAAATAATATCAGGATAGGCATTATAATGATGCGAACATTAGGTACTTAACACAGGCTTCCTGACGATTATATTATTTGGGATCACTGTTGTTAATCACTTCACTAGAATCACAATACTCACCAGCGAAGGAATCCGACAATGTGTGGGTCACACTCACAAATGCAAAGTTGTTTGTTTGGTAAGTGTGTGTGTGTGTCACGTGCGTGTTGTTCTGCGCACTGTGGGTCCCGCGCACGCGCATCTCCTTTTTATGTAGAGCCCCTCTCTCGGTGCATCTCACTTGATACACTTCGATCCTATCACTTAATAAGATTTACTATTGTTTTGTTTTGTTGGAACAAAAAAACACTCCTGAAACTTCGTACTTCGTGGGAGTCATTGTTTTTATCAGGGTTTTGTAAGTTTTCGATTGATTTGGTGATAAAGGTCTGGTGAGAACTGAACTTCAACATTTGGGTAGAGTTGCAAATGTAACATGCACAATACCTATATGATGCTTATTCCGTCATGAATGCTATCTGGAACCAACTACACACACACACACCCTTCCCCCCCCCTACATTCCCTTTCAAACACGGAAGCTTTATTATATACCTATATGAAAAACAAACAGTTTATTAAATTAGAGTAGGTAGGTAGGTAAGGTACAGTCAGTGAGTTTAGATGAGAATATTAAAAATAAATGCCATTCCAAATATTGGTCGCCCTGCAGGGGTATGCCAATCAAAGTTGAACTGCAAAGTTTTAAATCATGGTCAGTTCATACTAACTCATAGTTATTCTGTGACTAAATAGTGACATTATGACGTCATTTGATGTGTTTTCGCGCATATTTTGCTGTCAAGTGTCTAAAAAGAATGATCACGTGGTACAAAATTGTACCACGTGACCTGAAGAAATTACACTGGGCAGTGAAATATAACTTGACAGCAAAAGATTGGCATACGGGGGCTGAAATAGTTAATTACAATCCTATTAGGTACTGTACCCGCACTTCACAAAATAATAATTCGTGACAAGTCTACAGTCTCTCTTGATCGACAATTTCTAATAATTTGCGGTTTTTTATAATTTCTGCGTTCCTATAATAGCGGGTCGTATATGTAGCGGAGAAGTAGTTTTGCGAAGGCAAACGCTTTTGGTTTCTCCAAACAATTGGTTACGTTACGAATTTGGTGTCATATCGGATATTTTGGAAACGTAGAAGATATAAAAATACTTTTCCCACAAGCACAACTAAATCATTTGAATTTGACAGCCCCAAGCAAAATCCGCTAAAACCACACAGAAGCGTATCGTCTCATCACAAGGCCATGCGTGGGACGATGCTACAGTTTTTCCACGTATGAAGAGCCGCATAAGGATGTTCACGACCACCTTATCAGATCGCTCCATGCGCCCGCGCAGTTATATCAGCGATGCATGTGTTTAGTAGGGGGATGTTTGCTCTCGACGCTGCAACAGCGAAGAACACATCAATAAAATGAATAAGTAATACAAGGTTAGTCTAGACTACAATAATAAAATAAATTATGTATTTATTTTCTCCCACACAGTTGGTAAGCACAATTACTACATTCCAATATGGTAATTGTGAAATTATTACAATACAAACAACTGCAAGATCAAGTTAGAAATTATCTTTCTGAGAGACGCCTATAGTGCTTGATGTAAGAATCTATTTTACAGGACACCAGCCCCCCCCCCCCCTCCCCCCTCTGTGCGCACAAACAGCGCACAATGAAGCACAGAATAAAGCTTATAGTGCTCAAGTTCGCCCTTTGTAATATTTTTAATCGCCAACTGAAAAAGAGTGATATTTTAGGTACCCATACATTTAGTCGCGTCGTAGCTCCAAAACCAATGATCCTATTTTATTTTTTGTTGCGAAGCCGGTAAATACTCCTGTGATGGTTCTCAGTAGAAACTGCCGTGTCCATGCTCTGAGGCTATTCATCAGCTCGCAACCCCAGTTTTAAAGAATTAGCTGAGCCGGAGCTATTTACAGTTTTGTAAAATTATCTTAATTTATGGTACTTATCAAGCCATAACTTTGATGTGTGTAATAGCTTCACTCCCAGGGCGGTACCTACACTACACTACACTACACGCACATGCTTTGATTGTGTTCGCAGCGACGCGACGCGACGCGACATGCGCACGGTGATTGGTACCATCGAAAGTTGATATAGTTTCTTACAAAACGTCTAGTTTCTGTTGACGGAAAAAGTCTGGTTAAGGCAATCTCAAAATTTCGTCAGCATCAACAAAAATACTTAAACTATGAAAATATACATTATAAATATACGCATAACGGATCTTTATCTTTCTGAAGTTAGGTGCATTAAGAATTGCGCATGATTTTGCGGAAAAATTCGCTGACCTCCAATTCGACCCAAAAATCGGTTCTGATTAGAGGGACAAAGATCCGTTGGGACTAGCACTACCTAGGTACTAGGTACTAGGTAGGTAGAAATATTTTAATTTGACGGATGATAACAGTGTTTTGTGGTGTGGTTTTAGTTTAAATGAATGAGACATAAACGTACAACCTATACATACTACATTTATTGATAAAGACAAAGACCAATGACGACGACGTGCATTAAATGAGGCGCTCATTAGCAAACATGACACCTCTACTGGTACATTGTACATCGTAAGTACTAACAGATCTCTGAACAAAACTATCAGCATCAGTCAGCACAGCGGCTATAGATGAGGCAAGGAGCAGCGGCTGGTTAAATACCTGTGGACTGACTTCCTAAGACAAAGCATTCGCTTTCTTACGGACAACCTCAAGTAGTGCGCTTTATTGCGAACGAAGTTTTAATGAACTTAATGAACAAGCCGATGGCCCACTTGATGTTAAGTGGTAACCACTCACTGCCTATATTAATGCATTGCCTCACTGAGCATGTTCACTGAAGACGTACCCTGTGATGCAGTGCACTGCGCTCATCACTCTAAAGGTGTTAAGTCTCACGTGCCTGTAATAGCACCCTTATTCTTTTGTCTATGCTGTCACATTGAATCTATTCTGTGGCGAAACCTAAAGCTACGTTTCAAACGTTATTTTGTGTGATCTTGCTTAATTAAGAGCCTGCAATGAAATTATAGGGATGATTTTTTACCTTGAGGTGTGCCAGTTCTCTACCATTTCGTAACAAAATATATTTTTATGAGAATAAATATACCTATTTGTAAAAGAGAAGGTAGCAAATGTTAATTATTAAGGAAGGAACGTACCACAGCACTAAAGGCAAGTCATGAAATCATTGTATAACCTTCGTCTGAAAGCACCGTCCCATGTGTGAGCTAACAACAATACTAGAGGCAATGAATGACCCATGACATAACTTGTGTAATATACGCACAATACCAACTTATAGGTGACTACTAATTAGTATAGTAGTGAAACGCGATTCTATAGAGATCGTGATTTATCGTTCTAGCGCGTCGGTAACTCACAATGTTGTTGAATTGATGATCGCGATTAGGTAGTTGGCGCGCACGCGCCACTTTTTGCCCGAAGTTTTGCCCTACATTACTTTGAGGTTTATTCTTTGAAAGAATGTGAAAATAAACCATTGGAGCATCGTATCCTCTACATACATAAAAATTTATAATACCTACATATAAATCATGAAATCATTTCTATTCTACGCGATTATTATCTGCCTATGGTAAACCATTTCAATGAATTAGGTTATTCTCATTAGTTAGCAATAGGTATATGTTATGTTATTGTGTACATACGCAAAGTAGGTGCCTAAGCACAACCGTTTTCATAATAGATCTTACGTATGGAAAGCTTCAACAGTCTGCCCACTTCGGGCGTACGTTGGGTTAGATCTACGTAAAAAAAGTAATTAAAACAAGCAGAGTTAATTACCTAATTATTATCAGATCAAAATACTGCAGTGTAAAACCTAAAATCGAATAAGTTGGATCAATGAGTTTAATGTATTAATAAACTAGTCTAAATAGAACCATCAATTTTTAAAATATATATGAGATAAATGTAAAGTTTCAACTAAGTATAAAAAATATGTTTAGTACCGGGTAATAGGTAGTACGTTTGCAATTTCCTCTCTCATCAACAGCAGCTCCCTTTGAAAGTTATTACTTGCTGATCGATTCTAATTAGTTGTGGTACACCATTTGACTTTACTTAATACTCTATTAAAGACGTCAGATACCGAACGAGGACAATAAGGATTTCAGAGTCGGTTCAGTACCATTTAGAACCTACACCTACGCTATGCAGTAGGTATGTCGAAGATATTTCATACACGACAGTTTGTACTTATCTACTGTCGGTATAAGTCCACCACCGCTGCACTACTAAAACAAAAGTTACAATACCTATTCTTTTCTCACCATGGATTTCTCTTCTTTGTACAATTTTCCCGAAAACCCCAAAAATAGTTTTCCACATGCTTGCTATTTCGACAATCACCGGTCGCATCCATAAATAACGCAATCTGAATCTTTATTGTCTATGACACGAGCGGCTCCGAGGTCAAGGAAAACATTACGTGGAGCCTACACATTGTGGGGAACCTGTTTTCTGCACGCATTTCGGAGTTCATTCGCGTTGGTAATGCGAGCCCGGGAATGACCTTTGATCTCTTTTCTAAGATTTGTTTTCTTAGAAGCTACAGTAGGTTTATTTTATTTTAAAACCTTAAAAATAGAAGGAAACCTAAAAATGAGGCATGAATCACCGCTTGCAGCGCGTCAATAATCAATTTTTGATGCACCGTCGAAAACCGCGGCTGCCTTTTACGGCTGTCCTTCTAGTATTTACAACAGATGAACAGTTTCTAAAAATAATAAAACAATTAAAATAATAAAGCTTGTGTTTATAAATACGTGTGCAGAAAAGGTCCCTTTTTTTGGCCAAGGTGCACAAACATCAGGTCTGCCCCCCTATTCGCAAAGCTTACGTGCGCTCGTTGGAAAGGTCACGCCACGCGCCGCTACCATCATTGTATCATATTGACATTCTAATGCTGAAATCGGCTTTATTAGAGACTAGCAGTTACCCGCGACTTCGTACGCGTCTACAGTTTCCGTGTACATTATATTATCTGTGCGTGTACCGAGCGGATACTTCTTTGAGACACTTGACATTTAACCTCATTACACCGAACTCGTACCTACTGGAATGTCAAACGCTAGTCGTTAGACCAAAGAGGTAGTACTACGCCCTGTCCAACTGACGTGACATGACATGACAATGAAATCCTCTTGCCAATTGGCGCTGCTAATCTTTTTCGTTCATTTTATCCTGTAGATCCTGTTAATTATTCGGGATAAAAAGTAGCCTATATGTCAATCCAGGTTACGAACTATATATATGTCAAGTTTCATCTAAGTTGGTTCATTCGTTTTGACGTGATTGAAACACAAACATCCAAACATCTAAACATCCAAACATCTAAACTTTCGCATTTATAATATTAGTAGGATAGGATAGGATAGGATAGGATAGGATAGGATTTTGTTTTCGGATTATATTATCAGAATGTGATGGATCAACCCCATGGCCCACCTGATATAAAGGGTCTATAGCAATGCGTTACCATGCAGAGTAAGTCCAGGACGTAATACTGCGCCCATCAGTGTGAAACATGAAGGTGGTGCCTATAACACTTGCACTGGCACCACTTGGCGACAGAGGTACAAATCTAAAACCATTAATCAACATTAATGACAGGCGTCACAGCTCAGTTGGTAATAGCTCTGCCTTCCGTGCTGTGGGTCGTGGGTTCGATCCCCACCAAGAACAAACATTTGTTCGTGGAAAACATAGATGTTTGTTCTATGTCTGGGTGTTAGTATGTATTATAAGTATGTATTCACAAAAAAAAAGTATATAAGTATTCTATCAGCCATCTAGTTCCCATATTACAAGCATTGCTTAGTTTGGGACTAGAGGATGTTGTGTGAAATGTCCCTGAAAAAAAAAACATGAATTGCTGACTGTACCTACCGCTACCTGTCCACTGATGGCATGCGGATAGATAGGGACATCTTCTCTAAACATAAGAAAGGCGGCGGCGTCGCAAACACGTGCCCCGTGCACGGCACTTCCTACAACTTGTAAACTTAACTACCTACCTATTGTAGTACTATGGGTACTTATTTATATTTACTTAGACTTCGGGCGTCTTGCACCAGAATCACTAAACGTGTTTAACAGCTAAATCGATTTAAATCTGACGTATTTGTATGACTTGACAACTCGCTAAATACTATTTAAGAGTTAAACGCGTTTAGCGATTCTGGTGCAATCCGCCCTTAGGTATTTACATTACGTAGAGGTCGCAACTCTATTGTGACGGTGGTATCAATGTGCATAGTTTATTAATTTTTGGAAAGCTTTATGCATTTGTAAACATTTATTATACGTAATACGAATAATGTACCTACGAGGAGTAGACAAACACTTGTTAACAAAATTATGAATAATTAATGTATTATTATTATTTATTCTGTGGAGGGCAATTTTTTTCAGGTTTACTGTTTTATAAATGAGGATGTACTTCAAGAAATCTAGAGAGTTACAGACAGAACTACAGTTAAGCTATTAAAATTTATTATTTTCCTAGTTTGTTATGATGAACAACACTATTACTTCTCAAGATAGGTATTTCTTATACTTGTTTCGCAGGAACACAAAGTGATATTTCATCACTAGGTGGGATTTTCTCACATAGGGACTTTCTTACCAAGGTATTTACACTTTCATATTTTTATAGTTGTAAGGCACGTAATATGGAAATAATATACTCTATTTACTAAGCGAGCTAGGACAGCAAACGCACTGCACCGAGTCGTGGTAGCCAGCTCGACGACGACGGTCAGAAATCTTCGTCTACAGTCAGGCGGGCAGAGGCGACTGTTTCTCTCAGTTCTGACCGTCTGTCGTTTGGCCGCGGTACAGTTACCTGGTCGCAGCCAGCGGCTGAAAATATACCGTATTGATTATGAATGCAATGTAAAGTTGCATTACATTATGTCAACTTTAAATCTATCTATTGATAGTCGAACCAATCTCCCGACAAGGAAGCCTCTTCTCTTCACAGTAATACATTCACGTTTCATGTCAGTAGGTAATAGGTTCTTTGCACAATTTCACCGAAATCAAGGAAACAAATTGCCAAATCTAATAGAGGCATGACAGTTGGCCAACATGCGCGTACAATGGATGGATTATATAACCCCATACGATGGTGATGGACGCACAAGCTCTTTGATTGTTTCTTACAATCATTGGAAATTATCTGTTTATTGGTGAAGCTCAGCGAGCGGAGACGACCGTGTGAGGGAACATCAATCCGCACCTACCACGTTTGTCTAAAATAAGTATGTACGAGGAAATATAAATAATTTCACAAAAAGTTAATTTTCACGCTCATTTTGATTCACCCCTCAGTCCAATATAGCCTGGTCCAGCCTGGTCCAGACCACAGAATAAATTTTACTTATGAGGTTATTTTACGTTTATGATGTTCGCCCTTCTAGAAGTTACAAGTTTATGATGTTCGCCCTTCTAGAAGTTACAAGTTTATGATGTTCGCCCTTCTAGAAGTTACAAGTTTATGATGTTCGCCCTTCTAGAAGTTACAAGTTTATGATGTTCGCCCTTCTAGAAGTTACAAGTTTATGATGTTCGCCCTTCTAGAAGTTACAAGTTTATGATGTTCGCCCTTCTAGAAGTTACAAGTTTATGATGTTCGCCCTTCTAGAAGTTACAAGTTTATGATGTTCGCCCTTCTAGAAGTTACAAGTTTATCAAAGTAGTTTTAAATGTGACACAACTACAATGCTTACTTATTTATTTATTTATTTATTTTAAATTGCTTAAAAAACTAACAGTATGTAAAACCAGAACGTTTTATAAGCTAGGATAGCAGACAATTATTTACTTAGGTATATGCTTAGAAAACAAATAGAGAAACGAAACTTACTTTACAAATGCACACTTTATGAGACGCAACAAATCATATTAGTATCAATCCACATTACACACATTACATTACACACATTACAATTATTTTAGAACGATACGGTAGCATATAATTACAGTCAAAGGTCAATTGAGCCGTCTTCATTACCAAATAGCCGTTGAACTGCTTGCAAAACGACGTAGAGTCCAACCACGCTAACTCATTATACCAGAACTTGAAAACACATTTGGTGGAAGCGCCGTCTGTGCCGCAAAAACGATTTTACAGCCCACTGTAAAATGATTCGATGTATAAATCATTTTAGGGTTGATCATTTATTCCAATACAAAGTTAGCGTGGTCAGACTATATGCGCAGTTACGCCATTTGTGATGTATCGGCCGAGCGGGCGGTAATGCTGCGATTTGTATGTAAATACGGCGGTTTGATGGTGCCATGCTTTTTGGGTCGTAACCAAGTTTTGGTGTAAGTACCTACTTACCTTTTTAAACATTGATTGTTTATTTTGTTCATAATATACACGCTACCCGATTGCTTGTAAACTTTCACACCTCGATATTATTGTATGACATAGGGCAGTAATCTAGAGATTCCCGAGTAATAAGTTACCCGATACATTCTAGCGTGTCTTTGGTTTATCTATCTTACCTACCTATTGGAACTTTATTCGAATAGGTACTAAGATGAAAGTTGCACAACCAAAACTGCAGCAACTCGCTTCGGCTGACCAAAGCCACCACGCGGATGGTGTCTTTGACCCAGGTTATTAAGGTCAGATGTACAAACTAACAAATTGTTTCTTTCTCCAAATTACTTTTCAACGTGGCTATATTACGTTCCAAATTATTTAATGTTTTTCATACGCGACAAACTGACGGCGTTTAGACTCACACACAGCTTTGTCGAAGCTCGAAGACCGGGTTCAGTGGCGCGTCTTGGGAGAGACCTACGTCCAGCAGTGGACTGATATACCTAAGTTGATGATGATGATGACAGATCTGTGAAAATTAAATGTGTGTTTTTTCGTAGAATCATACCAATATTAGTTGTATTGTGTTTAGAATCAAATGTGGGTGTAACACTAAAATCACTGGCCTTGCAACTACTTATTTGTGACTTAGCAGTGTGATGTGACACGGTCGCGGGCAAAGCGAGGTGGGTTGGCATCAGCTCTGCAAATAGTACTCTTATGAGGTAATTCGATCAATGTTCCCTTGGTTTTGATAAAGCATTATTTACCTAAGTAAAGTCGTATTTCACTACAGATTATACTGTTGCTATGTTAAGCTTTAGTTTTTGATTAGTTTCCTAAACGGATGCGAAGTGAATGTTACATAGCCAGCCCCCGTATTCCAATCTTTTGCTGTCAAGTTATATTTCACTGCCCAGTGTAATTTCTTCAGATCACGTGGTACAATTTTGTACCATGATCATTCTTTTTAGACACTTGACAGCAAAATATGCGCGAAAACAAATTAAATGACATCATAATGTCACTAGTTAGTCACAGAATAACTATGAGTTAGTATGAAATGACCATGATTTAAAACTTTGCAGTTCAACTGAGAGTGGAATACCCCTGCTGGCTACTGCTAGACTCTTACACAAGTTAATTTAAAATAAATGTAAATGAGATTAATACTTAATGTGCTCTAATAGTTTCGAATTCATTAAAAAGTAAGAGGAAGTAGGTATCATCTAAACCGAGTAAATGTTATTAGTCACGGTGATTGGGACTGGATATTTGAACGAACACTAGTCTCAAACCCCGGTTTCGCTCACGAGGTACCGCAATAAAAACAGCTGTAAGCCGATCCAACCCTTACAGCAATATACATGGTGTTCTATAAGTTTATTGACAAAGTTTTTGTTAGATTACAGGAAAAGCCATTAATTTGGCGGAATCAAAGTGTCGATTCAAGGGTTCGATCCCAGATTGCAATATCTCTAGCAAAGCCGAGGCCGGCTTGCGACAATGCATCATTTTGTTAATGATTGTGGGTCAAGTCGGTACTTTTGTACTAATCGAGCACGGTCAGTTGCTCAGCCCTACATGAGTGCGCGCGCGCTGTTTCGTATCGCTTTGCCTCTGTTTACCCCTTTTGAAATCACGGAGTGTAAAGTATGTTTTGCTGAGATAATACTTTGAAATAAACCGGCTATCCGAAGTTAAGACGTGAACAGAGGTTAAGGTGGATTTACATTGTTGTAATTGTTTAAGGTCGGTCCGAATGTCCTAAGTAAATATTTGTAAAGGATACGAGAATAATAGCAAGTAGATGTATGTACTGAAGCATGACAATAGTGTTCGAGTACAATCTTTGTTATACCAAACACTATTTTCTGGCCATTCATTTACTAACACGTAATGGATAATAAAGCCAGTGGCCATAAGAATCAACGTCAAAAACTATTTACACAATAAAATCAAAAAGATCTATTAGAATCGTCTTAAATAACTTGGTGATTCTAGATGCCAGTTCCACAGAGCTTAGAAGAATGGGCAAGAATGCCGTCGTAGTGTATTTTGTATGATCCTCTTACTAAGAAATATGCTTAAATGCTGAAGTACCAGTGTAGTGACACTTCAAACTCTGTAATGCTTCTTCTTCTTCTTCTCATTCTTCTTCTTCAACCTCAGTAGTTCCAAGGAAGTGCAAAAATGTCCAATTATCCACACCGGGATGCATTTGTGTCTCATTGGTATACGTAGCGCGATCTAGTTTCAGGGTATTTTCAGTGTGCCACAGCTTACTCAGCAGTATGTACAGGCTGTATCGACCGGCCACGCCCCTCGCCCGCCCCGCCCCCCCGCACAGATTCCAACATAAATCTGGATGCAGATGACCGCAGAAACATGCTTCAAATATACGACTGTGAAATGAAAATGGTATATTGGTGTGTTTATATTTGACTATGCATATCGGCGTATCGTCTATTCTATTGTATCGTCTGTCACAGTACAATAAACCTCGTATCATTACAATGCGGGGTTTTCAGATGTTTATCTTTATAATGTACCTACGTAGCTAGATAGCTTTAGGTAGGTACATGTTACAAAGGGAAGGGTTGCCATTTCATTTAAGTAGCCCCTTGTGACTAAAGACAAGTAAATATTGCTTCCAGTTGTGTTTGGTTTGGTCCGATTCTTCATAGACACATATTTTTATTTGCAACCAAAACACACTTATCTGTTTTCTAGAACATAAATGAAATGGGTAGGTACCTAAAACGGAACAAAAACTAAAACAATTAAGATCACTAACATAGACAGTAGGTATGGGTCACGTTAGACAAAATGAGATGATGATTACAAATTCTATAATTATGTGGTTCTTCACAAAAATAATTATCACAATTTTGACACTGTGTAGAGTGCAGCTTCAAATAAATTAAATTAATATCGCCCGAAGCGGTATCAAGCAAGACAAAGTGGTACGCTAGGCTATTTAAAAAATATCGGGCGCTATAATACGACCGTTATGTAGACGTGGGAAAGGTTCACGCGCGCTCATTACTTATTTATTTACAAAATGATCAGGGTAAGTACTGTCGCACCTGACCACTTAACTCATTTATTTTGTTTAAGATCCACTGAGTGTTGCTGCTTCGCCCATTGAAATGATGATGACCGCCTTTTAGAAAACCCATTATAAAATGTTCTAAGCAAGTGGGTCAAGTGATGCTGCGAGACGCCGAGATACCTAAGTGATCTACATTATGTCTCTCTTTGAGAGTAAATAGGTAAGCCTATTTATAGCACCTGATTTATTGTGAGGTTGTTTGTCATGAATCTCTTATTCCTTAGTACGAAGGATCATATAAAAAAACGCCAGGCACCAGGCCGTAGTATCATGCCCGTTGTTCTAGGCTCTAGTCGCGTGGAACACATTGATGATGAAAATATTTTTATTCTTGTCTTTGTCATCAGTGGTCACCATTAAATATTTTGTATTTACTGATATTGCAGGAGGCCTGCAGGGGTATGCCAATCAAAGTTGAACTGCAAAGTTTTAAATCATGGTCAGTTCATACTAACTCATAGTTATTCTGTGACTAAATAGTGACATTATGACGTCATTTGATGTGTTTTCGCGCTTATTTTGCTGTCAAGTGTCTAAAAAGAATGATCACGGGTCCTGAAGAAATTACACTGGGCAGTGAAATATAACTTGACAGCAAAAGATTGGTATACGGAGGCTGGTGGAGAGGAGTGGAGTGGAGTGGAGTGGAGTGGAGGGATGGACAAGGTATAGATCGTTATTTATGGAAATGTATAGGGAAGCCAATGTCCAGCAATGGACTTGTACAGGTTGATGTGATGATGAATATTTTTTTAAACGAATTAATAAATGTGCGAATCCTTGAATCTGGATTTAATATCGTTCACAAAGAATTAGAATGAAACGGTTTTTCGTAGTAATTGTGTAATGAATTAGTAAATTCACGCTCGAATAGAAATAATGAACAAACGGACTACAGTGTATTTATTCATTTCTCGTTGGGGGAGTGCACGTGCCGGGGCCCGGCCGCAGTCAAGTGAACGCAGAAGGGTTACTCATAGTTATTCTGTGACTAAATAGTGACAATTATGATGTCATTTAATCATATTTTGCTGTCAAGTGTCTAAAAAGAATGACTTGAAGAAATTACACTGGGCAGTGAAATATAACTTGACAGCAAAATATTGGAATACGGGGGCAGTATTTTTTATTGATCTAGTTAGAGAAGCGAACGATGGACACATCGGTGTTGTGTTTGTTTGTATAACTGTCGAACCGCTTGCGCTTGTCTTGTAATCGAGTAAACTTCATATAATTTGGTACCACGTCCAAAGTCCACGTCGGTAGTATGTCCACAGATAGTTTTACTGGTAAGATTATGAGATAAATCAGCCAAGAGCTAACGTTTCTTACTTACCTACTGGATTTGTTATTCTGTGTTTAGGGGGAAGTCAGTAATTGCATTAGCGGGATGCGTCCAGGCTTGCTTTTTATTACGAGTGGTCGAGTGAAAGTTTAATTACTATATGTAGGTACTTAAAATAGTTCTTTTGTTTGTTAAAAATACATACAGTGCCAGTAATGAGTTAAAAAAAAATTTGGTTGTCACGCTCCGTAGTTAGAAGTCGAGACATCGTCAGTGCAGCAGGGGTATGCCAATCAAAGTTGAACTGCAAAGTTTTAAATCATGGTCAGTTCATACTAACTCATAGTTATTCTGTGACTAAATAGTGACATTATGACGTCATTTGATGTGTTTTCGCGCATATTTTGCTGTCAAGTGTCTAAAAAGAATGATCACGTGGTACAAAATTGTACCACGTGACCTGAAGAAATTACACTGGGCAGTGAAATATAACTTGACAGCAAAAGATTGGCATACGGGGGCTGCTATATTTCGGGTCTCCGAGGTACCTACTTACACTAAAAGAAAAATAAAACCTTCGCATCGAGTTGTGAGTGGTAACCGCTACACTAGCAATTATCATAGTCCATTATTTCACTTTTATAATTCCGAAGCATTACTTCATAAAATAACATTGATGGAGATGAATGGTGGCCACGCGGGGTGGCCACGCGGGGTG
Organism: Gandaritis pyraliata; assembly: GCA_947859175.1. NCBI lineage: Eukaryota > Metazoa > Arthropoda > Insecta > Lepidoptera > Geometridae > Gandaritis > Gandaritis pyraliata. The sequence goes on along the minus strand of OX401859.1, from coordinate 10,655,992 downwards.
GCCACGCAGGGTGGCATTCACTTTATTATTTCTTTTTATATTAAAAGCGACGCAGTTTAAAACGCGAGGTATATCAGTTTTACAGCCAACTACTAAATTATTTATGGGCTCCAGCAGAACAATATTAAAATAAAAAGTAGGTATATTCAACGTTTATGAAAGTTTACCGTTTAGTAAAGTACCTTTAAGCTTCTAAGAACCCGTTCTATCTGTCTGGGGACGTTGGATATTAAAAACTTATATGAAAGAAAGCACACTATATAGCTACTAGCTATATTTTTAGTATAAATATTGAGAGGCAGCACCCAATTTGACATTATAATGTTACTCTATGCATAGTTTTCTTTGAAGAGACATTACTGTTGGTTCCAAACGTATAGTTTACACCAGTCAATCTTACTTTGCAATATAAAATTAAATAGTTCAAGTCGATGGAATGTTCCCCGGGTAGAGTTAGAGGTGATTCATACTACACCGTGCTGTGCCCGAGTGCAAATGAAAATATAATTTATTTTGGCACTAAAGTTAGGTACACATAGAAAAATAAAATAAGATGACACAGAACAACAAGCATAAGCAGAAAAACAAGATTCAAAGATATTATATAACGACTAGTCGACTAGTTTGACAATTAATTGAAGTACGTTATACTTAGGTACTTAAATCACGAACCAAAAAATATTGTTAAAACATGTAAAACAGATAGCGGCGACCCTGCCAACGATTTTTAATGTGAAATACTTAGAATTGTACCAATTAGGGCGAACGCAAACCGAAAACAAAACGTCTTGTCGAACAGTTAGTGATGTGAAACTGTCAGTAAAATTTTTTTAGTTACAACATGCTTCTTTTTATTTGCTGTTTTCGTTACTTGCTTATTTAATGAGAATCATCCTAAGTACTTAATAATATTATTAAGTACACTACATAATTACTCTATATTCTTATTTATTAAAAAACACAGTTCATTCTCTAGGTATGTGCGTATAAAGCAATGTTTAATAGGTAGGTATTAAACAATGCTATAATAGATAGGTAAACATACTTAAGAAAAGTCTGTCGTGTCAATTGATGTGAGTTTCGTTATAACGAAAACAGCATATGACGAAGAAGCATTCGTCATATGCTGTTTTCGTTATAACAGAAAATTTATTTTCACGTCACTAAGTACGCGACAAAACAGTTTTGTCGATAGATGTGCGTTGGCCCTTAGTTACTACTTCTGTCTAAGAAGGATCACATAATTTACTAATTTTAAAACAGATGCATTTCCATTGAGGTTGTTTTGTTTTTTCTGTGGGATGTGATACATTGACACCTTAACTTACACCACACTAAGTACTGTTTAAAGTGTCACGTTAAAGTGGTTTTTAAGAACTACACGGGGACCCTCCGGTCCGGTGTAGTGTGAACCTAGCTCCAGTATTGATCGGCAAATGTGGCACACGAAGTGCAACTCCGGAGCCAGACCCAATGGGACCCTGGGGCTATGGAAGATGGAACCTTGGAGTTCAGTAAAGGGAATTTATAAAGCATTTTTACTCCCCAGAGTTTGGAGATGGAACGTTTTATGAAAGCTATTAGATTATAACATTATTGGGCACTTTGACACTAATAAATAGCATTTATAGGTACTTAGTTAGTACTACTTCTTTAGCGCCATGTTTCAAATTATTTTTTGAAGAAAGGTCTAGGTAAAGAAAGGCAGCCATTTAATTACTCTGCATGATAATAAAACCATACACATGTTTCTAGAATTTAATGAAATAACCATTATCGCGGTTTGAGACTGGTGTACCTTCCCTGCCCAACAATACTGTCAAATGTAAGGAAAAATGTAGAGTCAGTTAAAGTTAGGTAATATGTAGAGGAGTGGGGGGTGGGGGGGAGGAGGGAGGTGACAAGACGAGGTGTAATGAGCCGCGCGCGGGACGACCCCGTGACAGGAATAACTGGGACTAGGGATGTCGCTTGGGGCTTGGACGCAACGGAATCTTTTTAGCCTTATTTTTCACTAGTATCGATGCCTCCTTTTTTCTCCGCTATTGAAATCCTTTCACCTAGCTCTTTCCAATGAGGGTGTTTTAGTGGAAATTACTGGATTAATTTAATGAGTAACGTATTCTAAGAGCAAAAAATAAATAAATAAATAAATATTCATGGACATTTCACACGACGCCCTCTAGTCCCAAACTAAGCAAAGCTTGTAATATGGGAACTAGATGCTGATAGAATACTTATATACTTTTTTCTTTGTAAATACATACTTATAATACATAGTAACACCCAGACATAGAACAAACATCTATGTTTTGCCACACACAAATGTTTGTTCTTGGTGGGGATCAAACCCACGACCCACAGCACAGAAGGCAGATCCATTACCAACTGAGCTGTGACGCCTGTCACCGCAAAGTATCAGTTATGATGATCTTATAACATAAATTTTATTGTCCATCTTGATATTTACTATGTATAAAATTGAATAACGTGGTTACATCCCTATGAGCCCTTTTCAGCGAAAAACTAGAAAGACCAACTCAATGATGTACTTAGAATGTCAATTTTTTCACGACTTTTCCTAAGTTACATTTTTGAAAGGGCAATTTAACTCACTTTTTTTTTCTTCACTTGTTCAATGTCGCGGTCGCCATATTTATTTCATTTTTGCCGGCTATACAAATTACGAAAAATGTTGTATTCAGGAGAAATAATAAACCGCTAACTTTCTTTCTACCACTTTAACATTTGTACGTGAAACTGGCACAAACAAAGTTAGCAGTTTCTTTCATAAAATATTGTGTCTCATTCATTTTATTTCCAGAAAGAGCCAAGAAAACTTTCTTTATTTATCGAAGCTCCTGCGCACACCTGCTAACACACAGATCACTTCTAAACTTGTAACGGTAAGGCGGCTTTGAGCGTTTACTACGAGCTCGAGATATACATTGTTGGCATAACTTATACTGTAGATTGATTTATTGTTGTAAGAACTTTTAGTTTCTCCCGATTACAATATTTGTTTATTTATTTGAGTCGCCAACATTATAGTGGCCGCATTTGTTAGATACAATAAAATGTGGTTGACTAAAGTTTTAAAGTAAAGTTTTGTTTGACTACTTGACTTTGTTAAAGGTTGACTTAAAAAAATACCATAATAACCGATGTAGATAATTTTTCCAGAATTTCAAAATTGTGTACTTTTCTGTTCGCTCTAATCATAACTTTTTACCTAAAAACGACTTTTAGGATAGAGTTTTTACTTCTTAATCATAATCGTAGTTGGAATAAGAAAATGGAAAGTTCCTATAATTTTCGCAATCATAAAACATTTTTAAAAATTTGTCTCATCATCATCATGAGACTTAACAACACCTTTATGTCTCAAAGTAATGGTCGCAATGCAATGCATCACAAGGCACGTCCTCAGTGGACATGCTCAGTGGGGCGATGCATTGTTATAGGCAGAGGTAACCACTTAACATCAGGTGGGCCATCGGCTTGTTCCATCATAGTTGTATAAAAACATCATTTACTGATCATGCTGGCTGTACATGACACGCGACTGCGGTGAACTTACAGAATGCGCTCGGAAGGCAATGGTCATTTCACAGTGGGATCATACACCAGCAACTTGACAGCCTAGGGTTGGCCGGGAATAAATCACGGGACCCCGTGACAGGCGTTATCCCGTAATCCCGCACGAACTTGTTAGTCGCAGCGCGGATCCCGATCCCGGGACCGCACCACAAATACCAGTGAACGGCTTGACACTTTCCCCTAACCAGAACACGAACTTGATAACGGATAAATACTATTTAGGTACCTTAGTTATGTTTTGGAACTAAACACAATGAGGCCTTTTGGAAACAATACTCGAGCTCAGGATTACATAAGGTTACTTCGTGGCTCGCGCACTAGCTATTAAAAATTTTTAAGTTTTTCATAAAGCCGTCAGACTTTTAAATCAGACTTGAGTGTTGTTTCAGAATATGAAATAATAAACTGCCTCGTAAAAGCCAGTAAATTGCTAATTCTCTAGAGAATAGAATTCGCAACTTACCGACAATATTGAATACAAAAATATTGTTATTACAGAACGTAGGTATAGTCGTTGAAAAATAAAAAGGATTCCAGAGGTATTGTTTTAAATCCATCCGAATAACAACTTCAATTAATTATAAACCTGTTTTGAATGAAAATATGTTTATTTTTACAGAACATGAATGAAGTTCTAGCTCGCACGGCACGGCACGGCAACACACGCCGGTTCCCAGGGGAGGGGAGGGGAGGAGAGGGAAGGTTATCGCTTTATATTAGTTTATTTATATGCTAATGCAAACAGTACGCCGGAGGGTGGAGGCGGGGAAAATAATTCATAAGTTCTTGGAATGGTTTTTATGCGAGAACCCGTTCGATACTTTTTATTAACGTTCTCGAAAATTCTTATTTGTTTTTTTAGTGTTCAGAGAAAGGTTATTCCCCACATGCCCACATGCCCACATGCCCGGCGGCAGGAACCTTTAGTCTCTGCCTAGGTGATACGAGGTTCACGCTTTGGTCAAAAATTGGTTAAGTACTTATACCAAATGGTTCTTAGAGTCTGTCTTTGTGTTCAGCAAAAGAGACTAATAACTATACCTACTACATTCGTTTTAAGACTCTATGATACCTATTGACCGGCAGGCCACTACGTTTTTAAACTTCAAACTGCCATATTTCAAAAGTGAAATGAGTGAGTGAGAGTTTGTCTATAATGTATAAAATAAAGTGACTTGATGTGGGTTGGATACTTTTAGTACAAAGTTCCACTGGCAATCTCTCTTCCAAAATTGTGACTGATCATGATCGTTGCTTAAACCAAGCAAGCTATGCCACATCACATTCTAATACAAGTAGGTATAAACTATTATTGGAGTATCTTCCAAATTAGAATAAAGATCAAAACCGTCACCATTAAATTTTCAGGTGGTAGGTGAGTGTAGCGGCGACGCATGCGCGCGCTATCGACCCACCTAATAATAGCGTGGTGGTGAGCGGCGATACCAGATACCACGACACCACCGAACCGAGGAATGGTCCGGATCCGCTGGTGATGCCTGCTGCTCATCACTGAACATGTTGATGATGATATCCCGTTGCACGTGGTCGCCGTCGTATCCTATTTATAAGCGAAAGTAGATGATGTCTTTAGATGTGAGGTCACTCATCAAGCCGTAACGTTAGTCATCGCTTTCGATGACTTGAAAACTTTGGGATCGCAAGAGAAGACGGAAACTACTAAAATTTTACTAGATTGATGGAAAGCGCCAAGGTGAACAAAATCATAGGCCTGAACCCTCCACAGAGCTATGAATAGGAATTTTAAAGCAAATGGAACATTCGTCTGAAGTAATTCAATGAAAATCTGTCCAAAAGTTCGTGTTGGGTTTCATGAAAAGCGTTTTAGGGATTCAGACTACTTGGCCAACCAATTGACAATGCAGTGCTCATGATGACATTTGGAATGTCAATAAGGCAACCAACGGAAACCGGTACCACAAAGGGGCTAAGACAGAATGCTGCATAGCCATCACTTACCGGCCTATCCGTCTGTAGACTGTCGCGTGATGCGTGTAATTAGGGTTAGTCTGAAAATCCCCATTCAGTTTTCCTCATACTTCGAAATTTTCGGCTCAGAATGAATGGACTCATCTGGGTTTGAGATTTTTCTAAACGGGTATTGGACTGTGACTTCTGATTCTGAGATACACTAAGAGGTAGTGAGAACAGCAGTGGTAATCCAATCTCAGTTGAACTGCAAAGTTTTAAATCATCGTCAGTTCATACTAACTCATAGTTATTCTGTGACTAAATAGTAACATTATGACGTCATTTGATGTGTTTTCGCGCATATTTTGCTGTCAAGTGTCTAAAAAGAATGATCACGTGGTATAAAACTGTACCACGTGACCTGAAGAAATTACACTGGGCAGTGAAATATAACTTGACAGCAAAAGATTGGAATACGGGGGACAGCAATAAATAAATAATTGGAGTCACTCACTGGCTGAATGCCTCTCTAGATACTAACTCAGTATTATATTCTATCTTCAGGTTTCCCTAGGGAGGTATAATTTAAGAGTTTTATTTCATAAATCCTATTGCAAATACAAGTGTTTGTGTAAATTAATCTCGAGTTATAGTACCGGAGAAAGCTATGAACTGAATAAGTTTGATAGGTATATCTGATGGATAAATCATAGTGGTGGACTTCTTGTAAAAAATATTTTCTGTTGTAATTTGGAACTGGGTAAATGAGTCTAGTTATCGTTGTGGTGGTAAGGCTTGGTTACGCATTCATTCTATTCGACAGGCGTCAGCTCAGTCGGTAGTAGCTCTGCCTGCCGTGCTGTTCGTGGGTTCGATCCCCACTGAGAACAAACATTTGTGTGTGCCAAACATAGATGTTGGTTCTATGTCTGGGTGTTACTTACTATGTTTTATAAGTACCTACGCATTTACAAAAAAACTATTAAAATAATCAAAATCAAAATAACATTTTTTTGCGGAACGCAGAGTTAGTCTTACTAGATTATAAACAATCAATTTACACAATATTTCAAAAGCACTCTTTCAACTTCAAACTACATCGATAGCTAATCTGGATTTGGATAAGAGAAGGTGCTCTTTGTATAATTTAATCATACTTTAGTTTAGTTGAATTCTGACAGAGTGAGAGAAAGAGCACGGTTTTAATAGGAGTTTCTTTAAATATTATTTGAACAAAATTATATTAAGTAATCCAAAAGATTAGCTAAAATTCAAGTAACAATTTGTACTATCTATTTTTATGTTTCTCTCTTTTATGTAATTTCTTTCTTCTGTGTGTGCAATAAAGTTTTTATCTATCTATAAATTTAGCATTTTTAGAGCAGTAGGTCATTTGGATTAACACCACAATAAATAAACCAAGTGCATAATCTCACTCAAACAGTCAGACGCGTTTATAGTGAAGATGAAGCGGCCTTGAAGCAGATGTGCATATGTACATCTGTAATCACTCCTCACATAGCTAAGTCGGCTGAGAGGCGCGGATCCATCGACCAGCCCGCGCCCTTAGGGCCTATTTATAGTCATCGACCGGGCTATAGCCAGCCATCACATTCATACCTACACGTGAAGTTTTCAGAAGCCTCCCATTGGCCGGAAGGTTGTGACGTAGATTGTGCAGTTCGACCAATAGGCGAGTGGTGGCTTGCGCATGGCAACGGAGGCTTTCTAGCTCACTGGCGATCCGGGACAGTCTGGGCGAGGTGTCCCAGGTGTGCCAAGCACTGCCGCCGCTAAATAAAGGTCAATATTACATTTAACATTAAGCCCTTGCCCCGTTTTAGGTGTTTATAATCGGCTTAAAGTGTGGTTTGTTTTTAGATTAAATTCAATGTGCTCTTTAAGGTAGGTCTGAAATTGGTAGCTCTCGGCAGCAGTCTCTAGTGAAAAGGGTTATGTAATAGGTTACGTAGATGTGGTGAAGCAAGTGAGTATGTAACGAAAAAACAAAAATATCAGCAGTGATTAACAGTATGATGACAGATTTAAAGTGATATTTTGAGGTATTTATTAAAATAATGATTTTAATTTAAAGTAAACTAAAGAAAATATCAAATCACTAAAATGTAAACGCAGGCTACTCGCAATAGTAACCTTCAATGTGTATTTTATTTAGTTTTGACTGACATTTATAAAAATATATATACGAAATTAGAAAATTTATATATAAATAGTGCATACGAATACTATATGTAAATGTTTAAAATAATTGTGCATTTATGTGAATAAATAAACAACTGAACGGTATGAGTACAACTTTGCAAGGCAAAGCCCCGCCCGTGCGGACGGCGCTACGCGGCTACGGCGTAGCGCCAAGCGGCGTAGGCTGCTACGAAAGCTTTATATTTATTTGTTTTGAGACTAATTGGATTTGTAACTTTTGAAATTATTAATTATTTTTTCCTGGCAGTTGTTATAAAAAATAATTAAGCTCAGGGTCTCTGTCTAGATCATGAGTTTCAATCAACAATGGTTTTAATAACTTTTTTAATTAAATATAAAAATTGTAAATCACCATTATTATTTATTTATTTCAGATAAAATACATAGTCCACACTTAACATTAATAAAATAAGAGAAACTATAAAATAATCGAATTAAATATTACACTACACTAGGAAATTAAATTAAAAAAGGAAAATAAAAAATGAATTAAATTAAAACACGGAACCGTATAATTTCGGAATTTAGTGAACAGACTATGCTTCCCCCCCCCAACCCCCCCCTAGGCGGCAGATCTGGTGTGCTGCATGGCCGCCGAACGCTTAGCTAACAAATACAAACTATAACACGTCTTATAAGTTCGAAGATGGATTTTGAATATTCATTTTAATAAATGTTTAGAATGAAAGTTCTCCTAGTGAGGTGGTACAAACAATTTGTATCATATCTCGTGGAGCTGCACGGTGTGGATACTCATCGACACCTGGTGTGGGTTCATTACCGTCGAGTGTCAATTTGGTAAAAAGTTTACACACGAGTACGAGTCACACCAGTAATAACTCCTATAGTTAGTTAAACGTGTTGCAATCCACCCGGAACTAAATAATTCCGTCTGAAAAGGAACAGCACAATTACAAAGGCAATAAAAGCGGAATGAACTCACAGCCACATTCGGCACAAAGCACCGGAAGTCGTAACCAGTGCTTTTCCGCCGCCAAGATGGCTGCTGGAAGCGGCCCGAGTGCCAGCTTCCTCCACTATACATCCGGGAAAACTCTCTGCTCGAGATGTAGCCTTTTTTACAAGCATACCTACCTACTTCAACTTATAAACACACACATATTCATAATTCATAATGAAACCGTTGAGTTCAATTTGATAAATGTTTCCGTCACTTGTTCCAGATCGTGCACACCGCGGCCTGACACTGCGCAACGCAAAATTAAATCAGATACATATCAAATAATGCACTGATACAGTTAAATATATAGTTATACATTATACGGCCACCGCACTGGCCAGTAAAAAGCTATTTTTAGTAAAATTCGAAATTAGAATCGAATCATAAACGTAAGACAGCTTTAAAGGATCTAATTCGATTTGAAATTAGAATTATAAGCAAACCAAAAAGGTTGAAGTCGAAAGGGGTTAGATCGGAGTTTAGTTAGAGGTGTGTGGGGCAGTTGCCCCGGGGGCGCTACGGTGGAGGCAGAGGGGGGCGCGCTGTTCGGGCGGCTGCAAGGGGCGCTGCGCGGAGGCGCCGCCGCCGCCTCGCCGTCGCGGGTCGCCAGCTCCATCAAGGGCTACCTCTCCAACAAAGTCAACTCCCTCCAGCTCAGGGATACAGGTCAGTTTACTTTGTAAACATGTGAGTGAAATCTTATTATTTTGGATTGTTCCTCTCGTTGCCTAAACCGAGGAGGTTGGGTATCGCTGTTATCCTTGTATGGCTATGAACATTCGTAACTTCCTTGGGGAATGAAGGTCGAACCACCGAGGTGGTGGGCTAACTACCGAAATCTAGCAACGGTAACGTCATTATAATGATATTTGAATCGAATTTAACTAAGATAGCCAGTCATCAAGATCTTATAGTCTCATACCATAACAAATAGAATTAAAATAAATAATTAGACAATATTAATTAATGTTGCTGACTGTACACACGCAAACACACTTCTTGAAGAGTACTCAGCTGTTCTTTGACAGTCACCGAATAATTCAATTTCAACCAAATAACAAGACGGCTCTTTTCAAACAAGATACCAGCTCTCCCTGCAGCACATGTAAAATAAGCTTTATTACCAGGGAATAGAGATGGTGTTGCTAATGTGTTGTTTGAGGGGACTAACGATGAACAAATATTTGTAGAGCGATTCCTTCATTTGATGCTATAAGCTCAACACGAGAGTGACGCAACATAGAATAAAGATTTACCTATTTGAAATTCAAATAATAAGATTTGTAATATCTGAAATTCAATTTTTCTGCTCTGTGTGAATCGCTGAACGATTTCACCACACTGATTATTTATAAGTACTTAGTGGTATTAAGTAGGTCTCTTTGTGTGCGAACTCGTCCGGGGAAGTACTCGTACTACCACCGTACTTATTTTTGCCGCTGCACAGTGATGCTCGCATTGCTGTGTTCCGGTTTGAAGGGTATAGGTGCCGGTGCTATTACACGCACATGACACTTAAAACCTTTGTCTCAGAGTGATGAGCGCAGTGCAATGCATCACACGGCACGTCCTCAGTGGACATGCTCAGTGAGGCAATGCATTGTTATAGAAGGAGAGATTGTTACAGTGGTAACCGCTGTTTCATCATTTAGGTGTTTAAAAAAAACTATAACCAGGCCATTATTCGTTTTTGAAGCAGCTTTGTCTTTACAAACTTATAAGCAAAATTGTTATCTCGGGCCCCGTGTGTACGGGGGGCCCCGTGTTTCGTTCACGGCAAATGGTTTTCCCCATTACTCCCCTACAACCACAATTTGCCGACATCCCTCTAATTGGATCAATTACGTCGCAGGTTCGACTCCCGATCCCGTTACTCTCGTTACGGTCGTTACACAGTTTAGCCTTATTTCGGTTTTCTTTTGAATAAGACAACTTTTGTAATTGAGGAGGTCGGGGCTAATGAGGGCCGAGGTTAAACTACAGTTTGGCTTTGACAACATTAATGTTTTATGACATTATAGACAAAATAAAGTAACGGTATAAAAACATATTTGTTTCGGTTAATTTTTATATTAAGTTTTTTAAATTGAATTCTGTTCTTCTCTATTATTCTAGTGGATTTGTTAATTTATCATGCCGTTGTGTAATATCATTTCAATCTGCCGTAATCCTCATTCACAGCAAAATATGTTCGACAGGTATTATTTTTATGTGAAAATATATTTGCTTCGTAAGTAGACCAAGTATATCCTTAATATGAAACGACTTCAAAGGCGACATAGCCGAGATGAAAAGTATTCCCCGACGTACAGTAACAAGGACGTACGTGATTAGATTTGGCACGCTGAGGCGATCGTTCAATGTATAACGTGATGACGATAAGATCTGCCGTGTGGGGGAACTAGCGATCGATAACGGCCAAGGTGCAAACTAAATTGTGTTTAATTTTATGGTAGGTTTTGTAAACAAAATTAATTGTTAGGGATACAAAAAACTCTCCACTTATAGGTAGGTAAATTCGTTACTGTGAGTATTCTGGAAACATTATAACGTTTCTGCAATAAATTATTTGATTGTTTTAAAATGTTAAGGCATTGTGCATTGTTTAGTTAGAGCATTACACACTATGAATAATTAACCACTAATAATATTGCATTCATAAAATCGAACGTCACTATTTATTGCTATGCTATAAGCAACATGTCTACCTTTTCCCTCCAACCGTCATCAATCATGTATAGTAAGTAGGCACCTATTGTTTTTAAAGTTAAATTAAAAACTATTACTATTACACTTTGTACACCGCCGTCTTTCTGTTTCTGTTTATCCTCTCCATCCAAAGGTTGTCTGGAAGAGATCGCTTTTAGCGATAAGGCCGCCCATTGTACATTAGCTTTAATTGTTTCTCTTATGTCCTGTTTCTTCTTTGTGTACAATAAAGTGTTTAGCTATCTATCTATCTATCTAAAATTATATTGAACGAATCTTATTGCAGTACCAACTATCTAGCTAATAACAATGTTATGCTTAGCAATACAACGTTTTATCCGAAGCAGGTATACCTAAGGGGAGATGGGGGAGAAAGGGGCACGGGCCCCCTGCCCATGAATATTAGATGTCCCGCCGTCCCGCGGCCCGGCAAAAGTCGAAACTCGTGTACTATGCAAATACTGTTTCTGACAGACATGACGGTGAGATCTGCTTTGGAAATAGATATTTGATCTGATTATATTTTGACATTGACAAAGATTGACTTATCCATTTTCCGGTAGGTAAGTAAAGTAAAGTAAGTAAAGCTACTATTTTTACTTATTTTATTATTTTACTTTATTTTTAGCTACTACTTTTATGACCTAATAACATGGAGTTTTAGAATTTGTATAATTTAATAACAATATTCAGTGTGGTAAAGTTGGAATATGAACTTTTTAATTTCTAGCATTTCAAACTACTTACTACAAATTAGTGCTCTATCACAAATCTCCAGTGTGATAGAGCACTTATATTTAATTTTAAACTAACAAACATAACAATGTCATTTAACCCGAATATTTTCTTTTAATGTAATCCATACCTATTACAACTTTTTAGCTGTGAGCTTTAATTCTGAAAGTGAGTGCTGGTGCGACGGTACTTAATGGAAAATATTGATCCGCCAATGCCCTGCAATGTAATGTGTACTACTGTTGTTTTTCTGGCATTGGGCTTTTTAAACCCTATTTTTTACGTCACTAAGTTATGAGTGCTTTCTTATCATTTATCATTCATTTCATAAATTAAGTATAAAACCAAATTAGTGATGTAAGGACACTTGGAATATCTTCGAAACAAAACAAAATGGCTGGCGAATGCAATAAATAAGCAATGAAAAAGAATGTAGGCAATGGAAAATTACAAACAACCGCACTAGTCATAGGTAAGTACAAAAATTAATACAAATGTCATGATTACAAGCAAACAGTGTCAAAGTAATTTACAACGATTACAAACAATAATCCACTTGAATTTTCTCGATTGTCATGTTTCCATTATCGATACAATCGAGAGCGTGGCTGAATGCGCGGCCCCTGCTCGCCCACTTGCTTTGACAACGTATGACAAATGGGTCCACAGATAACATAACACGCTGCGTGTCCTGATTGGGGAGGGGTGCGTTCGGAATAGTGCGATTTATCGATATATCTACTCGTAGTGTCATACTCTTTACGGGTCAAACAATAATCTTAGAACTCTTCTTCTTATTAATCATCTGGCAAAATTGTAAATACTTGGCGTGTCTTGAATTTTTCAGCAGTATATACGGGTCATCTACTTATAAGTAGGTATTAAATCTAAAAATCGTTTTATCGACTGGTCGATATTGCATTTATAAAATTTGTTTTGACTTTCAATGGCCTTTTCCATTACTATACTGAGATATACAAGTACTCATAATGCTGATATTAAGCACTAATTAAATAACTTGAACTGATAGATTAAACTAAAATGGTGCAGACCAAAACCTTGCTAAATATTGCGGAGTGAAAATCAAAAGAACTGCATCAGTATTCAGGTCACAGAAGTTCTCGTAATCAGCCCCCGTCGCTGTTTATCTTGTCCGTAACTAACCGTTTCCGATGTGCCTACTTTGTCCGACCTCCCCCCGGACATGCTTTTTGTCCGGATGCATTGGACACGGGCCATGAATGCAACCCTAATGTTCTTTACAATTTCTACTCCGCAAAATAAATATTAAAATGAAATTAGAGTTGCCGATTATTGCCACAAACAAAACGAAGCTCTAGGATCTCGTTGTGATATATAAAAAGTTCAATAAATAAATTAATCGTTTTGTGTTTTATGACGCACTCACGGGGTAGTTAAAGTACCTATAGGTATTTGGCAAAACCACTGCGGCACTAAGTAATTGGGCGTTTGTATTAGCCATCATTAATATTTTTATCATATTGTGCAAAGATTTCGCTATGGTTATGAAGAAATAATTATTATATTTTTGCGGTATCATCTAAAATGTTAAGTACTTAATTATATCATCATAAATAAATGTTTTTCGAAAATATATTAAACCTTTCAGTGCCATTCTGCTGTTAATAATTATTATGAACGTTGTCATACATCGATCAAAAAATAAAATAAACACAGCAGCTAGAACCAGCAGTTCAAATTACCTGTGCTAATTAAACCCTACCACAGAGATTTGTTTTTCATCTCACAACAAACAAAATCAAATATTTGAGTTATTAATTAAAATATTTCACACTACCAGCTTTACCAATCTACATTCCAACACCCAACGAACGTAATCCCAGATATAATGAGGCCGCTCAGCCCCATCTCCCTTCGGCTTACATTTATTGGCATTGTGCGCTGGCACTCCGACAGCACACCGCCCCGCCGCCTGTATTGTGGTATTGTGGAGACGCCGGGGCTTGCTTTTGTTTCGACAGGGGTTGCACTTTTTAAATCGTGGTTTAAGTTGTTTGTGCGTGGATATTAAGATTTATTGTTTTCCTTTGTTCATTCAGATTTAATTTACTGTAGTCTATACCCAGCGCTCTCTAACATTATCATCATTTTAACTGCTGTTTAATCATTGTTTAACCTAACCGATAATTTTAAATGCTGTACTATAGTTATCACGTTGAACACACCTTGGTACACATTCAATAAATAAATATTCAGGGACATTTCACACACGACGCCCTCTAGTCCCAAACTAAGCAATGCTTGTAATATGGGAACTAGATGGCTGATAGAATACTTATATACTTTTTTTTGTAAATACATACTTATAATACATAGTAACACCCAGACATAGAACAAACATCTATGTTTTCCACGCACAAATGTTTGTTTTTGGTGGGGATCGAACCCACGACCCACAGCACGGAAGACAGAGCTATTACCGACTGAGCTGTGACGCCTGTCATAAATACATGAGCGAACCTACTTTTACGTAGTACGTTACGTAGTAGAGATGAGCAGTCGCGTTATTGCACCCCACTCAAATAAAAACGTACGTAACCCTCATTTATCCAGAAGGAGGATAGTTTTATAGAAAACCAATATCCTCTAAAACTTTATAGCTTGTGTAGCGCATACTCCGCGCTCTGAACGAAATGAGGCGTGAACCGCAACCATTATCGCGACAGAGAAACGGCATAATGCTACCATAATATTTGCAAGATGTCTCCCCTCCGGTGCTTTGTCATAATAAACGTTCTGCTTCTTGAAATGAGATAAACTAGTGTTTGTGCACATTGTTATTGTGAGAAACTAGTAGAGTTTTTATTTTAAAATATTTTAGGGTTAGAATCCTACTAATATTATAAATGTGAAACTGGAATTTGTAACCTGGATTGGCTATATTACATTGGCTATATTTTATCCCGGAAATTCAACAGGGATGAAACGGGACTCGGACCAAGTCGCGGGCGGAAGCCTGTCATTTGATATTATGTCTATGTGTGGGTGTTACTATGTATTATAAGTATGTATTTACAAAAAAAAAAGTATATAAGTATTCTATCAGCATCTAGTCCCCATATTACAAGCTTTGCTTAGTTTGGGACTAGAGAGCGTCATGTGAAAATGTCCATGAATATTTATTTATTATTTATTTTATTTGATATGTCACCTGAGAACTATTTGTCTCAATGATTCATGAGGTAAAAAAATACATTTGGCACATTTTTTAAATATTTTTAGTTCTTGACTATAAAATAGTTGCCATTCCATATGCGTAAAAAAGTGTTAAAGTCCGATGATCGCAAACGTTATAAAAACGTGCTAAGCCATGATTAGATAGATATACCCGCATCGGCATATTCTTCCCGAGCCCCTGAGATGTTATCCGGACGCAATTTTCCTCAGCGATAGTTTACAAGCGTGCATTAGCCGTGTCTTATCACCATCGACACAAATCATCGCCCTCGTGTTACTGACGGACAATTTAACACCACCACCGGAAGGGGATGAGAATTGCCCGGTATTCAGTAAAACTTAGCTGCTTGTTTAACGCTTCAGAATATGCTGTTTTACCTGATACCTGCAATAATTCTTCATAATAATTTTAAAAGTGTAGAAAACCAAGTAAGATCTAGTAAAGAGGCTCAAAAGAAAAAAACCTTTTGAGCTAGTATAGTGTTAAATAATCCGTAATAAGTGTAGTGCGAGTGCAAACTAGTGCCACCTATAAAGAACACAAAACCAAAGTGTCTTCGCCTTAAGTAAATAGAGACCATAAGAAAAGTGCCAATGGACACATTCTTAGATTAGTTTATGATAAAAATGTAGGTGAATGTAAAATTACTAATTAGCCTGCATTGTGGCTAGATCGTAATATAATTAGGGTATTAGTATTATTTATTAGTACATGTACACTAAATTAATAAAAATTAGATGATAAGTTCGCCAAATAAAATACTCCGCACATTATCCATAAAAGACATTGTAAAAGTAACAAAAACTTTAATCCAAAACAAGTGCCAATCCATCCCCTTCCAGTGACATTTCAATCTTCAAAGAAAATGTCTGGTATTTTTGCGTGGCATTTCTAAAGATATACGAGCCAATTCGGGGAAATTCGGGCACATTCGGGTATTCTCCGTAAATGCTTTATGGCTTGCCTGCGGGCTCCGTATATCGTTAAGGGATTTGATACTGCGGGCCCCTAAGATTTACGCCTCCAATTTACGCTAGATATGCAAGCTAGATTAGTTTTGCCTCAGGCAAGCAGGCAGGCAGGCAGGCAGGCAGGCAGGCAGGCAGGCAGGCAGGCAGGGCACAACATCGAGAATAAGGTATCTTCTACAGTGCAGCTACAGACTCCTTTATTATACGAAAATTGTAGTCCTTATCATACACACATATTTTTATTGAATAAAATCTCCAAAAAGGTAAAAATCTTGAACCCTTGCCAATAACTCAAGAGCGTATGTTTTGCCTCTTACCACCATTTTGAAACTGCTTAGCAATGTAAAAGACAAGACACAGTAATACCCAGTGTATGCCGTGTTTATTGGTTATGGCTAGGGTTTGTATTTATAGCCAAAACTACTTTCCCTCGTATTGTTTTACTTCACAACAAATGCTCATTACTAACAACAAACTACACATCTCTGAAACACTACCCTTGTGTTGCCACATCCTATTACCCACTATTTCTACTTATTTATGAATCTTATCCCAAAGACAGAGAGTTGAAAATAGAACAGAGAAATTAAAAAGTGAGTTGTGTTTTACTCGTATTTTCTTGCGGATGGGTGCATCTGTATTGTACAGCAATAGGGTTGAGAATTGATTGGTTCAATGAAGTGTCCTGCGTGGGTTTCCTGAGAGGAATGCCTTCATTTGCCCAGTCTCCCCTCGCAATTACGTCGGTGTCTTGTTCTGTGGCTCGTGCAAATTTAATGAATCTGCGCAGGTACTAGAGGTACCTTTGTGTCTTTATTTAGTTCCGTTTTGTTTGGGTGCTGTTTCCGTCTGGGCCGAGAAGGTAAATTGAGGACTCGAGTCGGAAAAACTACGTGTCCTTTCTGAGAATTGGCGTGGTACCATTTACAATATTATATCTAATGATAGATTTCTTATTGTTAAACGGAATGTTATAAACTAAAGAAATAAAGCACTGTTTTCATTTTGTTATTACAAGACCTCCCCCCTCTTCCCAATTTATGAGCTGTATGGTTTGCAATGGACGTGCAGTACTGTATGGTTTGCAATGGACGTGCAGTACTGTAGGTAAGCTTGTTTTACACACAATGTACTTACCTACAAAGAACCCCAAAATAATTAGATATTCCATTCGCGAGAGCCGGCGGCATGTCTGTTTCCTTTCCAATTAATTAAGAGTTATTTTGCTCTAGGTAAATATTTTTTTTATCTCAATTGAATGAGAACTTTTTTAATTTTTACTAAAGTTATCTTACAGAGGATATGTGCTCACACTCAGGATTGAGTATAAAACAAAGCAAGAATGTGTTATCTTTTCAAAAAACACACGTTCAACACAATTTTTGATTTAGGTAGGTAGGTATTTAGGTAGGTTATGCATCTTACCCTTTAGCATCTGGCATTGTTCGGTAACATGAAGCATCGAGTCTGAGCAAATGGCAAAAAGTCGAATATTTTTATCGAGCTACCCGCCACAGTGACCCAAACAAACGAGATTACACCGGACTTGCGTAAACTTGATCCCCTTCGGGCGCGTCTCCTCCCGTGGGACGCCAGTAATCCAGTTTCGCTCTAAATGGAAAGCTGAAAAAGTCGCGCTATTTTTACGCCGCGCTTTTAAATCTATCTTTTGAAATATTTTTAATGTGATGACGAAAATAAATTGTTTCTCGTTGAAATGAATAGGAGTCGTTAGCTTTAGAATTGCATTAAGCTGAGCTTAACGAATAGCGATGAGAAATGGTCTGAAAAGTTGATATTAAATTGTTTCTATTATCTTTGAGCTAATATAAATTAACAAGTAAGAAGTAAACCTTTCAAGAATCCATTTTCGATTAGTGAAAGAAAATTCCATTTTCTTTTGCACCGAAATTTAATGCAAAAAAGTTGATTTATCTTTGACTACAAGCAGAATATAGCAGGTTCTTGTAGATAACCTACGTATATTCCTGTAATATGTGAGCCAGTAATGTCAAACAGAGATATTTTACAACACTTCTGTCACAAGTGTGCGTGTTTTTTTTTATAAATTTATAAGCAAGCGTGCATATTTGTGCATGTTCTAGTGATGTGAAAAGAGAAGGCACATCACTAACACGCAGAGAAGCATGCTGAGTTATAATTACACGCTGTACTCAAATCATGAACTCGACTACAGCGAGTGGCAAGTGGTAGCATAACGAGGGGGTAGGCAGCGATAGGGCACGCTTCGCTCCCGAGGACCCTTGACCTCTGATGCGGGTCTATTGTTTTATTCCGCCGTTTGTTAGGCATAGCCGGCCTATGTGCTTGCATGTATCGCTCCCCATGTTTTGTTAAAAATATTGCACACATCCAACCTTAGCTATCTTATAACTACAAACACTTGCAAAGAAAAGGTGCGAAGAGGTAGAAGAATATTTTAAAGTTCTATAAAGTCTCTTCAGTAGAGCCGTACTAACAAGTTTTGGGAACATGAAAATGGTAGTTTTCAAGGGTTAGCAGAGGGTTGGAAGACAATATCACGGGCAGTTACACACACAACACATTTGAAAAGTTTCATTCTGCTGTCCAGGAATGGTTATTATAGTTTTTTAACCCTAAAACGAATACCCCGGGGGTTGTGGCGAGTGCTCGCGACAGCCGATCAGGGCACAAAGGTAGCGCGCCGAGCGCCGCGCCCTGCGGGACCCCACCTTTGTGTAAATATCTCATTACAGTCCTAACAGTTCGCTGTTCGTTTTCATTGGAAAGTTTACTTGTGCGTTTGAGGGTATGACACAAACGTGATTGGTATTGTACCTAAACTAAATGATCTAAATGATCGTTGTGATTTTATTAAATAAAGAAATTTTAACTTTGACTTTGATTTTGACCTAATCCCGCTTCTAGCTCTACATTCAGCAATACTTAACTACTACAAAAATAACAATATGTCTATCGGCCCTTCTCCTTTGTGATTCTAATGTTGATATTACGCTTTCGTCTCCTAGCACTGCACCAAAACATTTCATGTTGCCTACCCAACCATGAGGACAGTGATGTAAAATCTACAGCCTAAATAAACGAGCATCGGAGTATGGCCTGACTACATGCGTGATGTGATGTGTAAGTAGGTACATGTTATACGATTTTCGTGAAACTTTCCTCCACCTGCCACATTCACTCGACAAGTTAAATTGCTTCGGTGTTTTGTATCGGACGTGCAACGTGAAATTGGTTTCACAAGTTTTCTTATTGAACAATTCTGAAATGTTTGGTGTGCTACATTTTCTTCAACACATTAAACTATGAAGAAATGTATACTTAATTAGAACACAAGGTTTCATCCGATTAAGGTGAAACACGAACACTGTGAGATAATACTAACTATATACGAGTAGGTACACAAATAAAAGGATAACACAAAGCTATTATGGTTATGTATCTATTTTACGAGATAGACGGACCAACGAAAGTTCGCGAAAAGCTTTCTGAAAGGTGATAAAAAATTCAAAGCTCCGCGCTCACCCCTGCAAGTGTATACCCTCAACCGTAACATATAGAGCGACCCGACGCGACGCATAGGGCTGCCACACTGACGCATATAAAACATAAAGAAAATTGGTCATCGTAAGCTAAGAGTACAAAAATTGTATGATTCTAACTTTCAATTCAAGCTAGTTTTAAAATTAAGTAGGTAATTATACTCAAATACTAAATTATGCTAAGTTTCAAAACGATTCATAGTTAGGTCTACCATTGTCCTTATTGGATATAAATATATTCGTGGACTTACTGTTTCATGTGTATAGCTATTTTGTAATTATGAATATTAAAAAAAAGGTGTGATTATTTATGAGCACACGATAGAAGTTGTTCTGTAAACAAACATGTAGATTTTGATGAGTTGTTTCCGAGCTAAGGCCTGATGTCGAGTGGAGCCGAGTAAATCCGATTCAGCGTCACCGACCCGAGCGTGGTTCACTTTGATTCACTGCTCATGCAAAACGCGCCTAAAGAAGTTTTTAACTTCAAAAATATTACTATTGCTAACACTAAATACGCAGCAGCCCTGACAGGTCCCCCGCCAGCGCCGGGGGCCCCCTCACCTGTCCTTTGAAGCGCCTCACGCCGCCGCCGCCTCTCGGCGCACAGACGCACGCCAAATTGGACGTCCGGCCAAAGCGAGATTCAATGAGACTGCGACATTGTGCACCTGTTAGGATATAAATTCTATCGTGAAAGTTTTAGAAACGACTTGAAATTGTAAACATTTGGACATAGATTCTTGAAATTATGTTCTCCCAGGCCGGGTTCGATCAGCTCCGAATAACGCTATCCTTATTTTTGACAAGTTTCAAATAGAGACGGATAGTATTTTAATACGACGTTTTTTTCACATTATGATAGTTTGCAGGTAGTTAAATTAAATTACCTGTATTGAGTTCCGCTATCTCCAGCCTCTATCCAGCCCACGGGAGTTCACAAATAGCAATTCCTTTCCTTTCTGATGCGAGTGTTTGCTTAAATATAATCCAGTTAGAGGCCTCAGGGACCCCAGGGACCCTCAAGCTACGATCGTACGCACGGGCATTAGTAATTACATATTTATGCCGCTTCATGAAAGAATAAAACCTTTTGAAACTTTGATGATCATAATTGTTTGGTAAGGAAAATCTTAGAAAAAATAAATAATTTCCATAAAATAATGCTACAAAAGTACGAAAGCTTGAATCCAATGAGTAGGAAGGAAGAAAGTTCTCTTCTTTCCAATTATTTCCAGTAAAAGGAAACAATCTTTAGGAAAGCTTGTTATTACGGAAGGCAATACGAATCCCAGATTCAAGAAAATGCTTACCTTTCTGTGTAAGCTTAGATCACCATTTCTGTGTTGAGAAAATAGCTTTTCAGAAAGCTTACACAACAGTATCGTATCGATCGGCGCACACTGTGTTGCGTGACCCGCGGCGCTTTGCAGCTAATTTAATAAAACACGCGATGTATGACGGACACGACTGTTTTAGTTACGGTGAGGGGACCTTGCTGTGGTGGCGTGTCTCGTGGTAGTTTGAATCACAACTTGGTTCAAACGACCTCACAAGATGTTATTGTATAGGTACTTACCTACTCGAAGATGTATCACTAGGTATCGTTTTTCTTTAGTTTATCAGCATTAGGTAGTACAACAGTCAACACAGTAAAAGTTTCGACAACTAGGTAGGTCTGAGGGTTGTCAGACCTTTTCTCTTTTTATGAGTAAGGTGTCTCTTAAAAGTTCGTTACACAAAGGGCAGGTTAAGCTTAAATATAAAGCAAACCGTAATTATTTGACACTTTACTGCCCATTTCAACCTAGAACCTTAATTAAAAAGCTATTACCGAAAGTTTAGGCATATATTCGCCTCACGAATGGCCACGTAATGCTTCAAAAGTGCTAATACGTGTTAAAACGTGTTTCTAATGCCTAGATACGTGCTAACAATACTCTAGTGCTTCAGATACGTCTATAGCTAATACGAGTTTTATCTTCAACATTCGATTGGACGTGATCTCATCTCTAGCTAATATGACTTTGAAAGTATAGAAACTACCTTTCTACGTAGGTAGTTTTTTTGTACTGCAAAGAAGCTAACCTTTTCTTTAGTAGTATCGACAAGTGGTTTCCGTAACATATGGACGCTTGTAACACCAGAGGCTGGCGTTGCATGCAATGTCAATCGACTGCGCGATGCTAACAGAAGAAGCAATCCCATTCGGCCAGCGATTTCATTTGCTACATACCTTTGAGGTACCGCACACTTAACTTTGCAAGTTGAATGTCTTTGTAATCCAGTGGTGTAATAATTACGGAGCCCACTCGAGTGGAGTGCTCGTTTCAACAGAGGGTAGACTCTTTAGCCAAGCGTATAGAGATTAATATATAATGCTCTATGCTAAAATGAGTAATGTTGTTCGTTCTGCTTTGATGGATATCAAGTCTTAGGCTTACAAATAGGTAATTAATATTCAAGTATCTGTATTTTCGTGTTTTGAAATATTAAACGATAAAACCGGCATATTTCTGGTATTAATTCGGATAACACAATTTGGGTAATTCAAAAGCTCTTGTTACCGAATTCGGGAACTAATTGGTTCCCTAAACGCTGGTGCCAGGTATATTTTGATGATATATATTTTGTAACGAATTTGAAATACTTAGGTTAGGTTAATGGTTCAACAATCAGGTTTTAAACGTTTGCATAATAAAACGCAATAAGTAGGTAGGTACGTAGAGAAGTGGAGCTACCGGAACAGCATACATTACAGCGATGGTTTCCAAAATTTAGAAGTTTTTATAGTTGACCCGTAGTTTTTGCTCTCGAGTGTTATATTACCGTCATAAATAACATAGGTTCGAGTCTACCGCTAGCCATTTCCGTTACCGACACCATTTCCGCGATCAGCCCCCGTATGCCAATCTTTTGCTGTCAAGTTATATTTCACTGCCCAGTGTAATTTCTTCAGGTCACGTGGTACAATTTTGTAGCACGTGATCATTCTTTTTAGACACTTGACAGCAAAATATGCGCGAAAACACATCAAATGACGTCATAATGTCACTATTTAGTCACAGAATAACTATGAGTTAGTATGAACTGACCATGATTTAAAACTTTGCAGTTCAACTTTGATTGGCATACCCCTGCAGTCCATTTCCACAAAACAATTAGTGTTGTCTACGGAAAAACGATATTTGCTTTATTATTATCGTCAGGAGTGGCATGGCATTACGTTGCCATGGAAGTAGTTCCTATACCCTTCCCGCAAGGTGTAGTAGCCAAGTGTGCTACTTTTGCGTGCTAGTTTAATCCATAGAGGAATTTACAGCCTGCCTGAGCGAAAACTACAAACTCTAGTAAGTTCAACGCGCCTGCGGGGGTTTCTCAATACGTTTGCAGGTGTCGCTATTGCCGCGACAATACTCAACTTTTGGTCGATTTTATTTTTAAACAACTAAATGTAAAGATTTGGTGTAAAAGAGAAATTATGTTGCCCAGCAATGGGACAGTACAATGACTAAACATACACCAATTTTCACTATCACTAAGGAACTTAATAAATAAAATTGAATTTAGGTAAATGAATTTCTTGAAGTCTAGTTCATATAGTTGATCGAAGACTCTAGTAGACACGGTACAAGTCGGTTGAATGAGCACTATTATAGAGCTAGGTAAGGGTTATGCCGGCGACATGCTTGCCCTCGCATCGACCTCACCTTGGCCTGACTACCTAGTGGCTTTACTTACAAAAAGCTCTAATCTAAAGCTTTCTACGTTTATTAGTAAACACCTAGTCGGAATAGAAAGTAATGGTTTCGTGGTTGTTTCACTCAAACTTTATTCGCTGAAAGCACTTTTGTATTTCCAGTTACGACTGTTTCCTTGGAAGAGATATCAGTAGTTTTGCGAAATCGTTATTGTTTAGTTATTTACAACGACAACACCTACGTTAATATCATGGAACCATTCTAAGAAGCATTCTATATATTTATTGTTTTAGCTCGTTCACTTTGTAGCAGTCTGCCAGGTTTTTGAAGACAATACCTATGCCGTTGAGATTGTAATTTACGCATCACGTTTACGAGCGCTTTTGACATCAACTATTCAAAGATCAATAACTTTCATTCATTTGGTCACTCGATGTCATTTCAATTACACTAGGAACTGTTGCTAGGGGCACTGAATATTATCCGCTTCAGTAAGTTCGTGTTTCATTGAAATTCTCCTTCCGATCGTGAGATTTTCCGCTCCGTGCCCCTAACGAGAGAAAAGAATTGACGGGCTTCAAAAGATTACCTTTCCTATAGCTACCTGCTGACGTCAGTATTATTGTAAGGATTAATTAAATCGCCTTCAATGGAGATTTCACAAGCTTTTCATTCTCTTTTAATATCTGTTGTAATCTTAATTAGGTTATTATGTTGTTAAGTATAGGTAAGTATGAATGAGTAACGGAAAATATTTTAGTTTCACCAATGTGAAATCACACAAAAAGCGAGAATCGACTGAGCCTGATGGAATTAAATGTGTTTTCGGGATTCTGAAGAAAAAGGGGCCTCCGAGGCCCCTCCGTGTACTAATGACATTGGCTTGGCGACTGACGGGCCAAATTGGATTTGGGTTAAACAAGTCGTTAGCATTGATGTTAGCTTTGCAATGGATAGATTTCTTTACACAGTGGACCTTTTGATCGGTTGTTAGGTATTTTTCAAATGTAATGCACTATGCGATGACATATTTAATGTTTGATTTCATACTGTGCTCATCACATATCATTTGTCTTTGTGCCGTGTTCAAAAGGACTCTGAATCGTCTTTGGGACTGGAAGATCTCACTGGTATCCGACCATTTTGGGGACAGAGGAACCTTGCCAACTGACAGAAACAAAGATCGACTCAAAATCCTTTTGAAACATTCCGCATCGCTTGCGAGTCCCCTCACTGTCCTCAAGGAAATGATAATTCAATGATCATTTCTGTTTGTTGTCAGGTTCCGAAGTCCCGAGGGTCTCTGCAGGAAGGCGGTGAATGAGTGAGGGAGGTGCGAATCGAAAAGTTGTAGCAAAAATGATCAAAGAATCTCTTGAAAGATAAAAAAAACGCTCACCGTAAAGTCTAAGAAATAAGACAATATGGCGGATGAGCCGCAGTCGATATGGCGGAAAGTGGACGCCGCCACCATACCGGTGGTGAACCTCGAGGTGAAGGAGGTGAGAGAAATACTGTGGGAGAAGATCCAGGAGCCCACCTCTCAGCGGAAGATCATCCTTGTGATCGTATCCATCGCTCTACTGCTGGACAACATGCTGTACATGGTGATCGTGCCCATAATTCCCGACTATCTGCGGTACATCGGCGCGTGGGGCGAGGATGGCTACGACCACGTCGTCACCATGACGCCTTACAAGGAGGGTAATAAAACGATCACGCCTACAATGATCATCCCCGGCTCTCACGAGGGACAGGACTCAGCAACGGGAGTACTTTTCGCATCCAAAGCTATAGTCCAGCTCATGATCAACCCTTTTTCCGGTGCCTTAATCGACCGCATTGGGTATGACATACCGATGATGATCGGACTGATAATTATGTTCCTGTCTACTTCCATCTTCGCCTGCGGTCGTAGTTACGGTATGTTGTTCTTTGCAAGGAGTCTCCAAGGCGTTGGCTCCGCATTTGCGGATACTTCAGGCCTGGCTATGATCGCTGATCGGTTTACTGAAGAAAATGAAAGATCAAAAGCATTAGGCATCGCTCTGGCTTTCATCAGCTTTGGTTGCTTGGTTGCACCACCATTCGGTGGCGCTCTCTACCAATTTGCAGGAAAAGAAGTTCCATTCTTGATCCTCGCATTGATATCTCTAATTGACGGTTTCATGTTGCTGCTCGTAATGAAGCCGCTGAAGACTCAGATAAAAGAAGCGCAGCAGCCTAAGCAAGCTGGTACCCCAATCTGGAAGCTACTCATGGATCCGTATATTGCCGTGTGCGCTGGCGCACTCATGATGTCTAATGTAGCGCTAGCATTTCTGGAGCCTACTATTTCGTTCTGGATGGAAGATAACATGACCAAGGATAATTGGAAAATCGGTATGATCTGGCTGCCAGCGTTCTTTCCTCATGTGCTCGGCGTGATCATCACCGTGAAGATGGCAAAGAAGTACCCGCAACATCAGTGGCTAATGGCAGCCGGTGGGTTGGCGCTCGAAGGTCTGTGCTGTTTCATAATTCCGTTTGCGAGCTCGTACAAGATGTTGATGATTCCGATCTGCGGAATCTGCTTCGGCATTGCACTCATCGACACGGCGCTGCTGCCGATGTTGGGCTTCCTGGTAGACGTGCGCTACGTGTCAGTGTACGGCAGCATCTACGCCATCGCCGACATATCCTACTCGTTTGCGTACGCCGTCGGCCCTATCATCGCTGGCGAGGTCGTCGAGACTATCGGCTTTACAGCGCTCAACCTCTTTATAGCTTTCAGTAATCTGCTGTACGCACCGATGCTTATGTATCTGAGACATATCTACGACTTCAAGCCTTTCGAGAACGAGGCGAATATTTTAATGGACGACCCGCCGGACAAGGAGTACCAAACCTACAGCCTGCAGGAACAACGACCGGTCAACGGTAACTTCAAGAACCATCTCGAGTACTCCAACGTTTCGGGAGAAGTTGCCGGTACGCAGGAAACGAGCGTCGATGCTGGAGGGTATTCGTACGATCAGTCGTACCAACAGGGAGGGTCATATCAAAACTACAGTCAGCAGGGGCACGAGCAGCACTCGCAGCAGCAGCAGCAAGGTTACCAGCCAGAATACCAGCAGGAGCAGGGATACAACCAGCCGAGACAGCTGCCGGCCCAGCCGCAGCCTACCCCCAGCAACCCCTTCCGGGCGGGGGCCGCGCAGCCCGCGCCCGCTGCCACTCCCGCCGCCCCGGGGCCCACAATCAAAAACCCCTTCAGGCAAGGCTTCTAAATACAAATTCGGTGTTGTTGTCTTTTTTGAATTAACTTGTTGTTTAATTATAAATGTTCTTTATTTAACTTCGATCACTGAGCCGCGGCCCACTGGCGGCGTCCTTACACTCTGAGTAAGTTTTGTTAGCTGTGCTTGTACTGTAAGTAGGTAGTACTGTCTCGACTGATTGTAACATGCTTAGCGTTATTAGCTCGAAGCGAATAACACATGCAGTTGTTTATAAATTGGTGCAAACTTACCTAAATATAATTTGTGGCAGCAAATCAACTATAAGTTGCAAGTGTTGCATTCTACAATCAGTCGGATCGTTTCACATGTTCATATTATATATTAAGTACCTAGTGGTTCATTATAAAACTTAAATCTAATAATGGTAGTTGCTATGTACTATGACGATGTACTGTGCATATGCCTTCACTAGAATGGGGATATAAACTTTTAAAGACCTGACAGTGACCCGTGTGTATGACCAAAATATATAATCGCGTTTGAGGTAAGAATAATAAATTATAAGGTCTTGATTATTTATTGGTTTTAAAATGAAAGTAGACCATACTACATCTAAGTTTTCCATCAAAGTACCTACGAGTATGTACATTTTGTATATAAAGTAATAGTAAGGGCCTAAGATGTAATATAATATTTGAAATCTTGTGGCGTTTACGATTTTATGTGGATAGAAATATTCGTTATGTAAATAACGGAGTACAAACAAGTGTTGGGTTTAAATTAGAATATTATTTTACGTACGTGTTATGTGCACACTTTTAAACTTTGGGTAAATGATTAGATAACCCTCAGCACATTGAAAAAAGATTTCAATGGTTTGTTTAAAACTATTAATATTAAAAATGAACGTTAGAAGCTTTATCATTTATCTCCCCATGCTAAATCAGCAATATTAGTATTAAGGCATAATATGATAGCTTCAATATCAATTGCTATCAAACTATATCAATTATGATAGCTTCACTATCAATTGCTATCAAACTATATCAATTATAATATCAATTAGAGTAAGTTAGATAAGATCAACTTGTGATAAAGTTGCAACCAAGTAACGAAACATATCAGAATCTTTTGATTCATCGTAGGTTAAGAATATTCAGATGTATTTTTGTCTAAGTGTACAGTGAATAGTTAAAATATCTTTTGAATATAATATTACAGTTACTTAATATATGTATGGTGTGTAGCTTATCATTTAATATTAAAATAATATCAACACTATTTAATTAGTGTCGTCAGAATGAATACGGAGAACTGTGGCATCATTCGGTCGGATGAAATCTATGTTTTAATAAAATTTGCTGAGTAAGCTCTTCCTAATAGGTAAGTACAAGTACCTACACAAATCTTGCAAAATATTAATATTAAAAAAAAAATTATTATAATAAACAAAACTATAAAAGATGGAGATGGTGACCAACATTTAATGACAGTAATGTCTGTATCCAAACAGAAATCCAATCATCATCGTAGTTTCATCCTTTCGAATGATAATAACTTATTTTGCAGATGACTCTGGACACATTTTTATAAGTTTAATCAAAATTATCTAAAAGTAATTGTACAAGAATATGACGTGCCCAAAATGTCAATTGAAAGAATGTATAAAGTTAAAAATATGATTATTAAGTAAAATATTCGTTAAATTATTATGAAAGCTAAGGCAATAATAATTTTACTGACGCACCCAAAAACAAAAAGTTAATTTTTGTAATTTTAGTAAAAAATGTCGATGGTATTACGTAAACCAAACCTGCAGAGTACAATAGTATTCGTAGAAATAAATTGTGATGCACCAAACCAAACATATCTCTCCGCACAAACTATGTACCTATTATAAAATAAGTTCTAATCAGCACTAAGTTTAAAGAACGAGCGAGCTTCCAATGATCTATGACATTTTATCGCACCTAAATAATGCTAGATCATGTGGCAAAGTACACAACTTTAGATGATTAGAAAAACACTTACTAATTCTTGGAGTGGTAGGGAGACGGGTATGAAAAAACAAAATCTATCACAACAGTCTCTGTTCTATGGTCATGATATTTTTCAGTATTACTATTCAATTAAACATATCTAAATTGTAATAAAATTATAAACAAAATAGTCAATTTTCAGCACGAATGTCATACTAAGAGGAATGGTTGTTTGGAATCTGTCGTTAATTATATTAATTGTAAGTTAAGCGTCAATTTTCTTGTCAAATTCTCCCGAAATTCAATTACTTAGTAGTGTTTGCGAAGAGTTAACATTTGTATGAATATTTTAGTAATAATTAAGATGCGTGTGTTTATTACCTTGGAGCATACAGTTCTCTTGACCAATGTACCTCAACACATCTTGTGTTCTACGAACATTACGGGTTTTTTATCAAACTACCTACCAACTTCGTTGATGTTACGTTTTCAAAAGTACATTATGTCTAATTATACATTCAATCAAGGTGAACTGTATGCACCATGTAATATAATTAAAGATTATAATATTATGATTAGAATAATTATTAATATTTGTACCAGCAATAAGCTACAGCCAGATCAAGATACATATCATTAGAAATAAGTATATACCACCTTATAAATATTTTGTTAGAGGTAGTGTTAGTTTTCTATGTACTTTTGAATTTATAGTAATGTTTTATATAATATTCGGTAGTAAAGCCTTTATATTTATTTAGAAATGACCTATATCTACTAAATATGCATAATATTTTGGAGATGGTTTCATACATTGCATACTACTAATATAAAAAAAATCTTACCAACTGGTCATTTCTATATAATGAAGTTTAATTTACAAGACATTTTCAGTGTTTGTTAGAGTAATTGCCTTTTTAAAGACTTATCTGTATTAAACGTGTTTAATATTATATTTAAATGACTTTAATGACATTGAAAAGTCGAAAGTGCGCTCTGTTCCTAAATTCAGATGATCAATAATGATCGAAGGAAGGGGTCTGCAAAACATTACTTAAGTGTTAGAACAGTTTTTAATTACATCATCCTTTCTAATCTTCTTTAGATAGAGTACATTGCTTTTAAGCATATGCATTGCAATACTACATACTTTGTCTTCTAGTTAGTGTTCCTGTGCTGTCTCTTCTATATAGTAGTTGTTAAATCTACGTTTTAAAATGTATTTTTAATCTAACTGCGAAATTTTGAACTTCTTATAAAATATCGATTATTTTAAATAAACCCTTACATTCTATAACGTTTAGAATTTCTTATTTACTAAGTTCATCAAAAATATTATGTTAAGATCAAATTATAACGAGTAAAATTAATTGACTTATTTTATCTTTTCATAGTTTTAGTACTCGCAGTTAGATTTCCTTCATAGGTCAAAACCCGTCCGCTAGTTCTAACTCTATTACTAGGATGTCATGTCATTCATCTCTGATCGTTCACATCACAATTTGTAAATATTCTATTTTCAAGCAGTTCAAATATTTTCTGTATGTTTCTATTATCTCTACGCTATTTTGATGAATATCGTAGTTCGTTTCCATCGTCTTGATTATGATTTTTAAGATAAATTATATTAAGAGGAAAATTGTACATATAAAACGACAAGACCCACACAAAAATGAGTGATAAATTATTAAATAATAGTGTATTAAATATTCATAATATAAACTTTACTATTCGGGTTCATACATTTTCTGAAGATTTACTGACAACTATTTACTGATTTTGAAGTAGTAAGTTGATCAGCGAATTTAATAATTTCATTTATTTGAATACTATAATTGTCCAAATTTACAATATCGTTGCATTCATAACGTACAAAATACGATCTATTTAATGAAACTTAATAAAATATATCTTCGTCGATAGCTATAAATACTTTTATAATCAGTTCCATTTATTTTCTTTTTATTTAGACATTCCAGATACTAAGCATTATCACGGAAATTATATATAACTTATGCACTATATTTTAATAAAAAAATATAAAAGAAGAACGTAAGTACATAAATTAGATTAGAGTAAGTAGGTAGGTACTGCTGTCGATTCGGTTGGCACCTAAAATTTAGCTAAAATCGACCTAAAAATTCGTAAAAATAGTAATAGCATTCTGTTGGTACCATCCTAAACCTAAGTTTAAAGGGTTTGTTAGATGTTTGCCTCGAACGCATTTTTCATCTGTAGGTTTTTTTTCCTAATCGCATTTGGCCTCGATAGTGTTTTGTCATGTGTGCATTTTTTATGAACGTAATTTACTCTAAACGTATATTTTATAATCTCAATATTTCTCATCGCATTTCGTCCCAAACGCACATTTCATAAACTCGATATTTCGCGTCGCAAAAGTTTTGTAAGCCTATTTTAAATTATTTAGGCTATCTAAAGAGTTCCAACATGTTTGCTAGCATGTTTTGTTTGTTGTTCTTATATGTCACAATCTATTTGTTTCGTCGTTCTTCATATTGACATTTATGGCGACATGTGCTCACGTTTCTTCTTCTTCTCTTATACGGCCTGTGTCCGTCATTTCGACATACAATTTTGCCAGTGTCATGTTAATATTTGAAATAAGTTTAGTCAAGTCGAGTCATTCGTCAAGTCGTCAAGTCATTGTCGTTTATTTTGAAGACAAAATGGTGGAAACTTGGAAACCAATTCCGTCAAATAATAAAAACACATAATCCAAATAATAATATAATATTTATTCCAATGGCTTGTACTTTATGCTACGACTGCAAGTATTAGTGGCTAAAAATTCCACCACAAAATTAAGGAACAATACTCACAATAATACAAAAAAAAAACAATTAAAATAGATGTCCTATGACATGTTGCTTTTACAAATAAATGACAGAACTCGAATCCTGCTCACGTTTCATTTTAGAAATTATCCAACAGTTTGCTTTGACATTGACATCTATGTAGAAAAAGTTAATAAGTCGTCATACTATTCAGAAAATCGCCCATCAAAAATGCACACATGACAATAATACCATCAATGCAAAAATCAATTAGGCTATTTATGGATGTAGCAAAAAGTTAATAAGTCACCATACTACTAGGCAAATTGCCCATAGGACAAATTGCGTTCATAAAAAATGCACACATGACAAAACACTATCGAGGCCAAATGCGATTAGGAAAAAAAACCTACAGATGAAAAATGCGTTCGAGGCAAACATCTAACAAACCCTTTTAAATAAGTACTTACTATAATGTATAATTATAGAATAACTACTTCAGATGGTAACGGTTTATGCAGCTTTTAGATAAATAGCAATATTATAGTAAAACATAGAATGTAAATTCATAAGTAATTTATGTATTTATTATATTCATTTCATAAAAATAATATTAATAAGACACGATAAGTATTAATGTATAATATTAATAGGTAGATACGTCATGATTAGGGTGTATGTAACACATATTTAATTTTTAGAATAAATGTAACACATATTATATCCATACATAAAGTTGAGTTACTACTAACATCAAGCAATTATATCAGTTTGTTTATAATCACGAAATATTTTATATTACACTCTATATTATAGATGTTTGTTCTACGTCTGGGTGTTACTATGTATTATAAGTATGTATTTACAAAAAAAAAGTATATAAGTATTCTATGAGCATCTAGTTACCATATTACAAGCTTTGCTTAGTTTGGGACTAGAGGCGTCGTGTGAAATGTCCATGAATATTTATTTTTATTTATTTTATTTATATGAATTATCATAAAAATAGAATTTGGTGGAAGTATCATCAACTCATAAGTGTATTATTAAAATTAGAACTGTAATCGAATACTTATATCAAATCAAATTATATATAATCGTAGCTAATATTTCAATTATCTACTAGGTATTGCGATGTAACTCTTAGATATTGGAAAGATTATAGACATTTTATTTTAAAAATATTAATTAATGTAGTATTTGGAATCGTTATGTTTCATCTGTGATTATTTTAATTTAGTGTGTTAGTACTTGATGCGTTATAGCTTTTCTTATAGCTGTATATATATAGTTATCGAAACGTATTTGAAATAATATCTTGAATATACTTAAATAAACCAGTAATTTGTATCAATCAGAAGTAATATAAACAGATAAGTGCATATAATCAATGATTAATACAGGCTAAAAGAATCTATGAATATTTCTGACATTTATCAAGATGTTATTTCAGTAAATACGGTAAATGTTAAAGATTACTAGTTACTTACTAACTTATTACCTTATATTCTATCTAGTTGTATGTAAATGAATATCAGTGATCGAATAAATTGTTACAACAAAATCGATTTTATTTTATTTCATTAAATTCAACGATACAAGGTACAAATAGGTACTAATAGAAATGATATAATGATATGCATAGTTATGATGTATATTTTGTTTATTATATATATTCAGGAGGTATTACAAATTATAAAGCAAAGATTAAGATATAATTTAAAAGATAATTTGTAATTCTTTTGTTAAAATAAATGTATTTGTATATATTTATTTATTTGTATAATATACTATTATATCTCATTATTATAATCGTAATTGCGAATGGAAATAAGCAATAACAATGAATAATACCTGGTTCATTATGATTGACCTTTTGTTCTCCGGCCCATTTACAGCTGATTTTATCGCAGTTACCCCTCCGTGTCCCATACTACCCCAAAGTACTCCAACGCTACGTATTAAGTAATTGCTTCAGAAACTCAAGCACCCTCTATCAAAATATACGTTTGCGTTCCGAATGCAAATCAACCAATTAGTGATCACATCGATTTTAATTTTCGATTCAAGCGAATATCGACTCTAAAGCGTTGCAAATAAAGATCGTTTTGGTTTCAGTTTTTATGTTTTCCGAATTATGATAGTCGAGTAGGGACTGTAGACCGTACAGTTACAAAGTTAGGATTCATTTTGCATTTATGCTAATTATTAAAAGTAATCGACAAGACCTTTTGAACTTTATTTTTGTAGAGCTAAGATAGAGTTTACTTTGGCGATGTGGGATGTGGTAGCTTGGACAGGGTGCGGTGGTTCTTGCAATTAGTTAAATTAGTACAAACGTGTCGAGAGATACCTACTGATGTACTTGTAGGATATATCGGAAATCCCCATTGCTACACCATAGCAGGTGACGTAGCAAATGGGGAGTTCTGGAAAAATAGTTGAAATCCCCCATTGATGGGCAACAACGACGAGTCAACGACAGACTACAGACTAATATTATAAAGTTGAATGTCAATATTTATCTGCACAGCACGTATCTGGTATACTTTCTCAAATGCCGATGTCCAGGATGTCGAGATGGGTAGTAGTACAAAACACGCTCCAAAAACTGACTTGGGGTTTTTTGCAGTAGGAGTAGGTATCTAAATACATGATAGATTGCAAGCCAATTGCTATTGTTTTTTTTTATTTTCCAAGTTATTTCAATTGTTTTATTTTCACCTTTCATCTACGTAAGGTACGAGCATAATCCTGACTGTGTGATTTTTAACATTGTCAATCTAGTGGTACCTACACATACTACACGAGAGGCCTTTGTAAACCCTTTGTGAACTCTTTGTAAACAAATTCTGGCGAGCCCCATCAGCCCCCTCGACCTGCAGTCAAGGGGTATCGTGCACGAGTGTGTACACTCTGCTATTGGGATTCCGCTTCGAGGGATGAGGACCTGGCCTCTTAGCATCAGTTCCGACTTATAGTGAATCTTACCAAGAACTCACTGAAAACTACAAAATAAACTGAGTACTTGCATGTCATTCGAATGAAAGTATGTTATTCCATGTTACTGATGGAAGGTACATAAATCGGCTCGGTTGAGTCACAAACATCCAAAGAGTACCTTTAAATAGCCTTTTAAGTTACCTTATAATGTATGAAGCCGTGTTGGCCGAGTGGGATTGTACCTCGACTTTCGATCCGAAGGTCGTGGGTTCAAATCCCGACCGTGCATAAATGCATTTTTCGTTCGGAAAATTTATATGCGCATTAACACGAGCTTTACGGTGAAGGAAAACATCGTGAGGAAACCCTTGGCTTAGTCAGCTCCGCACGTATTGACCTTGTCTTTCCTGTGGATACGGCTGACTAGGCTGAGAGGATGGTATAGGTGCTGGGCAAGCCTACTCCATCTAAACATTGTCCCAGGCACTACAGTGTCCCGTTAAGTGTAGGCATAGGTTGCCTCCTGATGCTGTATAAATCATCTTCAATAGATGTAAAGGCCTATTATTATAATGAATGTATACTTATAGGTAATACTTGTGACTTTATTATATACCTAGGCGTTTCGGGCTACGACTTTTTGTCTAAGCATGGTAAACATCTCGTGTTGTTTTACGGCACTTTCCTTACCTATTCTGATGTTCTCTTAGTCGCGGTACGTCTGTATACATAACATTTTAATGTTAGAAGACATCTAGACACAGACTAGAGGAGAGAGGGACAGCTGTGCATGAAAATGTGACAAGGTGTCGACCGGCCGGCGCTCCGCAATTAACCCGGGAGAGGTTTATTGAAACGTGCGCGTTTTATGAAGGTGACGAAAACAAATGTTTTTATTTTTCTGGAGAGAAAATTTAAATGGCCCCGCTTGGTCCACGTATACTTAGTCGGGTGGAAATAAGACAAAAACTAGTGATTTTAGACACCTCGCAAGGTTACATATTACTCGTGCAATGATATCTCCAGTATGGGCTATAAATCTTTACTTATCTAATACATTCATAGAAATACAAAAAGGGTTTGAGAAAATGTTTGTAAAATTCGTAGAGTTTCGTAGCACTCGTAGCAATCAGCGTAGAGCTTTCGTAGCGGTAACCAAATTACGTAGCCGTGCTACAGCCGTTGTGCTACGAACCCTTGCGTCGGTAAATTGTGCTTTTTATGAAGTTAACTAATTAGAGCATAATGTTTTTGAACTTATTTGTTTTTCCATTTGGAAAAATAATGTCGCAATTTTATAATAATATCACAGTGTAACAACTATGATGATGAAATAAACGTAGTCTTCAGGTACGAATGGTCCTGCTAAAGATCTTTTAAGGACAACTATGGAGAGTAGTCAGAGGCAGTTCCAAAATTACATTTAGCACTCACTCACATAGTTGGTCGACTGAACAAGACTGATAAATGAACTACATTGCAGTATTGTTAAAAAGAAATATTTCTTTACGTTTTATATTATATTTTTGGGAAATTCACGAGATCTCAGTTCGGGGTGAAATATACATCTGTAATGTTTCTACAAAGACTTCATGTCTTTCTTTTTAACTTTCTTTCTTAAAACTTTTCAAACAAGATTAAAATAAGACTGATAACAATGTAAATCTCATAACAATGTAGAGGATGCCAACTTCATGGCCTAAGTTAGTACAGCCACAGAACCTTGTAGTGAACTCGTTAGAGGTAACATTGTAACGTCATTAGTTGGAGACTGTGGGTTGCGGGTTTTATAGTTATCACATTTTAACCACGACAGGATGTGCAGGGAACAAACATTGTAACAACGTACGTTGGCTGAAACGTTAGTGGGGGTTTGATTCCAGCGCAAGCGAACGCGTTAGAAATAATCCTGTTTTGACTTTGATTAAACTTCTGTGAGATCCACAGCCCACACCAAAGTGAAATATTCATTGCGACCCTTCATCTTTCACCCCGTGGGTATCCAAGTACGTACCCGTTATAATATTCACGAGATAATCCTCTAGTGATCGCGCGAAAGCCCAAATGTAGCATACAGGGTGCCGCTCACCTGTTTATCGATCGCACCTGCGTCGCCATGGCAACGTCCCCGCCCGCACCCCACCCCCCGGGGCCGGCTCACACGTATAGCGGAAAGAGATTTATTTTGTGAAAAATATTGGATGGAATAATAAAAGTAGTGAGGGCGATAGCAATCGCTGAGCAATCACTCGCAGGTATGATATCAAAAAAGATAAGTAAGAAAAGGTGGAGCGACGATCTGCGATATGTAGCTGGCAAACACTGAATGAGAAAAGCTGGAGACCAGCTCAATGTCGCCCTCGGTAGAGGTCTATGTCCAGCAGTGGACTGATATACGTAAATTATGATAATAAAGAAAATAAAAAGTAAAAATAATGTGTAATAGTGTGTTTGGCGTGGTAGTGTGGTGGCTGCAGCGTTTCAACACAGGTTTTACTACAAGGGAGATTAGAACTAGGTAATCACTACTCATTAAAATTGGATCATCATCATCACTATTATATCACTCGGTAGACATGCCTCAGCCCCCGTATGCCAATCTTTTGCTGTCAAGTTATATTTCACTGCCCAGTGTAATTTCTTCAGGTCACGTGGTACAAAATTGTACCACGTGATCATTCTTTTTAGACACTTGACAGCAAAATATGCGCGAAAACACCTCAAATGACGTCATAATGTCACTATTTCGTCACAGAATAACTATGAGTTAGTATGAACTGACCATGATTTAAAACTTTGCAGTTCAACTTTGATTGGCATACCCCTGCAGGTCTCTAGATACTGAAGATTTTGAAAAGGATAACTGAACTGTCTAAACAGGTTATGCACAATTGCGTCACACTGCAATCAAACCTCACCCGAATATCCGCAGGCTGCATCGCAAGTAACTAAATTAAGTTGTGAGTCCGCACACGCTCCGTAGCTACCTATGTGTGTGTACTGTGTACTTCGAGAACAAGCGTTTCATTTCATTAACAGCCTGTGCCCGAGTGTGTCCGGTTAATCTAATATTGAGAAAGAATTTAATATTGTCGTTTCATGCAAGATACGGATGAACATATAATACGAGCAGATTTACAATTTATTATTATAATTTATAACCAATAGGACGGGTTTAATTAGTTTTTTGGTACTCTAAATTCTGAATTTTGCAATATCGTTGTGGGCATTTCATTTTGTTTTCAGCTTATTTTTTATTTATATTCCCGAGAACGCCAATCTAATCAATGGATTAATATCTAAAAGAAAATTAATTTGATTACCTACTTGTTTGTAATTTAAACCAACGATAATATTAAAACCTTGAAATAGTTTAGTTACAATTTTCCCATCAGTAACTAGCTTCTCAAACTTCGACTTCCAGGCAGCGTGAGCCATTCTTAGGTCCCATTTGCATGTACTGATCTGCTTTGTGTGAGAATTTCTACTCAATTCTATAAGTACTTGAGTAACGCACTCTTTATACAAGCTTCAAACATTGTATGTAGCTTTAAGACGGAGGCCATTTTTAGAAAACCGAATTGGTAGGTACTAGTAGCTTTTCAGTTCGGCACGCCAACCCAACATTAGGTGAATGAGTTTGCCCTCGATCAAATATTCACGGACGCCTGATCAATATTTCTAGTTAACCAATTTAATCCGACTAGGTCTAAGCGGCGATGCAAATAGATAGGAGCAGGTATTGTGCATTTTATTTAATGCAATATTTAGATGTGCCTTAAAAAGCTTTCTTATAATCTACAAGAGAGATTTGGAAACCTCTACCGTGATGGGGCTAAGTAAAAGTGAACATGTCTCTACCACTCTACCCCAACTGTAGAATGATCGTGATGCAGCGACTGCGGCGAATTTTGATCCATATTCTATAATTATTATTTTATAATTTTATTTTGCTTTCTCTCCTCACAGTAAAACTATCTGAATATTGTGATGCTATTTGCAAGGTGTAGGTAGGCTAAATCTATCTTACAAACTTAAAAATAAGATTAATCGCTATGCTTGCGATCGCTGCATAAATCGGATCAGTTGCCTAAATCATTTCCATCCTTTTATAACAACAAATGACAGCTCTTTGATCGTATGTTTGAATTGTTCAGCGCTCATTAGTAGGTACTGTGACGGCCCCGCCGCCTATGTAGAATGCAAATAGTAAATAATCTACCAATGAACTCTATCTAAGTATACCTCCTCTCTCTGTAACACCTTTCTTAGGTCATCATAGAGTATGTCTACCTGAATAATTAAATTTAACTGATTCTGAATGAACTGATTACTTGAATAATAAAATTAGTGTCTTGAGCTGATATGTTTTCAGTGATAGAATAGGTAAGAGTATGTTTGTACTTAGGCAATGGGCTGCTTCTATCTTTGGCGAATCAAATCCAGCATTAGTATAGCGTTTCTGGTAATCTAGAATCCCATTACGCTTACTTTTTGAAGTCTTAGATCAGAACTATGTGATGGTGGGGTTGTGTTAACGGGCATACAATGACAGTAGTGATGGGCCCGTGATAGTCTGTCTAGACTTGTTCGGCAGTCGATACAACACATCCGAAGCTTTGACGGTGCTAGGAAATTGAACGCATCGAGATGAAGAATAGCCAATCACTCTTTATATTGCTAATTGCAGCAGCCAACAAAAATGTATTATCAACCTCATTGATCAATATCTACTCAAGACATTCTATATAATTTAAACTGAATGATTCTGAAATTATCCTCAAATTAAACTGAATGATTTTACTTCTTAAACCTTTAATGAATTAACTATCCTGTCCTAATTAGGTGAACTAGGAAATGAGTTTAAATGAAAAGATGAATTAGTCTTAAACGAACTCAGTAATTATTAATTTATTCATAAACCAAAATGCATATAATTACCAACAACAAACATTTACAATTTAGCATACACTTAAAATGATTAGCAAAACCAACAAAACAGAACTTATATTTAATTCTTAATTTAGTGCTTAGGATAATTGGACATTATTAGGGGTTTTGATATGGTCCCACCCTTCTTAACTAGCAGCCGGATATGTTTCAATCCTGGCAAGCCGAGATTGAACCAGATCAGAGTGTTACGTTTTCCCATTAAACGCCTCAGAAAACTATAGAGAGGTCTGAAGGTTTCTCCAGGCTCCTATAATTCTCCTACATGACCAATCAAAGATAGCTAATTTTAACAGCCTGCTGGCTCAAGACTTAGACAGTCTTTAAAAGTTCAAAAGGGGACTTAGGCTCCAAAATGAGCGGACAAAGGCAACCTGTAGAAAAACACATATAAACAGTACAATTTCATACAATTGATTTGGGTAAACCTCTTTGTCTTTTCAATTCAATGTACTTCAAGATTATTAATTACTTTATTTTATTACTTTACTATTCTTTTCCCAAATCAATCATACAGGCTTATCAATAAGGACTTAGCTTTTCTCTACGACTCGAACTTGCACTAAAAACCATTTACTTTACGATACTCTCTTTTAGAGTTCAAAAACCAACAATTACACTGACGCTAATTTGTATGCGTAACAAAGACGTGACTCGCAACTCGCAACTCTCTCCGACTATCTCAACTCTCTGAATTTCCGAATGAATCTGAACCCCGATTCCAACCCTACAATCGTATTTATGCTTTTGCGCAAGCCGCGATCTCCACCCCTCTAGGGTGGGGTTGAATCGTGTGACGTCGGTGCGTCGCTTCGTAGGAACGAAGGAATTTCATCTTATGATGGCGAATGCTCTCGCTTTTCTAACAGCAGATGTCGCTACCAGTCATCATTCCTGAAACTAAAATATCTATTTAAGCGCTGGTTTATTACCATTTAACAGTATTAACTGTTTTGAAAAGTAATCCTGAAATGTCACATTTACATGAACAAGTAGATACAAGAGTTCAACTTATATTAAAGTCATCTAATAATTAAACATACTTAATTCTATTTGGTATTGTAAATTGCAATTTACAATCATGCACATAATCATAATTATTCTATCATTCCTTAATATAAAACCATGCTTTAGTTTCTAAATAATATTACCAACATCATCAACATGCTATTTTTGTACATTTTAAGTCGAACAACACACAATTCTAGGTACATGACCCTTTTTTTATAAACACTTCAATGGTATAACCTCTTACTGTTCCAAGAATGTCTAGTCATAAATTTGCCTTCGTTATCTGCTTTTAAAATACTATTGAGAGCTTTCTACTCGTTTCAAAAATCAAGCATCTGGTTGTAATAAATTTAGTGATTTATTTGAAGGAAGTAAAAAATTCGGGTTGGCAGAAAACGATTGTCTCGTCTCGCTCATTGATGACCATTTGTTTTAATTTTTGTTTCCTGCACAACAAAGAACCATATGCTGCTATGTGCCATCACATTCCACCCTCTGAAAATTTTGATATGAAGAAGACCATAGTCTTCGAGTATAAAAACTTTTCACAAACTCTTTGTAATCTTGATAAGTATGTTGATCACAACAATTAAAACATCTCTCACTCATGTGTATTTAAGACACAAAATAATCTTTGAAACTTCCGGCCACCCTCTGACTGAAATCTCTTCCTGAAAATCTAACTTAATCTCTACCTACTAGTCTGTCTACCTATGTACCTACCTACACCTACCTACTTATACCTAGCTACCTATACCTACATAGTATTTAACTGATGGATATTTAAAAAAAATCTAATAAACCTTAATTAGTTTACATTCATTTATAATTAATTATATTTACATGATTGATATAATCATGATACCTTCACTTATTTATAGGTGTGTCCTATTATCTTGATAAATGAACTTCATTATAATTTCCTGGCCGTGTTCATTTACAAATCACAATTATTATTTTTTTCCCATCTTAAAGTGATGAGTCGAGCGGGATTCGAACCCATGACTTTCAATCAACAATGTAAACTTTCTTGTAAGCTTTAATGTTTTGTCCGATTGAATTGTACTTATTTTGTTTCCAACTATTTTAACATCTGTTTAAAATCCTTTAACTGTGGACTGGTCATTGGTCTACCTGGACTTTCCTCCGGTATGTCTGTGCCTTGATAAAAGATCTGCAATAAAATCATTCATCCCTCTTATATACTAAATGCTATACTTAATTAAATTATTCTATGTACTTATGTTATTATAATAAACTCACTCAATCATAATCACACTTAGCGATAAAATTTTGGTTGTTATGAGGGAACAGACAAACATACATAGTGATCAAAATCATAACTCTTTTTGTTTTGCGGTAGTCTGATAAAAATGTAAGGCTTTCATGATCTTTTCGAATTACTAACTTAATTCCACTTAAGTAAGTCTCAAACTCGGTCAAACTATAAATGGTATCAAATAACTGCTGCTTTGACACTAGCCAATACATTACGACACCTGTTAAAACTTTTCTGTAAAAAACCTTACATCTAGTTTTCACCACCCTCTGACGGTTATTATTATGTAACTCGTAGTATCACTTATCACGTATAAGTTATAAGTATCAATTATTATTATTTATTTGTTTACACCTGTCCAATCTTTCATACATTTAAAATCATCTTCATCCAAACTTTTACCTTTTTCAGCGATAAGGCCGTACATTGTACCATCTTCAATCATTCATTATTTCTAATTCATCTGGTACCTAAGTTGGTGTACAATAAAGTATTTTCATTTATTCATTCATCCATCACTGCTATTTATTTAAAAATATGTTGCATTAATATCGGCTTGTACTAACATAGCGGTATCTTAAAATATTTCTTTAACTTGCTCAATAGTATTTAATAGTTACTGGGTCCATTCACATTTTATCCCTTATTGTAAAATTCTACAACTCTACACAATGCCTTTGTCTCTTCTTCGTATTTTGGAAATCTAATGTTCGGACATAAGTTAGGTACTGCTCTATTGTCATCTCGCTTACTCTGACTAACGCATCTATCGTTGTTCGTTCTAAGTAATTTAACCTTCATTCCTCGTCCAGCTTTCATAAAATGAAACAATCTCAACCCGAGTCCTCACTGCTGATTGATCTACTCTTAAACCTTATTCAGTCTTATAAGTAATTACAGGCCTTATCATCATCCTCATAAACAGGAAATCACTTAAAGTAAAATAGTATAAATACAATGTTCGTTCACGACTCTCACTCACATCACACAAGCATCACCTGATTGCTCACACAAAAGAACTGGGCTAGGGTCTCTCTCTAACAACAAATCAATTTTTTTTGCATTCAATCGTTGTCCTTTGGCGCGACAATACTCATAATTGGAAATCTATTACTGAGTCCACACTTTCATAACCCTTTACTTAACTTTCATCTCATTGTACATAGTTATATGAAACAATAGTCGCATTTTACTTATCACCATCATCAAATCCTGGCTCTATTAATAACTTATCTTAACTAATAATGCCTTTGTCAAATCACTGAGATCACTACATTACGTTCGTCACTTTTTGGTTTCTTGAATGTTTAACATTCTAAGGCTTTATAAATTAGTCACACAATTTTGCCCCTCACTCAATTTTAATTAAAGTACCTCTTTAGTTTTTCTAAAAAAAATGCCGCTATTTGATTCGCATTGTGCTTTCCAATAAGAATCGGTTTATCAATCGTTGGTCTTATAAGATAAAGACATCTGCTCTTATTTGAATTAAAAGTTTCAGACTATATTGACCTGTTATCTTAATCAACATCTTGTAATACGTTTTGGATAATTTGCTCGCTAATTCCGCTATCCGTCACTGAAGCGTTCATCACACTAACATTCTTCTCTCTCACTCTAACTTATCTATTTGTCGCATAATTTTACTTCACACTAACATTCTTCTCTCTCGCTCTAACTTATCTATTAGTCGCATAATTTTATCTAACTTGCCGTCCAACATCTGAAAACCTGAAAATTCTGCGGAGTTCATCTGCTGATTACCTTAGT
Source organism: Gandaritis pyraliata (assembly GCA_947859175.1). Classification (NCBI taxonomy): domain Eukaryota; kingdom Metazoa; phylum Arthropoda; class Insecta; order Lepidoptera; family Geometridae; genus Gandaritis; species Gandaritis pyraliata. The sequence continues at coordinate 10,612,447 of OX401859.1, read as the reverse complement.
TCTTCTCAGTATTTGTCTCTACGGAACCTAGATTGTGTGTTGCTCGGTTGCGACCACTGCGTAATGCGTTACCAGGCATTGTAGCTAACTTAAATTTAGCGTGCACAATAAATTAAAAATAACTGAGTTATTTTTAGATTTTACATAAAATTTAGTTTTGCTTACTAAAATGAAATTTATTTTATTAATAATAGTTCACCCGACAGGATAGCTAATAAAGCAATAAAATTCTCTAGACAAAGATAGAAAAGGAAACTATAGAATATTTACATGTGAAAATTCTGGCTTATATTTGTGATCGTCATTGATAATAAAGCTACGTTGTGTTATTTTTTATTTAAACCAGATACTTTTTAGTAGTAAAGCGTTTCAGCGATACTTTAACTAATCCTCGGTCATCGGCAACAACTGTGACGGCCCCGCCGCCTATGTAGAATGCAAATAGTAAATAATCTACCAATGAACTCTATCTAAGTATACCTCCTCTCTCTGTAACACCTTTCTTAGGTCATCATAGAGTATGTCTACCTGAATAATTAAATTTAACTGATTCTGAATGAACTGATTACTTGAATAATAAAATTAGTGTCTTGAGCTGATATGTTTTCAGTGATAGAATAGGTAAGAGTATGTTTGTACTTAGGCAATGGGCTGCTTCTATCTTTGGCGAATCAAATCCAGCATTAGTATAGCGTTTCTGGTAATCTAGAATCCCATTACGCTTACTTTTTGAAGTCTTAGATCAGAACTATGTGATGGTGGGGTTGTGTTAACGGGCATACAATGACAGTAGTGATGGGCCCGTGATAGTCTGTCTAGACTTGTTCGGCAGTCGATACAACACATCCGAAGCTTTGACGGTGCTAGGAAATTGAACGCATCGAGATGAAGAATAGCCAATCACTCTTTATATTGCTAATTGCAGCAGCCAACAAAAATGTATTATCAACCTCATTGATCAATATCTACTCAAGACATTCTATATAATTTAAACTGAATGATTCTGAAATTATCCTCAAATTAAACTGAATGATTTTACTTCTTAAACCTTTAATGAATTAACTATCCTGTCCTAATTAGGTGAACTAGGAAATGAGTTTAAATGAAAAGATGAATTAGTCTTAAACGAACTCAGTAATTATTAATTTATTCATAAACCAAAATGCATATAATTACCAACAACAAACATTTACAATTTAGCATACACTTAAAATGATTAGCAAAACCAACAAAACAGAACTTATATTTAATTCTTAATTTAGTGCTTAGGATAATTGGACATTATTAGGGGTTTTGATATGGTCCCACCCTTCTTAACTAGCAGCCGGATATGTTTCAATCCTGGCAAGCCGAGATTGAACCAGATCAGAGTGTTACGTTTTCCCATTAAACGCCTCAGAAAACTATAGAGAGGTCTGAAGGTTTCTCCAGGCTCCTATAATTCTCCTACATGACCAATCAAAGATAGCTAATTTTAACAGCCTGCTGGCTCAAGACTTAGACAGTCTTTAAAAGTTCAAAAGGGGACTTAGGCTCCAAAATGAGCGGACAAAGGCAACCTGTAGAAAAACACATATAAACAGTACAATTTCATACAATTGATTTGGGTAAACCTCTTTGTCTTTTCAATTCAATGTACTTCAAGATTATTAATTACTTTATTTTATTACTTTACTATTCTTTTCCCAAATCAATCATACAGGCTTATCAATAAGGACTTAGCTTTTCTCTACGACTCGAACTTGCACTAAAAACCATTTACTTTACGATACTCTCTTTTAGAGTTCAAAAACCAACAATTACACTGACGCTAATTTGTATGCGTAACAAAGACGTGACTCGCAACTCGCAACTCTCTCCGACTATCTCAACTCTCTGAATTTCCGAATGAATCTGAACCCCGATTCCAACCCTACAATCGTATTTATGCTTTTGCGCAAGCCGCGATCTCCACCCCTCTAGGGTGGGGTTGAATCGTGTGACGTCGGTGCGTCGCTTCGTAGGAACGAAGGAATTTCATCTTATGATGGCGAATGCTCTCGCTTTTCTAACAGCAGATGTCGCTACCAGTCATCATTCCTGAAACTAAAATATCTATTTAAGCGCTGGTTTATTACCATTTAACAGTATTAACTGTTTTGAAAAGTAATCCTGAAATGTCACATTTACATGAACAAGTAGATACAAGAGTTCAACTTATATTAAAGTCATCTAATAATTAAACATACTTAATTCTATTTGGTATTGTAAATTGCAATTTACAATCATGCACATAATCATAATTATTCTATCATTCCTTAATATAAAACCATGCTTTAGTTTCTAAATAATATTACCAACATCATCAACATGCTATTTTTGTACATTTTAAGTCGAACAACACACAATTCTAGGTACATGACCCTTTTTTTATAAACACTTCAATGGTATAACCTCTTACTGTTCCAAGAATGTCTAGTCATAAATTTGCCTTCGTTATCTGCTTTTAAAATACTATTGAGAGCTTTCTACTCGTTTCAAAAATCAAGCATCTGGTTGTAATAAATTTAGTGATTTATTTGAAGGAAGTAAAAAATTCGGGTTGGCAGAAAACGATTGTCTCGTCTCGCTCATTGATGACCATTTGTTTTAATTTTTGTTTCCTGCACAACAAAGAACCATATGCTGCTATGTGCCATCACAGTACCCCTGATGTTTAGGCAATTTATCTGCCTGTTGTTACTCACTGTACCTACCTGCTGGGTTTGTACCTATGTGCCTTGCACCTTTACCTTTACCTACCCACTGTATGTTTTGCAAGAAATAAAGATTTTTCATTTTCATTTTTTCATATTGCTCCCATTATTTCATAAGACGCTGTACTTGGTACCCCTGGCAAAGTAAGATAAAAATAAGAGTAAAATAAAGGTCACAAAGTTACCGTACAGGTTCCGGCAGAGGCACTAGAGCATAAGTCGCAGGTGTTGCACACTTATCATCTCTAGTTTTCTTCGCCAAAGTTTGTAAGTAAGCTTAAAAACTTCCCGATTTTAATTCAGAGAGGATCGCCCCCTGTTTTCCTTCAGAATGAACCTCATCGATTCGATATAACAAGAAGCAGAGCCTCGTGGGAACCGCCACCTGGCCGGAATATTAATTGCTCACGCCGAGGGGACACCCTGTATTCCAAGTTGATATAGGACACCCTGTATAATTGTATAAGGTGTGTTGGCTGGTGTTACGGGGGAGACGATAAATGCAAGTATGATATTGTTATTGAATGTTGTGGTTTTGGTATCGAATATTGTAGAGTCTACTGTTTGTTTCATAGATTTGATTTTGAAAAGATTTTGGGCACCTAAACTGTAATTAAATATTATGTAGATATTACTCCAACAGAAAAGGGTCCAATACATTATTCCTTTATAATTTTATGAAGGAAAATTTATAACGATCAGTTCAAATGCTGTATCGCAGCGGCCTTAAAAAGGCACTATTGTAATGATTTTCATTCTGATTGCAGTTTTCTATAGCAATTTAATTTCGAATATAAGATCGTCAACCAGTTTTAAAATTAATGAAACCTTGAGAGTAGACTGTAGTACTGATTGATTTTATTGCCTTTCTTATCTCCGCTGGTCGTAAATGGCTGCTGATTGAAAAAGCAGCACAATCGGCAATTCCGTGGAGTCCCCACACCATCAGTCACTGTTCGGTGTCCACCCCATGTAACCATCTAATGTAGCGGCCCGCGTCATTGCCACAGCTATCAATCTTTACATACAAACTACTATATTACTGTCTCGGGGGTGAGCTGCGCCATAAAACAGATAGCTCTTTCAACCTACATAGTATCCGTGTATAGCAGTCTTCGCGAGTTTGTCCCTCGTCTATTGCGCGATTTGTAGATCTGACTGTAAACATGTGCAGTACCAAAGCAGCAATGACTTTACAACGTTCGTTGTGTTTGAAAATATGTGTCGCCTTTTAGAAATGTTGCAGCCACGCCCCCTTCGGCATCTCTATTAATAATTACACTGTGGTAGTTACTCTTCTATTTTGTGAGGGGTGGTAATCAGCGGTAATATAGGACGTGCTCCATTAGACGACGTGATGGAATGTAGGTAATTGACATTTATTTTAGGAAACTTTTATGAATTTGGTTTATTACGTGACCCGAGAGATGTCTCGACTCGTGAGTCCATTTCATTATAATTTTTACAGTAATATTCGAACGTGCTAAGGTTACTTTTTCCTTTTGTAATTCAGCGACCTCTGCAAATATTATTTAATCATCATTTCGTTTAGGAGCCGGCGTCCTTCGCCAAATAAATTATTTAATTCCTCCATTTGTGTTCCTAGGGCGCTTCCTAATCGAGTCAAAACGAAAACATACAATTTCAAGTTTTATTTATTTAGAGAAATGTCTGGATAAGTCCATTTTTGCGACACTTAATTTTCATGCCAATCTGAGACTGGAAAGAGAAACGCTATGAAATTAACGTTATCTACATCTCTATAAAGCAAAACTACATCTAAGTATGCCTCATTTTCATCAGTTTAAGAGATCTATTGGAAAATTGCTTTTTTTTAGCAAAAAACCTTTCATTGCACCTTTTATTGAGCGACACGTCAGTAAACATTGAAGGTAAAGAGAAACTTTATTTAGAAGCCTCGAGCTCATTCCCTTACGTGCTCACTTCAATTTACGAGCTCCAATTCCATTTCAATCTAGTCTTTATACACAGGAAATAAGATACAAATTGCTGTAATATGAAGTTTGCGAGCAAATTGTAGTTCCGAACAGGATATTGCTTCTAAGTCTTAATACTACACCCCACAAGTTTAAAACCAGGGTTCAATCAATCGAGATTAGAATCGATATCGAGATTATTAGACATAAATCCAATTAGGTATCTTTAATGATCTTGTAAATTGGAAATTAATTTACTTACCTATTTATGTAGGTAGATAATATACCTAATCAATTCAAGAAAACAAGAGCCACGTTTGTGACATTTAGTCGGTTTTAGTGGTCATAATTGCGTCATCGATTAATAGTAGAAGCTAGACGGCTTATAATCACTACCTAACTGCTAACATTTACATCTACCGTCGCTACACCCTTGTTTTCTTTTAATTAGGGTCAACGTGTATAGAAGATTATTGGGTTCGAATCCCATAGCTTCGATGTAACTTTTGGTTTAGGATAATGTTATGAAAAAAATAACTAAAAGACAACGTTTTTAAAATAAAATTATTAGTTCGTAACCCAATTACAAAGTAAGAACAAAAATTCCTTTTACATAGCTGGTTACGAATCTTGGTTACGTAGGACTTGCACTGAAAGAATATTAAGGAGTAATGGAGTATACATGTGAAGTAAGTATAGCAACAAGAGGAACCAAGTTAGTATTGTAGCGGCGAAGGGCTTGCAGCCTGTCACGTACGGAATATGAATGAGATACCTTCCTAATTAGGTATTCTTGGTATGTCATAAGAAATCTGACGGAATCCCACCCGCGCCGATCCGTAAGGACAACCGATGTATGCCTATTTTCTTTTCGTATATTATTTTCCTTGCGTTAGATTATTTCTCGGAAATTGTGTTTGTGTGTTAGTTTTTGAATATAAGCTGATGGCCCACCTGTTGTTAAGCGGTAACCTAACGATGCATTACCTCACCAACACGTACAGAACGTGCCCTGTGATGTGAGGCATCGCACTGCGTCAATAACTCTGACACTGTGATGATTGCCTTTATTTTTCAAACACAGCAATGCGAGCATCACTGCTTGGCGGCAGATGTAGGTGCGGTAGTACTTCCTCGGACGAGCTCGCACACACAGACTACTACTAGTTCACCTGAGTGCATGAGTATGTTGTTCCAGCATGGGGCGAGTCGCTGCTGTCGCTGCCGAAGCGTTGGCTCAGCACGCAGGTATACGGGACGGACGACGAGGACTTCCAGGTACTCTTTACGGATAGCCTTTATTTACATCAGGGTAAAATTCAATTTTCTAGCTAGTTTGGTAAACAAATTAAGCCTATGAGTATTCAAGAACTTTTAGTAGTATTCCTTGTATTCATACAATTTGGATGTTTTCAAGAGGCGATAGATTTAAACGTAACCGTATGCTTAAAAATAATAAATATAATCTTGTTTGTACAGAAACTCCAGCTGGCCAAACTCCCGGTGCCAGACCTCCAGAGCACGATGGAGTCGTACCTGGAGTTCGCAGCCGTGGTGGTGTCCCCGCAACTGGTGGAGCACTCCCGGGGACTGGTGCGGGGCTTCATGGAGGAGTTGGGGCCGAGGCTGCAGGAGGCGCTGCATGAACGGCAGAACGAGATGGATAACTGGGTGAGTGGATCGACAAATACTCAACTATCGGGTGAGAAAGAGCGTCTGAAATGATAACTACGTGAGTTTGGAATAGACCTACGAGTCAACTCTGGGATGAAAATGATAGTCTGAGATGGCTCTGGGAGAGTAAATTGTACGAGTAAATGTGAAGGTTGTGGTGAACTGAAAGATCAAGGTGTGTACATCAAGGCTATCAGAAGCATCCGCCACCTGGTTGTCGCGGGGCTATTATGATTAATTCGGAAAGCCTTTTTGGGTCGCGATCGGAAACTTTCGAAGGAAATTTAGAATTCACTGTTTGAAATCTCCTTAGAAAGACTCCGATATTGATTCCAAAAAGCTTTCCGAATGAATAAGAATAGTCATGCATATCTATTCGATTCTATCACAATCAAATCTACAGGTGACTAATTAAGTATGATTATTTAGTGCGGAATAAGGTGTAACATTTCCAATGAAATGAGACGATTTCGATCATGATTATGATACCTACCAGACTTACAGCTCGCTACAGAAAGTTAATAACAACCGTTAGTACCTACTTGTTTGCTTAGGTAAGTATAATGACGTCGTAATTGTGAATATTTTCTAAAATAATCATTGCCCAATAATTCGAAATTTACGAGCACGTAAGCTCTTATCGATTGGCATTTGCTCGAGTTACATTTCAAAACAACCGTAGTTCGTCAACACCATTGTTTTCCATTCAGTCTTATTTGAAGTCGGGTAAATATGTCACCAACGTACCTACCCACTTAAAATGAAGCCGATTAGCTTTGGAATAGTGCTGGTTATCCTCGGGATAGCGAGGCACGGCATGCTGACCGCGGGGGACAGTCCGCTTCTGATGAAAATACTCCAAGCCGTGGATGTGGCTACTAGTGGGGAACACTTGTTTGACGTGACGTTACATCTTCTTAAAAGTGTTTGTGCGTGCATGAGGAAAACGTTAAAAGCAAAGGAAGAAAAGCTTTTGATCGACAGTGAAACGAATTCCATACAAGTCGATGAACACCATGACAGTACCAAGGATCTGGATTTGTACAGGAAGATTTACAACAACACTTGCTTTAATTTGCGACAGGAATTATCAGCTAAATT